>CM053772.1:212415792-212462202 GCA_028658325.1 Potorous gilbertii | reverse complement strand
GTGGATTCCTTGAATACTTACTTTGTCCTCTGGTTCTAGAATATCAGGACAGTTTTCCTTGATAATTTCATGAAAGATGATGTCTAGGCTCTTTTTTTGATCATGGCTTTCAGGTAGTCCCATAATTTTTAAATTGTCTCTCCTGGATCTATTTTCCAGGTCAGTTGTTTTTCCAATGAGATATTTCACATTATCTTCCATTTCTTCATTCTTTTGGTTTTGTTTTGTGATTTCTTGGTTTCTCAGAAAGTCATTAGCCTCCATCTGTTCCATTCTAATTTTGAGAGAACTATTTTCTTCAGTGAGCTTTTGCACCTCTTTTTCCCCTTGGCCAATTCTACTTTTGAAAACATTCTTCTCCTCATTGGCTTTTTGAACCTGTTTTGCCAATTGAGTTCGCCTATTTTTCAAGGTGTTATTTTCTTCAGCATTTTTGGGGGTCTCCTTTATCAAGGTATTGATCCATTTTTCATGCTTTTCTTGCATCTCTCTCATTTCTCTTCCCAGTTTTTCCTCCACCTGTCTAACTTGATTTTCAAAATCCTTTTTGAGTTCTTCCATGGCCTGAGCCCATTGGCTATCTATTTCAGATGTTTGGGATACAGAGGCCTTGACTCCTATGCCTTTCCCTGATGGTAAGCATTGTTCTTCCTCATCAGAAAGGAAGGGAGGAAACATCTGGTTACCAAGAAAGTAACCTTCTATAGTCTTATTTTTTTCCCCTTTCTGGGCATTTTCCCAGCCAGTTACTTGCCTTCTGAGATTCCTCTCCACTTCTGCCCAGACCAGCCAAGCTAGTGCTTGGGGTCTGAGATTCAAATGCTGCTCCCCAGCCTCTGGGCTTTCAGTGGCAGGTGTGGCTGCTATTCAATGTGATCTTAAGTTCTGGTGCTCAGGTGGGGGCAGGGCTGCCTCCCAGGTTCAGTTCCCTCAGGGGGTTTATGCAGAGAACTTCCATAATGGAGCTCCTGCTGAGCTCCTGGCTGCTTCAGGAGCCTCTGGCTGCCCGCTGCCTCTTCCACTGCCTCCCGAGGGGGTCTGAATTATGGAGACACCCCGCTCCCCTCTCAGCCAGCCCAAAAGTCTCTCTCACTGATCTGTAGTGCCTGTGGATGGAGGGACCTTCGTAGCCACTGGAGATTCTGTCCCTGAAGCCTGCTCAGATCTGCTCCTCTCTGTGCCACATGGCCAGGGGATGGCTGGGCTCTGCTCTGGTCCAGTGCACGATGGACCTTTGGTGTTGGTTTTTCAGGGCTCTCTGGAACAGAAATCTCCTTCACTCTAGTGCTGCATGGCTTCCACTGCTCCAGAATTTGTTGGGAGTTTTTTTTACAGGAAATCCATGGGCTATGGGTTCAGAGCTAGCATATGTGAATCTTTCTACTCTGCCACCTTGGATCCGCCCCCCCATAGGTTTTATTTTACAGATTTCTTGTTCAATTGTTTCGGTTTTGACTGACTCTTTATGATTGTATTTGGTGTTTTCTTGACAAAGATACTGAAGTGGTTTGCCATTTCCTTCTCCAACTCATTTTACAGATGAGGAAACTGAGGGAAACGGGGTTAAGTGACTTACTCAGGATCACACAATTGGTAAGTATCTGAGACTGCAGTTGGATGTAGTTCAAAAGAAATTTAGAAAAAAAATAGTAGTCCATTCCCTCTACCCGCTCTGACAAAATGAATCTTCCTATGATGACTGACAATACTATGCATCCAAAATTCAAACTAATCTCAAAATGTTGATTAAGAAGTCATGCAAAAACTTCAACTAGCATAGATTTTAATCTTAGCTCAGGTTCATACATCATAGCCTAACTCAGAAACAATGCAAGGAGAGGACTAGAATGCTTCTGCACACCAGGCAGTCACTTCTCTGATGCATGCCTTCAGTCATTCATTTAGTCCTTGTCTATTTGTCTGATACAGGGAAAAAATGAGGACCAGAAAGATGAAAGGACTTGCCCAATGTCCCACAATTGAATGTATAGTACAACTAGAAACAGAAACCAGGGGTTTTGCTTCCAGGATCAAATATAAATCCATGTTGTGTTCAAAGAAAACCCTTCATAGCCTGCATCAACCCTCCCCCACTCCCACTAAAACAGTTTTACTCTTCTTATGTTTTACGCCTTTCTACATATGTTGTGATCCAGTTATATATCTCGTTTCCCTTCCTAGAATAAAATGCTCCATTTCCTAAATATGGACAGTTTCAGTGGCTTTCCTCCATGCCCAGAATCCTCTCTTCCCTCATACCTACCTCCTGGTTTCCTTGTCTTCCTTCAAGTCTCAGGACTTTCAAAGGAAAGCCTTTCTCAATACTCCTTAATCCTAGTCCCTTCCTCTTGTCAATAATCTCCATGCATATTATATATAATTTGTTTGTACGTACAGTTAGAACTTCAGCTTATGAGTAACCTGATTTACCTATGCTTCACTGGATGAGGAAAAATTTTTCACAAAATTTGTCTTGCAGAACCAACAAAAATTCACAATATGAAGATTAGGTTTGGATTTGAACAGCTTGCAAAGGAATGATTCAACTAGGGCAATTTTTTTGTGTTTTTTATTTTTATTTATTTATATATTTTTTGCAAAAGTGCAAAATTTTGTTGAAAAACATCACCCAAATAAGGCTGTAGCAATGAAAGCCACTAGTATTTTTAACTATAATGCAATGTAACATTCTGAAAAAATGTCAAAAAAAGTGTTGTTAGATAGATTCCTAGTCAGAAGTGAACGTAAAGAAAAAAAAAATCAGTGAGTCAAAACATGAAAGTGATTCTAAAAAAAAAACTAAAAATAAGTGAAGGCGGTAGTGTCAGTCTTACTTTTAGTGAAAGTAGTATAAGAGAGAACATTCCTAACATTGAAATCTCCGGCGTTCTCATAGGAGACTCTCCCTCCCAAGCAAAAACACTTCCTCCTCCTCTTCCCTTTCATCTCCCTTACATCAGCCACGACTCTTCTCAAAGGTAAAGCTCAGGTTAATTTATTTTATTTTTGGTTTATATTGTGTACTAATCATTGCTATTGTATTTCAGGCACATCAGAGATAAAAAACTTACTTAAAATGATAAATAATTATTTTACATGAATATTTTGGGGGATGTGGTACTGATCATCTGATTTTATGTTATTTCCTAAGGAAAATTCACTTTGCACTACAAACAAATCACAAGATGAACAGAATCTCAGGAACGAATTAAATTAGTAAAATGAAGTTCAACTCCTCATTACACTATGAGTTCCTTGAAAATGGAAACTTTGTTTTACCTTCCTTTGTATTTCCAATACTTAGCACAATGCCTGGCAGGCACACAGTAGGTACTTTATAAATATTTATTGCCTATCATACATTCCAGTGTTCCTTGGACATTTTGCTGCCACTCAATTCTTGTTTCTGATAATCTATCAATAATTTTCAAAGCCCAAAGCTTCTACTGGAGGGATGCTCACTGCATCCCAAGTGTGGAAGGGGCTTCATCAAGTGGCCCAGCAACAGGAGTCAGGGGAACCTGTGTTATGATCAGTTGCTGTCATTTAACCATTTGGGGCCTATGTGTCTCCATGTGTGTTGAGTTAGAGAACAGATGTTAATAATGTGAATCCATAGTTACTAAAATATAATTATAGTTGAGCTTCTTGAAGAGGATAAATGTAAGCAAATAGATTGAAAGCTCTATAAAATTATTCCTTTTCCCTAATACTCTAGGAGTGAAATCAAATGACCAGCATTAACTAGAGGCAGAGTATAATAATGGACAGACCATTGGACTTGGATGAGAAAGAATCAGGCTCAATTCTTGCCCTGACATTTGATTAGCTGTGTAGCCAGTTATCCACACTGAGTCTCAGCTTGCCTTACTCATAAAATGGGAATGATATTGGTATCTGAGGTACCTACTTCAGGTCAGCTAGGTGGCACAGACAATGCCAGACCCAGACTTGTGAAGATGAGTCTTAATGAGTTCAAAGCTGGTCTCAGACACTGATTAGCTGTGTGATCTTGGGCAAGTTACTTAACTCTGTTTGCCTCAGTTTCCTCATCTATAAAATGAACTGGAGAAGAAAGTGGCAAACTCTAGTATTTGTGTCAAGAAAACCTCAAATGGGGTCACAGAGAGTCAGTCATGACTGAAAAATAACTACACAACTGAAGTACCTACTTTAAAGAGTTATAAGACTAAAATGATATTTATATATATGTATACACATATGTGTGTAAACATACATGTATACATATATACATGCAGATAGGTATGTACACACACGTGTACAGATGTGTGTATAGACATACAATGCATATCTATTTGTACATGTGTACATATACATGTACTATCCATCTATCTTTTCTAGTGCTTTGAAAGCTTTGAAGTTTTATAAATATCAATTATTATTATTAAAATCTTTTCTGTTACTTTTCTGTTACATTCTCAGTTCCAGTTTACAGACTAAGTTCATTTTTAGCTAAGTTAATTAATTAATCAATTAAGTTAATTCTTCATGCAAAATTTAGTTGACTTCAAATAAAAGAAAATCTTGCCTTTTAAAGATGAGAAAATAAAAAATTAATAATAGCTACATTCATATAATCTTTTAAGGGCTAAAAATGCAACTATATGTATACATTACATTTTAAATATATTATTATGTATTGTATAAGTACATCGTCTCTCTGGATCCTCTCCACACATACATTCTCTCACTTGATCTTCCCTATGATGCTGTGACATGGGTGCTATTAGAAAGTCATTTTTAAAGATAAGGAAACTGAGACTCGGAAAGATCAAGTGACTTGCCCCCATCACCTACCAAGAAGGTGTTAGTGGCCAGCTACCCAAAGTATTTGTTGAATTCTTGTTTACATCCTGATGGTACAAATATGAACAAGGCAATCTCTAACTTTAAGGATTTTCTAGTTTAGCTGAGAGGTAACACATTCATGACAAGGAAACTAACAACAAACTTCCCTACATCTTAAATCTTTTCTTCTATCACTTCTTGCTTCTTACTGAAACCTGACTCCTCTTGATGACACATCCTCCATGGTCACCCTTTCTTTCTTCTTTCTTTCTTTCTTTCTTTCTTTCTTTCTTTCTTTCTTTCTTTCTTCCTTCCTTCCTTCCTTTCTTTCTTTCTTTTTTTTTGTTTTTTTGCTGGCCACCTTTCTACTACATCTTCATTCATTCTCCTCATCTCACTGGTTAAGGCAGCAGACTTTGAATACTCCTTGCTCCCCATTGCCACTTCTAGGTTCTTTCCCGTCCTCTACCACTCAATAACTTCTCTTCCTTTGAAATTCATACCGTTCAGATCTACCAAAAAAATCAAAATCTAGGTAACTATTGTCTACAGACCACCCTCCCAACCCAGATCACTTCCCTTCCTTCCTCCATGGGTTGGGTACTGGGCTCACATTTTTCTCTGCTTCCCAAATCCTGCTGTCATACTAGAGAACTTTAATATACATACTGACTCTCATTCAAAAGTTTTAACCGCTCAGGTCCCCAGCCTACTTCATTTACCTTATTTATTATTCCACCCCTCCTCAGCCATGCATAAAGATGATCATATTCTTTTGTTATCGCCCACAAATGTACCGTTCAAGAATTCCAAAATACCGTTAGAGCACCATGATCTATTTTCTTTTTACCTTTCCCTTTGCCGTCCCTTACAAAACCCTACTCATTATGGTCACTCTAACCTCTCATTCCATGACATTTCAATTCTCTCCCAAGCCAACTCCTCTTCATCAGTCACTCTTTCTTACTCTTTCTATCTTGATTCCTTGGTGAATCAATTCCATTCTCCACTGTCCTCCTCTCTTGAATCTCTAGCTCCCTGATCATATTACCAATTATGCCAAGTCAAGTCTCAACCTTGGTTCACTCCATCCTTCACTGCCTTCACTCCTACACACATGTTGCTGAATGAAGGTGGAGAAAATCACAAAACCACTCTGAGTGGGCCTACTGCAAATTTGTGCTACACAACTTTGACCAGGCCCTCATTGCTGCTAAACAATCCTACTATACCTCCTTTATCAACTCACTATCTCATTCTCTCTAGAGACTATCTCAAATCTTTTCATCTTTCTTCCAACTTCCCATGACTCCCCCACCTGGACTTTCTCAGCTTAGAACTTTGCCTCTCATTTTACAGGGAAAAAAACACATCCATCTGCCATGAGCTCCCCTTCTCCTTTCTTCCTCTTCTCCTATCACACGGGTGCCTTCTGTCACACTCTCCTTCTTCACTTCTGTCTCACATAATGAGACTATTATTACCAAGTCTAACCCTCTATTTGTTCAAATGATCCTATTTCATCCTATCTCCTCTAACAGATTGCCCCCTGTGAGCTCCACTCTTCATTTATTTTCAATCTCTCCTTGTCAATGGCCTCATTCTCCACTGCCTACAAACATACTATCCTGTCCCCATGCTCAAGAAATTCTCACTTTTTCCATCCATCTCCACCATTATCCTACATTTCCTCTGCCCATTATAGCTAAACTTCTGAAAAAGGCACCACCAATAGGTGCCTTCATTTTCTCTTTTCATTCCCTTCTGAGCCCCTTTCTAATCCAGCTTTAGGACTTATCCTTCTACTGAAACAGTTCGATGACCTCTTCTTAATCCTCATTCTCCTTGACTTGTCTGCAGACCTTTACACTGTTTATCCTTCTTTGTTCTGTTTTCAAGATACTCCTCTCTCCTGGTTCTCCTCCTACCCATCATATACGTCTCTCTTCTGTCTCCTTTGCTGAATCCTCTTTCAGATCATGCCTTCCAATGGAGAGGCCCACAGGATTCGGTCCTTAGTCCTCTTCTCTTTTTTATACTACTTTGCTTGGTGATCTCATTAGTTCCCATGGAATTACCACCTCTATACTGACGATTCTCAAAGCTACCTATCTTGCCTCAAACTCTACTGAACTCCAATCTCATACCTCTAACTGCCTTTCAGGCTCTTTAAAACCAAGTTGGTCTACAGACCAACAAATTCAATATATCCAAAACCTAACTAATTTTCTTTCTCCCTAAATCCAAACCCCTCCTACTGTACTCTGTTACTGTTACAGTACTCTGGTACTGTAGTACCATTTTGCCACTCCCTAGGAGTCATCTAAGACTCCTCATTACCTCTCACTCCCCAATATCCAATCTGTTGCTAAAGCAGACTGATGTGACCTTTACAACATCTCTCCAATTATGTACCCTTCTTTCCTCTGACACTACTACCCCTCTAGGGCAGGCCCTCATCACCTCATAGCAGGATTAATACAATAGCCTGTTGAGGTTTGCCTACCCAAGTCTCCTCACTCTCTAGTCCATCCTCCAGCCACTGGACTGATGTTTCCAAAGTGCAGGTCTAACCATGTCACCCCCTCACTCAGTGTAATGGTAATTTAAATGGGAAGATCTTTCCCATTCATTAATATGCCCGTGTGATCTGCTTAAATCACATGGAAGCCTAAGTCATGTGTGGTAGGAAGAGCTTGCTTAATGGGTGGAAGAAGAAGGGTGGAGCATAACTGAGAGGAAATGAATGAGAGCAGTTAGGGCAGAGAGAGAGAGAACACAGGCAAGCAGACAGCTAGGCCAGTGAGTGTTTGTGGGAAGGCCTCAACAGTGGGAGGATGTTTGGAAACAGTTTTGTCCCCTGCAGTGCTAATGTGTGTTGACTTCTTGGCTACTATGATGGATTTGGCTTTATGGTTTGGGGATTTGACTTTCTGGTGTCTGAATAAATGTTTTTCTTCTGCCTTCTATATGAAGTCTGTTATACTTTGTGAATGATAATGATACCAATATATTCATCCACCAGTGTTGTATATATTACCTTGGTAATATACCCAGTAAATTAATTGTCTGCAGAATCAAATACAAAATCTTATGTTTGATGTTCAAAGCCCTTCATAACCGTCCTCTTACCCCTTATTCCCTGACACATACTCTGATTCAGTGATACTGGCCTCCTAACTATTCCACAAACAAGACACTCCAAGTCTTTTCTTCAGGCATTCTCTCTGGCTGTCCCCCATTCCTGAAATACTCCCCCCTCTACTGCTTATAAGTACTGATTTCTTTGGCTTCTGTTATGTATCCTACCTTCCATAGGAAGTCTTCCTCAATCCCTCTTAATTCTAATGCCTTTCCCCCTTAGTTAATTATTTACTATATATCGTATATATATATCTTGCTTTGTGTATATTTGCTGGTATGTTGTCTCCTCCATTAGACTCTTTGAATGCAGGGATTGTCTTTTGTCTTTTCTCATATCCTCATCACCTGGCACATAGTAAGCTCTCAATAAAGCTCTTGTTGACTGATTGATCAATAAACATAAGGCAGGATATGATAGATGTCAAAAAAGCAAGATGGAAGGTGCAGGAATATGAAGAAGGAAATGTAAATAGGGAAATCTCAAAGTAGCTGGATATGGTGTGATTAGGCATAGAGGAAGGAGGAGGGTAGAGGGTTTAGATTTTGTGGAACAACTATTTTTCTTGCTTCCTTTTTGGCCTCTGAGGTTGAAACTTTCATTTTTGTTGTCATAATATAAATAGTATTGTTTCTTTGCAACTCAACTCAATCCATTTTTATAACATGAAGCATCTCAGAACTAGCCCTTTAGAATACAAGATGGACTGCTTCCATTTGTGTCAGTACACAGAGGAACCAGAAGCCCCCCCACACTAACTACATGGATGGATAGAAAATGATTTGCAACCTAAATAATTTTTATCTTAAAATCTTATATTTGCACCACTATGACAACTTGGGAACAAACAAGAATTCCTAATGTCAATATTTTAGTATTATAGCTAGTCTTCCAAAGTATAGCAAACCCAGAATGCACATCAGTGTAAGCTATAGAAGGTTACAGTGTTAGAGCTAAGACCTTTTGAAATAATCTGTTTTATAACTATTTTAATTAATTTTCGATCTATTTTACAGATAAAGAAATCGAGGTTCAGAAGGATTAAGCAACTTGTTCAATGGTTCACACCATGAGTTAGTAGTAAGGTTGAGACTCTAATCTCTGTTCTGCTGGTTCCTGTTCATCATATGATATAGTGAATAGGGTCCTATGGTTTTATTCTCCCCCAGATACTTATTAGCCACGTGATGTGGAGGCGAGTTTCTCTGTTTCTCAGTTTGCTCATTTGTAAAATGAGAGTTGGACTTGATGGTTGGTAAGGTCTGTTGCAGCTCTAAATCTGTGATTATGGTCTTATTTATAATGTAACTCACTTAACCTCTCTTGGACTTAGTTTCATCAAAAGTAAAATGAGGGGGTTGAACTAGATGACCTCAAGTCCCTTTAAGATCTAAATATAGGATCCTCTAAGTACACAGGCAACACTGAGCCCATAAGCTCAGGTAGGTTTTTCATGGAAAATTAGAATAACAGAAGATTCTGGAAGGCACACCTACTGCCCAGATTGCCTTCCAGAGTCTATTTTGACAAACACTTTTCTCATTTCCTTTGTGCCACTCCTCAGCAACACCTTCAAAGCATCCTTACTATTCAAGCTCCACATTTTGTATGGTATTCATTCTCAGTGAGCTGCTTTCTGATTTCCTTTGGTCATCCTTAAAAATCTAAGGCTTGGTGTGTCTAGATTCCAACAACTTTCATAGATGGTGATCTTTCTTTTACCTCTTTCACTTTTCCATAATTTCCATGGTCTATAATGGGTTATGTCTAGTTCAGGTATATCTTTGTGTGCTACTGTAGTAACTACTGTTACTATTGGTAGTAGTACTACTATTACCAGCACCACCACTACCACCACTACTACCACTACTGCTGCTACTACTAACGACAACAAACACATCATCAACAACAACATTAACAACAATTTGCTGGATTTTACAGAAAATAATTCACCTCTGGTGGAGCCAGTTAAGGTTTAAATGTGGTATCAAATGGTTATCTATGAGTGATATCCACATTAATTCAAGCAACAATATGTCAACAAGTTTGTATCGACTGAGTCAGATTGATTTTTTCATAGAAAACAAAGTCTGTGATAGTAATACAGGATCAGGTCATCCACTAGCAGAAATTGTCAAAAGCTGAATAGGTAGATAGGTAGATAGATAGATAGATAGATAGATAGACAGATATAAGAGCTAAGGCATATTGATTAATGTAGATTATGCAAGGAAACGGTAGAAACAATGGAATACATCACTGTAGATTGCTACAATTTTTTCCCTACCAAAGACCTAGCAAGACATGACCTGGTGGCTAGAATGCTACATCAGAAGCTTACTGTTTTCAAAAACTAACAGATTCTACATCCCCATGATACAAATACTGACCTAGAAATATCCTTGAGAACTCTGCTATAGCAAATTGTAATGGAAATGGTCCGTTATCACAGACAGAACAATTGTCTACCACAACCCAGATATAACATTGATCCATAAAGATTTAAGAGTGATGTTTTAATATTTGTTTTGATTCCAAATACTCATGTCTCCAACTACATGGAATGAAAAGCTTTTAAAAATTAGAGGCCTAAACAGAAAAAATCAAAATCATGTGGTGAGAGGATGAAACACATATCAACTCCATCATCCTTTCTGCTACTGGCACTATCCCAAGGAGGCCTTCAGGGAATTCACAGAACTTCAACTTATATCTTATATTCAACTGCAAAATATTTATTATTTTAACTACTTGTGAAAGAATCCATAAGTCAAGTCAATAAGAATGTATTGAGTGCCTACTATGTGCCTGGCATGCTACCAAGAACTAGGTATAAAAGAAAGGTTAAATCCAGTTCCTCCTCTTCAGAAGACCAAATATTAAATATAAAATAACAATAACTAGATTGTGATCTGGACCAGTAACCTATCTGTTGGAAGTCCATCAAAATATAAAACCAAATGAATAGATGATGGTCATGATGATACTCATGATAAGATTGAAAATTTACAGAAATATTTTTGGAATAGACACTACTTTGCAAAAAAAAAAACAAACAAAAACCAGTCATATGGATTTGTTTAGGAAATTCTTCTCCTTGCCAAGACTAACTGCTCCAAATGTATCTTTGATTCCATTCCATTTTTCTACAAGATTGCCCTTTCTATTATCCCCACTCTGTCGCAGATATTTAATCCCTCCCTGTCTACTCACTATAAACATGTTTGTCTCCTCTCAAAAAAATATCTTACAATTGATGCATTTATCCTGCACAGCTATCATCCTATTTTCTCCTGATTACCTCACACATGGACTCAATAGTCCATCCAATGATGGTTTTCGGATGGGTGTCCCCATCTCAAGTCTCTTCTTACTCCCAGCTATTCTATACTCAAGTGACAAGGATCTTCTTAAAGTGCATATATGACCATATCACCTTCCCCTTAATGAATAAATAACCTTTAAGGTCAAATATAAAATCCTTAGGCTCTTAAAAATAACTTTGGCTGTTCATAATCTTGTCCTTTTCTACCCTTCCAGTATTCTTACATTTTGCTTTCCTTCATCTACCTTTATGATCCAGAGCCAATGACCTCTGTGCTATTCCCCAAATGTGAAAAATCTACCTCCTGATTCTGAGGTCTCAGTGGTTGGCCTCATGCCTAGAATGCTCTCCCTTCTTGCCTCTACCTGTTCTACAGTTTTCCTGTCTTCCTTCAAGTCTCAACTTAAGTCTTCAAGAGGCCTTTTCAGATCCTCCTTAATCCTACTACCTTCTCTCTGATATTACCTCTAGCTTACCGTGCATATATTTTATATATTCATAGTTGTTTGCATGTTGTCTTTCCCAATTAGAATTTGAGCTCCTTGAGGACAGAAACTGTTTTCCCTTTTTTTCATACCCTCAGTCCACTTGACTAGAAATGGAATTCATATCATATTGGCAATTAAGAATCAGGTCAGTAGCACCGGCAATTAAAAACAGGTTATCATTAAAGACACTGGTCTTACTCAGCAGGGAAGAATATGTAAGGGAATAATAGAATGCTACAACAGAAATTAAATAATAGAAATTATAACTATATAAATACAAATAATATATAAACAATAGAAACTATATAAAGCACATTATGGGCTGTAAAAAATTAGTATCGATTAAGTAGCAGCCAGCAAGAATTTTGCATATGGGCATGAACAGAATGTGGGTTGGACATGCCAACAAAACTTGGGGGAGCATTGCCATTGGCCATTCAAGGATGCCTACTCATACAATCTAAGCATTTTTATTGTATATAAGAAATTGCTATGTTTCATGAACTAGGCAATGAAAAATCTCCATACTACACAGAGACCTCAAAATATCCTTAAGAATCCAACAAATAAACTCCACTGGAACTGGATCATTGTAACAGATATAGACATTACCCACAATTTCCAAGTCATAAAATGGATTTACCAGTATTTTTAGTAGATGTTTCTACACCAAATAATTATAATCTCCAAGCCACATAAGGCAAAACTCTTTAAAAATATAGAGACCTAGCAGAAAAAATCAAAATCATGTGGGAACAGAGTGTAATCTATATCACCCTGTATGTCAATGCAGTTGAATAGAGGTTGCTCTTAGTGACCCTACAGAAAATGTGTTTGCATCCAAACACTCTTACTAAATTGCCGAAGTCAGTTATTTTATCTAACCATGCAATAGTCTACAAAAGAATAGCAGGATAGCAATTGTCTTATCATCATTCCTATCTGAACTTCATCAAAAAAGATGAGCATATGAGTAATGCTAATAACGAAAATCCATCAACCCCATAATGACAAAAGAATTTGACATTAAGCAAGAGAACTTTAAGTCTGTCAGTTTAAACCTACAGTAGTTCTGCCTAGTATTCCACATACTAACATTATTCTTGAGCAGAAATGAATACGGCTTTTGGATCTACGGAATATTCATACTAAAACAGAAAAGTAATCTCCTGATATATATGGATGGTTCTGTGAAAAACATATTAGCTAGGTATTTTATTACATGAAAACTTTCTCAATTGGTAGCAAAATTCATTTTGATAAGTATAAAATTCTTAATATATACCAAGGAGAACAGAGACTGAAGACTTTGAGTCCAAAATTAAAGGTCACATTGAAACAATGGATGAAGGAAACACTTAAAAACTTCTCTGTAAAGCAAGATGTATCAAGCAGAAGGCTATAAAGGGGAAAGCTGAAATTATGTGTTTTAGGGACTGACTGGTCAAGTCAAGTTGACCAGGAAGAACATAATTCAAGCAATAAAAAATTTTTTTTCAGTGTGATGCCTGTCTTAAGAGCATATATTTGATGGTAAAAATAAATGACTACAAGAACCCAAACAATGTCAATATAAATGAAACAAAAGACTTTGGATTAACTTCACTTTCTAGAACTATTCCACAGGAGATAAGGATTAACATTTTCTCATCAAAAGAAAAAAGAAGAGGGTTGATAGATCTTTTCCCAGCACATAAAAATTGAGTTGAATATACACAAATATTTTGGTACTAATAGATCTTACTTCACAAAGCAATAGTGAAGTATGACAAGAGGTATACATCAAAACATTAGGTGAATGTAACAATAAGTAGTTTATCTCTACACAGAGTCTATGGAACATCTAAGCTCTAGCAGTAGGTTTTGTTTAAAAAATGCCCTCCTCCATAGATGATAACCAAGCTCTATTACCAATGCAAAGTGGATGAGACTATTCTTCATGTGACCTCTTTTCCCCTTAGATGCTACTATGATATTAATTTTACTGATATTTCCCAGGATTAAAATGCTGAGCAAATGGTAGGAAACATCCCCTCTCAAAGCAACAATGGTATTTATTCCGAGCCCTATTTCTCTTTAGGGAAAGTTCTTTAGCAAACAAATCTGAAAAGATATGAGAGGTGTCACCTCTGCTACGATGCCTACCTTGGGTTGGGAGAAAATTGACACTTGACCATCTCCTCTGGAACATCCCATTCTAGGAGAGGGAGAGAATCTGAATGAAAGGATCGCTGACAGAATTAGAAATATAATAGGCTGGTAAGTTCTGGAAATTTTAGTTCTTTAGATAACAACTTCCTTATTAATGAAGATGATCAACCAGAAGTTAGAAAGCCACTTCTCAGAGATGGTACAGAGGAGATTCATGGTACATTTAGAAGTTTCTCTAGACAACCATTAAGTTTTTTTTTCCAAATTTCCAAGTCTATAGTTATGACTAGGGAACGTTAAGAACCTTGGGCTTCCTGATCAAACCCATAGACTACTCAAAATAATGTTTTTAAAAATTGAAGTATATTTCAGTTAGAGACTAGTGAAAATAAAAATGTAATTTTTTGCCCCATTCAAGTTCACAGACCCTCTGAAATCTATCCATGCAGCCCTTTGGGGTCCACTGATACTCAGGTTAAGAACACTTACATAAGGGAATCTTCAAAATATCTACTTTTTTAAAACTCCAATGGGCTTGATTTAAGAAGAATGTGAGCTGATATTTACATTCTTTATTACTATTTTACTTTTCACATGTTAATATCACTCTAATTAGAACATAAGTTCCACAAGCTAAGTAGCAATCTTTTGTATCCCAGGCAGTGGCCAACAGAAGTCCTCATATATAACAAGTACTCAATATCTTTTTTAAAAAATGACTTTATTTTTAGTTCAGGGACCACAATTTCATGGGCCTCTACTTTAGCCAAACTTTTGTCATCACCTTTTGATAACTCCCCTCTCTTCTTGCTGATGTTATAAGAAATCATTGTATATCCAGTTCCCCACAGACATGATAATCTTTCCTTCCTCTGAACTCTTCAATCACTTTATATCTCTCTTAAGGCACTTTCATATCCAACCTTGAATTTTAATTCCTTGTACCTTCTTATCTCCCCTACAAGTTCTAGTTGAATGAATGAATGATCAATCGTTCCTACTTTACAAATC
Source organism: Potorous gilbertii (assembly GCA_028658325.1). Lineage (NCBI taxonomy): Eukaryota > Metazoa > Chordata > Mammalia > Diprotodontia > Potoroidae > Potorous > Potorous gilbertii. The sequence continues at coordinate 212,447,276 of CM053772.1, read as the reverse complement.
CAGGCAGCTTCTCTTCTCAACTTCACATAATTTGCCATGCATGAGTGAACTTGTTTTCAGTCCTTAGTATATGTTATATGTGTGCAGCCAAAATAGCCAAAAGGAGAAGGGCTTTGGGAGCCTGAACAAACATGCTTCTGGCTATATCTTCATTTCCTACAGCCCATTCTTCTTGCTGTGAGGTGTTGAGTGATAAGTAGTTGGTTGGAGTTTGTGTTTTTTCCCCAGTGGAAAACCACAGGAATAGCACTCTGTAACATTGACACATGGTATTTGTAGGTTTTTTGGACAAGTTCAATATGTTCACACAAAGAGGATTCCATTCATATATTATAATTGTAAATTTTTCCTCATCCTATGCCCTAAGTAAAAAGTAATGAAAGTTATTTGTTGACTGTAGCCTTTGGTTTTGAAGTCATCCAATTCTGTAGTCTAAAAAATATAGATTTAAAGATAGAAATGACCTTAGAGGTCATCCTGTCCAACCCTCTCATTTTACAGATTAGGAAATTAAGGCCCAATGAGATTAAGTGATTTATTCAAAGCGACAAAAGAATTAGAGCAGGGACTGGAAACCAAGTGCACTGATTTCAAACCTGGCACCCTTTACATTTTATCACCATGCCTGACTTGCCAACTAAAATTTTTCATCTAGACTTCCAAATTTGGCAAAAGCCACACATTCTAGTCTACCAAGGAACTTCAAAGGGCAGAAAAACTATTTGTTTCTAAGACCTTCACCCTCTAATTTTATGATGTTCCATTTATCTTCCCTGGAAAAAGTGAATCTAATTTTCCCGAACCCACAGGCCCTGCCCTAAGCAAAATTATGGAATTGTTGGTTTGTCTTAAATGTTGCTTGCCACCTGCGTTTTCATCTCATTCTTCCTCACTTCTCTACTGCTTTCACCAACCTCACCACAACCCAAGATACCAAAGGTTTGTCTTTCTCTTGTCTGCCATTAGTGGTTCTTATTTGGAGTCAGTGTGTCAGGTCCTGGCCTGCTAAAATGCCAGCCTGGGTGACTGGACTCAGTCAATACTGCTACTCCAACACTGCCTGATTTTTCCAGGTTCTAGGTGACTTTTGACACAGGTCTTAGCTTTGGAGTGGGACAGATAGATGGTACAGTGGATAGAAGCCAACCTGGAGTCAGGAGGACCTCAGTTCAAAACCCACCTGGGAGGAGTGGGCAGAGCCAAGATGGCAGAGTGAGAACACATATTCACGTAAGCTCTAACACAAAATACTTCAGGTAACTCTAAAAAGAGCATTTAGAGGGGCAGAATCCAATAGAAGACAGAGTGTGTCAGATTTTCAGCCTAGGACAGCCTGGAAGTTTGACAGGAAGGATCTGCTACATGGGGCTGAGAGCACAGAGTGCACCGGCTGCACCAGCACAGACTCTGCCATAGCAGAGCTGGGCAGGAACCACTGGGGCAGACTGAAGCAGAAGCGGCAGTGCAGATTCTCAAACATATCAGCCCAGTTCAGCGGAATTGAGTGAGAGAGAAGTGTAGGACACCTGGTAATGACAACAGCCACTCCTGAAACTATCAACCTGCAGATTAAATGTCTGTTAGTCACTTACTTGATATTCCAGGAGCCAAGATGGCAGAGTGATCTGTATGTGCTCTACTCCTCCCCCTGCTGACCTTGAAAAATTCAGAGAAAATTTCCCCAGGAAAATTCCTGGAATAGTGGGATCAGCAAAAAGGGTAAACAGTCTCTTAACTTGAGAGGCCAGGAAAATCATTAAGAAGAGACCATCTTGCTGTGGCTGAAGGGGACTTGTGCAGGACCAGAGCTGTCCCAGAGAGGCCCACCTCAGTGAACCAGGAGAAGATCTTGAGCCCCAGTGGAGTGAACCCTGTAAGTGACAACACCAGGACCACAAGAGAGCCTTATCACAGCCAGGAGAATTGGAAAACACTAGCATAGATAGGGTTCACCAATTGCTGAGCTTTCCTGTGCTCTAGTTCAGGAAAGGAGACTGCCTGCAGCCAGACCACCCTTCCCATACCCCCCACATAGCAAGCTCCAAGATAATTACAGGGAAACTCAGAAAGACTTCACCTGACTTCTGCCTTGAGTACCCCAGCCAACTCAGGGATCAGGTAAGCTGCAGCATTCTAGCTTCTAGCTGAAAGAACCAGAGGCCAAAACACACAAAACCTCAGGATCTCACCAAAAGAGCTGTGGGACGGAGTCCCTTGTTCCCCAGAAGCACAGATAACTTTAACAGCCAGGGAAATGGTGATCATCATTAGCAAGAAGCAAACCAGAAAAGGAAAGGCCATAGAATCTTACTATGGAGACAAAGATCAGAACACAAATACAGAAGAGGTCAACATTGAGACTGTACTCCCATCTGAAACCTCAGAAGGGAATGTGAACTTGTCTCAAGCCCAAAGAGAACATTCTTGGAAGAGCTCAAGAAGAATTTTAAAAGTAAAATTAGAGAGGTAGAAAAAACAATGACCAATGATTTTACAAATATGAAAAGAGAATTATCAGAAGAATTTAAAAGGAAAAGGGCTAAAGGTAAGGCCAAACCTAACTGGAGAAAATAATCCTTAAAAGGAACAATTGGACAAATAAAAAAGGAGATGCAAAAGTTAATTGAAGAAAATAATCTATTAAAAATTAGAATTGGGTAAGGAGAAGTTAATGACTCTATGAGACATCAAGAATCAGTTAAACAAAATCTAAAGAAAGAAAAGATAGAAGAAAATACAAAATTTCTCATTGAAAAAACAACTGAACTGGAAAAAATAGGTCCAGGAGAGAAAATCTAAGAATTATATTGGTCTGTCAGAAAGCCATGATGAAAAAAGATCCTGGACAATATTCTCTAAGAAGTCATCAAGGAAAACTTCCTAGTTCCAGAAACCAAAATAATAGATGAAAGAATCCACCAATCACCTCCTGAAAGAGATCCCAAACTGAACATGCCAAGGAATATTGTTGTCAAACACAAGAACTGTCAATTTAAGGAGAAAATACTGCAAGCAGACAGAAAGAAACAATTCAAATATTGAGGAACTACAGTCAGGGTTGCACAGGATCTAAATCTAATCTTAAAATAAACAAGAAAGAAGTTAAGAAGGTGAATAAAACTCTGGATTAGGTAAATATAATATATCTCTGGAGAAAATTGAATGGGGATAGAAAGGAATATACCTTTTTCTCAGCGATACATGGCACGTATATAAAAATTGGCCATATATTAGGGCTTAAAAACCTCACAATCCAGTACAGAAAGGCAGAAATATCAATGCTTCCTTCTCAAATCATAACACAATAAAAATTATATGTAATAAAAGGCCTTGAAAAGATAGACCAAAAATTAATTGAAAACTAAATAATCTAATCCTAAAGAATGAGTGATTTAAACAACAAATTATAGAAACAATCAATAACTTCATTCAACAGAATGACAATAATAAGACCATCTACCAAAACTTATGGGATGCTACAAAAGGATTTCTTAGGGGAAGTTTTATATCATTGAATGCCTGTATGAATAAAATAGAAGGAGAGGAGATCAATGAATTGGGCAAGCAGTTGAAAAAGATAGAAAAAGAGCAAATTGAAAATCCCCAAGTCAATAACAAATTAGAAATACTGAAAACCAGAGGAAAGATGAATAAAATTGAAATTAAGAAAATTATTGAACTAATAAATAAAATTAAGAATTGGTTTTATGATAAAACAAAATGGATAAACTTTTGGCCAATTATATTAAAAAAAGAAAGAAGAAAACAAAATTACAAATATCAAAAATAAAAAGGGTGAACTCACCTCTAATGAAGAGGAAATTAAAACAATACTTAGAAATTACTTTGCCCAACCGTATACCCATAAATATGATAATCTAAGTAAGATGGATGAATATTAAAAATATATATAAATTGCCCAGATTAACAGAAGAGGAAGTTAAATATTTAAGTAACCCCATCTTAGAAGAAGAGATTGAACAAACCATCAATGAGCTCCCTAGGAAAAAATCTCTAGGACTGATGGATTTACAAGTGAATTCTATCAAACATTTAAATAACAGTTAATTCCAATACTCTACAGACTATTTGGGAAAATTGGGAAAGGAAGAATCTGCCCAAATACTTTTTATGATACAGATATGGTTTTGACACCTAAACCAGGAAGAGCCAAAACAGAGAAAGAAAATTATAGACCAATTTCTCTAATGAATACAGCTGCAAAAAATTTTAAACAAGGTTTTAGAAAAAGAATACAGTAACTTATCGTGAGAATCATACATCATGATCAGGTAGAATTTATACCAGGAAGGCAGGGCTGGTTCAGGATTAGGAAAACTATCAGCATTATTGATCATATCAATAACAAAACTAGCAGAAACCATACGATTATCTCTGACAAAATACAATACCCATTCCTATTGAAAACACAGGAGAGCATAGGAAAAAATGGAGCCTTCCTTAAAATAGTAAGCAGTATCTACCTAAAACCTTCAGCAAGCATTACATGCAACAGGGAGAAGCTAGATGCATTTCCAATAAGATCAGGGGTAAAATAAGGATGTCCATTATCACCACTGTTATTCAATATGTTACTGGAAACGTTATCTTTAGCAATAAGAGAAGAAAAAGAAATTGAAGGAATCAGAATAGGCAAAGAAGAAACTAAGTCATCACTCTTTGCATAGTATGATAATATACTTAGAGAATGATATAGAATCAAGTAAAAAACTACTTGAAATAATAAACAATGTTGGCAAAGTTGCAGGTTACAAAATAAACTCACATAAATCATCTGCCCTTCTCTATGTTACTAACGGTCCAACAGCAAGAGATAGAAAGCAATTCCATTAGAAGCTATGGTAGACACTGTGAAATATTGGGAGTCTATCTGCCAAAACAAACCCAGGGACTATATGAATACAATTACAAAACTCTTTTTGCACAAATAAAGTCAGATCTAAGTAACTGGAAAACTATCAGTTGCTCGTGAGTAGGCCAACCTCATATCATAAAAATGACAAATCTATCAAAATTAATTTATTTATTCAATGCCATACCAATCAAACTGCCAGAAAATTATTTTCTAGAATAAGAAAAAATAATATTAAAATTCATCTGGAATAATCAAAGGTCCAGAATATCAAGGGAATTAATGAAAAGAAATGAGATGGAAAGTGGCCTAGCTGTACGAGATCTCAAATTGTATCATAAAGTAACAATCATCAAAACCACTTGGTACTGACTAAGCAATAGAGGGGTAGACTGGTGGAATATATTAGGTATTCAAGACACAATAGACAATGAACATAGCAATCTACTGTTCAATAAACCCAAGGATCTGAGCTTCTGGGATAAGAACTCACTGACAAAAATTGCTGGGAAAACTGGATAACAATGTGGCAGAAATTGAGCATACACCAATGCCTGACACAATACACAAGAATAAAGTTCAAATGGGTACATGATCTAGGTGTAAAGAATGATACTATAAACAAACTGGTGGAGCAAGGAATAATGCATTTATCAGATTTATGGAGAAGATAAGATTTTTTTTTGACTGAACATGAGATAGCATTATGAAGTGCAAAATGGATAATTTTGATTACATTAAATTGAAAAGTTTTTGTACAACCAAACCCAATGCAACCAAGATTAGGAGGGAAGCAGATAACTGGGAAAGGATTTTTGCAACTAGTGTCTGTGATAAAGGCCTCATTTCTAAAATATATAGAGAACTGAGTCAAATGAACAAGAATACAAGTCATACCTCAGTTGATAAATGGTCAAAGGATATGAACAGGAAGTTTTCGGAAGAAGAAATTAAAGCTATCTATAATCATATGAAAAAATGTTCTAAATCACTATTGATTAGAGAGATGCAAATCAAAAGAACTCTGAGGTACCACATCACACCAATCAGATTGGCTAACATGACAAAATGGGAAGATGATAAATGCTGGAGAAGAAGTGGAAGAATGGGAACACTCATTCATTGTTGGTGGAGCTGTAAGCTCATCCAACTATTTCTGGAGAGCAATTTGGAACTATGACCAAAGGGCTACAAAAATGTGCATACCCTTTGACCTAGCAATATCACTTGTAAGACTGTATCCTCAAGAGATCATAAAAATGGGAAAGGATCCCACATGCACAACAATATTTATAGCAGTTCTTTTTGTGGTGGCCATGAACTAGAAATCAAAGGGATGCCCATCAACTGGGGAATGACTGAACAGGTTGTGGTATATGAATGTAATGGCATACTATTGTGCTATAAAAAATGATGAATAGAAAGACTACTGAGAGACCTGGAAGGATTTATATGAACTGATGCTAAGTGAAATGAGCAAAATCAGGAGAACATTGCACACAGTAACAACCACAGTGTGCAAGGAATTTTTTTTCTGGTAGACTTAGCTGTTCACAGCAATGCAAAGACCTAAAATATTCCCAATGGACTCAAAGTAAAATGCCATCCACATCCAGAAATGGAACAATGGAATTGGAATTGGAATGAAGCAGATTATTTTCACTTGTGTTATGTTTTGGTTTATTTTTTCTCATGGTTTCCCCCATTTCTTTTAATTCCTCTTTGCAACATGACTAATGTAAAAATGTGCATAACGGGAACATATTATAGAAACCATACAAGATCACATGCCATCTCCATGGGTGAGGGACAAAATTTAATACTTATGGAAGTGATTGTAGACAACTAAAAAACAAATGAATTTTAAGAAAAGAATTGCTAAAGGGACACTAAGGAAAAAAACCACCTCAAGGCACTTACTAGCTGTGTGATCCTGGGCAAGGCAAAACTTAACCCTGTTTGCCTCAGTTTCCTCATCTGTCAAATGAGCTGGAGAAAGCAATGGCAAATCCTATACTATCTTTGCCAAGAATATCCCAAATGGAATCACTAAGAGTTGCTGTTATTTGTCCCTCATTCTTAAAGAGGACCACGACATCAGGAAAAACGGATTGTACATTAAACTTCAGAAATCTATTATCTCTATTGATTTTATTTTAAAGTGAATAGTAAATTTAACCTATAGTTTTTAAATCTTTCCTGCTTGTCTGAATTTCATTTTGCTCTTCATGAGTAGATGTGTTTGAAAAGATAACCTTTAGTAGTGATTCAAAACAATAATAACATTTTGTTGTTATTTTGGTGGTTAGTTGTGTCTGATTTTTCATGCTCTCATTTGGCATTTTCTTGGCAAAGATACTGGAGTGGTTTGCCATTTCCTTCTCCAGTTCATGTTACAAATGAGGAAACTGAGGCAAACAGGGTTAAGTGACTTGCCCAGGGTCACACAGGTAATAAGTGTCTGAGGCCATATATGAATTGACACTCTATCCAAGGCCCAAGTCACTACCATTGCCATGACCCCTGGTAACCAGCATGAACTTTCCTGCCAGAAGAACATAGAAAAGCAAAGTGACTCAGGGACTCAGAGATCATGCAACAAAAGCAGAGAAAGGTCAGTGAGAAGAAGGAAGGGTCCAAGTAACTCTATGGCTCATGTCCATCTCTTTTGCCTGTCAGTTATGTGCCTGGGGCCACTCCTGTCATGTTCTCACCTCCTGTAGCTCTTACGGATCTCAGAACTGATGGCATTCCAACTACACCGTGTCTGTAGTGGGATGCCTGTGTGCATCCCTCCTTGCAACCTTATTCCCCTCTAGGGCATTCCTGGGAGTTAGGGAGCTACCTCTTGCCAGTGTTTTTTTTTTATTCCTCAGAGTATTAAGAGTAGTTTCATAATGAAAAAAAAAGCCACCTCTGTCACAAAAGCACCATTTACACAGGGTTTTTAAGGTTTACAAAGCACTTTATGAGGCTTAGCTATGGTTATTATCACGTCATATTTTACAGTGTGGAAGCTGAAGATCAGAGCAGGTAAATGATTTGCCCATGATCCCATACCTAGAAAATATCAGATACGAACTTTGCCAGAGGAGCCAATAGTAAGTAGTGCTTTTTTCACCATGAAACACAAAAGGAAAGGAGTCCCGATAGTGATATCTCAGGTATTAAGCAGGAAAGAGATTCAGGGGCAGGATGTCTTCTTCAGATCGCACTGTGTAGGTAGTCACCTACTGTAACCATAGAAATAAGAATAGCCTTGTACACTTAGGTCTGGTTCTACGATTTGAGGCCCCTTGTACGAGGTACCAAGAATTCTGATCCACTCCTCTGGCAATCACCGGGACAGACTCTGCAGCCACCCCTGAGATAGGAACTTATATTTGTGAGTAAAGATTCCCAAATGCCAAATATGACACCATAGAAACAATGTTAGCATTTGCTCTAGGCAATGAAAGTGACCGCAGCTGCTACTGATGTCCTCCTTGGATGAAACAACAGGAATATTATTAACCATAAGTGGGCTGTGTTTGACTGTAACCAACTCAACTGATCAACAGAGGTCACTTGTCAGCTCTCATCATTTATTCTTTAAAGTTCAACAGCCTATTAGATATATATATATATATATATATTCTCAGCCATGATTTTGATCACGCTAATTGGCATTTTTGTCCTATCAGTTTTGCAATGAAAGATCATTTTAAGAAAATTGAACTTGGAGTCAAGAAGATTTGGGTTCTAATTCTGATTATCACCTTGTTCTATGATCTTTGAACAGACACTTTTAAACTCACCAATCCTTAACTTTCTCATTTATAAAAATGAAATATTTATCATATTTACCCTAGATGACACTGAGTGAGATAATGGACATCAAAATGTTCCCTAAGGAGTAAAGTTCTACATAAGCAAGAGATAACAGTACTTATATGCATACAAATACATAGAGGCTATGTGACTGCTATGTATCTTGAAAACATGCTGAAACAAAGGAATAACACAGATAAGGATGAAATTGTCTTCTCTCTGTTAGTTCTATCTTAACTTCTGCTACTGAAGCACTTAATGATAATGGCCAAATCATAATATTCCTTGAAAAGGCATTTCTCTGTATTTTATATCTCTTAGCTGATATGCTCAGGAGTAACAGGCTATGATGGATATAGGCTCAGATTGGTAGTCAGGAAACATGGGTTCAAGTACTGTCCTGTCAAATATCAGCTGTATGAATGCAAGAAAGTAATTTAGCCTCTTACTGGTCCCATGATACTCTCTAAAATAATATTTCAGAGCATTGTCTGATCTGTATTGGTAGATGGAATTTCCAACTTGAAAACTCCCCATACTGATGAAATCATAAGTTTGGACTAAAATCGATGTGGTTTTTATAAGATCTGATCTTGGAGGTGGAACCAAGATAGTAGATAAAAGGTAGTGACTTGCTTGAGCTCTCCCCCAAACTCCTGCACACACCTTCAGATAATGCCATAAAACAGTTCTTAGAGTGGCAAAACCCACAAAAGGACAGGATGAAATAGTTTTCTAGCCAAAAATAAGTTAGAAGGTCGGCATGAAAGGTCTGTTGCACCTGGGTGAGAGTGGACAAACCCAGCCTCAGCAAATCAGAAGCAGGCCTTCAAAATCACTGAATCAGGACTGACAGTGGCTGCTTCCAGAGCTCTCAACCCATAGATGGTAAAGAGGTTAGATAATTGATCAGGACATTACAGGCATCTCTTTTCTGGCATGAGGCAGGACTCTGTCACTTTGCTCATACTCAGAACCATGTCACAATCCTGAGTGGTAGGTCCTATGGCAAGAAGGAGCATTTGTACACCAGAACTTGTAGTGACAGGGGAGGAGGGTCCCTCTTCATAGTTCCTGGGCAGAAAAGAGTACTTGTGGTCAATCACAGATGAGAGCAAAGGCCAGGAGAACAGTAAACATACCTTTTTATAGATCCTACCATCTTGAAAGAACTGAAAACATACAGGTCCATAGAAGTATCTTTGAAAACAGCTGTACTAAGCGCCTGAACCTTGGAATGGTGCGACCTCCACCCTGGAAACAGAGCTTCACTTTAGCAAAGAGTTAAAAGTCAAGAAATAGAATGGAAAAATGAGTAAATAACAACAAAAAATTCTGACCCTAAGGAGTAAGTATGGTGACAGGAAGATGAAAACAAGATAACAAATATAACAAAATCAAAGAAGATAACCAAGTCAAAGTTCCAACCTCGAAAGTCTCAAATAAAAATGTGAATTGGTCTCAGGCTATGGAAGAATAAAAAAGGATTTTGAAAATCAAGTAAGAGAGTTAGAGGAAAATTTGGGAAGAGAAATGAGAAGAATGCAAGAAAATCAAGAAAAATCCCAGAAATATTATAGCTAAATTCCAGAGCTCCAGTGTCAAAAAGAAAATATTTCCAGCAATGAGAAAGAAAGTTCAAATAACATAAATTCACCGTGAGGATCACAAAGCTCTAGCAGCCACCAAGTTAAAGGAACAGAGGGCTTGGAATAGGACATTTCAGAAGACAAAGGAGCTAAGATTACAGCCAACAATAACCAACAGAAAAAGAAACTGAGCATAATTCTTCAGGGGAAATGGATATTTAATGAAATAGAGGATTTTCAAGCATTCCTGATGAAAAGACCAGATATGGACAGAAAATTTGACTTTCAAATACAAGATTCAAGAGACCATATATAAAGATCAAGGCAAAAGAAATAACAAGGGATTCAATAAGATTAAACTGCTTACATTTCTTCATGGGAAGATGATAGCTATAACTGCTAAGAACTTTATCAATGTTAGGTTAGCAAGAGGAACTCTCCATAGACAGAGGGTTTAGGAATGAGTATATTTTGTTTGGATAATCTCCAAAAACAAAGGATGAATAAGCAAGAGGAATGCACTGGGAAAAGGGGGAAGGGAGAACAAGAATGGAGAAACGATCGATCACACACAAGGAAGAGATTTTAATAATAACAAAATTCATCTGGAAGAACAAAAGGTCAAGAATATCAAGAGCATCAATGAAAACTGTGAAGGAAGTCAGCTTAGCAGTAGCAGATTCAAACTTTGTTACCAAATGACTATAATTGAAAGAATTTGTCACTGACTAACAAATACAGTGGGAGATCAGGGAAATAGATTAAGTATAAGGTATGTGTGTTCATCCTTCGTTACCGAAGAAGACCACGCCATCAGAGAAATAATGACATGACTTGCACTTGACTTTGTTTTGAGTGAGGAAGGGCTGCACAGGTCACCAGCCTCACTTCTCTTCCAGAGCCATCTGAATCCAGTGATCATATATTCATCAGGATGACTGGAGATGACCCAGGATGAGGCAATGGGGGTTAAGAGACTTGCCCAAGGTCACACAGCTAGTGAGTGTCAAGTTTCTGAGGTGAGATTTGAACTCAGGTCCCCCTAATTCCTGCACTGGTGCTCTATGCCCTGCACCACCTAGCTGCCCCAGATATGAAATATACCTTAGTAAAAGACTATAGTAATCTATTGTCTAGTAAACCCAGAGATCAAAGCTTTGGGGGTAAGAACTCACAATTTGGCAAAAAAATGCTAGGAAAATGGGAAAACAGTTTGGCAGAAATTAGGCATAGACCAACATTTAACATTTTATACAAAATAATATAAAAATGGTTATACTATAGACACTCACACACATGTATATGATACTTACAAAGGTATAGGCATACCCCCTCTCTCTGTGTATATATGTGTGTGTGTATATATATGTATATACACACATACACATACCTATATATAGGTGCGTGTATATACATATGTATACATACCTCTATATATATATGAATAAAGGTATAGACATAGACAAGGATACAGACATGAAGTGTGATATCCTGAGTAACTTAGGGGAGCATGGAAAATTGTATCTGTCAATCTATAGATAAATAAGAGTTTATGACTGAACAAGAGATAAGGGGGATCATGATAAGTGAAATGAATAATTTTGATTACATGAAATTTAAAAGATTTTTGAACAAAAAACCAATGCAGCCAAAATTAGAAGAAAAGCAAGAAACTGGGGTACAGGGGGATTTTATAGCAAATTCCTCTGACTTTGATAAAGACTTCATTTCTCATATGTATAGGGAACCAAGCCATATTTAGAAAAATAAAAGCCACTCCCCAATTGATGAATGGTCAAAAAGTATGAATAGGCAGTTTTCAGAAGAAAAAATCAAAGGTATCAAAAGTTTCCAGAAGAAAAAATCAAAGGTATCAAAAGTTATATAAAAATATTCTAAATCGCTACAGATTAGAGAAGTATAAAGTTAAAACAACTCTGAAGTACCATACCCCACACATATCAGGTTCTCTAACTTGATAGAAAAGGAAACTCATAAATGATGAGGGGAATGTGGAAAAATAGGCACACCAAAGCACTGTTGGTGTAGTTGTATACTTGCTAACCATTCTGGAGAACGACTTAGAACTATGCCCAAGGGGCAATAAAACTTTGAATATCTTTGACCCAGCAATACCACTGCTAGATCTGTATTGCAAAGAAGAAAAGCGGAAAGGACCAATAGATTAAAAATACTTGTCGCAGTTCTTTCTGTGGTCACAAAAATTTGGAAATTGCAGGGTTGCCCATCAGTTGAGGAATAACTGAATAAGTTATTTTATATGATTTTGATTTAACACAATTATGCCATAAAAATCACAAAAACTTGGAATGACTAATATGAACTCCCACAAAGTGAAGTGATTGGAACTGGGACTACAGCATGCTCAGTAACAGCAGTTCTGTAACAATGACTAGCTGTTAAAGACTTAGTTACTCTAAGATAATGAACTAAAACAATTCCATAGAACCCATGATAGAAAACAAATGCTATCCACCCTCTGAAAGAAAATTGTCAAACTTTGAATGCAGACCGAAGCATATTTTTTCACCTTTTTTGCATTTATTTTTTATAATGTGGCTAATATGGTAATATATTTTGCATGAGTTCACAAGTATAACTGATATCAAATTGCTTTCTTTCTCAATGGAGTAAGATGGAAAGGGAAGAGAGAATTTGGAACTCATTTTTTTTAATGTTAAAAGTAAATGAATTTAAAATAATTGGTCAGGGCATAGAAAATAATGTCAAGAGAGCCAATGAGCATTCAATTTAAAGTCAAATCTCCCAGGACAGAAGATGCTCCCTCTATGTACTCATATGGCAACAAACATCCTGCTCTCACATGTTTTAAGGCAACCCCACAGATATAACAAGCTGTGCCTCTCCTGAAACGTGAGGCTCCAGAAACTACTCAAGGTTTGAGGTTCTTTAAGCGTCAGATTATTACAGGTAAGGCTCTATATTTAGATGTACTCCAGTTATTTAGCTTGTCTCATCCACACACGTTAGCAATTCCCTATGGTATATTCAGGCCATTTACATTCACTAAAACTTTATAGCTTAACAAACTGTTCAATTAAATTAGTAAAAATCTTGGCAAAATCAAGAAACACTAAACAAGTGTGTCATAGAAAGTAACCTTTCTATCCAGTTCAACTCCCTAAGGTAAAACATACATTTCAAATTGGAGTCTGTTTCCTCTTTCCTCAGTCTTCCTAGCTACCGAAGAGCCATATCGGATATTCAGTATATTATAATCAACTATCTGTCTCCCAGCTGAGTGAGAGAAGATACAGGCAGTTTAATTTCCAATGAGTTGTCATGTGAGGCCTAGAAAAAAAATCAGAGATTCTCTTGATCATGACTGAATGGGTGATTGGGGCAGGAAGATGGCTACCTCCAACATTCCAATGTTCCCAGATGGGGTGCTCAGCATCTCTGGTGGGAGGATTTGCCAAACCCTTTTCAGGGCTATTCATTCACATTTGGTGTCTAACTCTTATCTGTGACTCCAAAGAATTTATAGCACACATAGAGGTCATACCTGAGTAAAAACCAGGTTAAGGGTAATCAGCAAACCTCAAGCCCATTGAAGATATCCCATGGTGGAATGGGTGGATGAAAACAATTTTTTCCAAAGGCTGAGCACTTATAGCTTGGTTTGAAATCAAAGATGCTAAGGTCATTCATTGCATTCTGGGATATCACCAGCTGTCTTGACTTTTGTCTTGTCACTGGATTTGGATGACTCTGGAAGATTGTGAAACTGATGACTTTGTGCAACTCTGCCTCACAAATCAATTTACATGCAAATCAAGCCATCACCCCATGATATCATAGATTCTCTTCAAAAACTAAGAACAACTATGTTCCCAGAAATTCTTCTCTATATTGACCTGACTTATACCCCTAAAATACCTGCACTGAAAAGAATGTTGCTTCAATACTCTAAAGACCAACTCTGTATCTAACCCAAATAAGTGAAAACGGAAATAGGGGAAAGGCATGAATGTTTTATAGCCAAATTTTGGCTGGCATTTCTTTTCCTTCTTTTTCCTTCAATTTCTCTGAACTGCTCCTACTTCTTGTGTGATGTCCACAAATTAAAACTAACCCAAGCTCAGCCAACCAATAAGATATCTCTGTGGAAATATTATCTTCAAGGTTCTGGCATTATATTCCACAAACAAATTCCTGCAACGTTGTTAAGTGATGAATGGTAGACTCATAGAGATTGTGTGGTCTAGTCATATACTGATAAAAAGCACAGAGTGGAGGAAGTGAGCTTGACTTTAAGAAGATCATTGCAATACCAACTTCCATTTCTAAAGAACTTGTTTACTAACATCCTTCTTAGATATTCTTCCATGCCTGATGAATGTGCCACTTAAACCATCTTAGGAGAAAACAGGTGTAGTTCTCTGCTGACCAGCTCTAACTTACTGATCAGCATATGCTCCTTTCTAGATTTCACAGCTTAAGAAATAGTTATCCCTCAAATACAAATTATTTGAAGGTTAATAGTTATATGTTACTGACTTTTCCAAATTAAAGAACTCTTGTCTTTTTAGTCTTTCTATCATTCCTAAAACAAAATTATGATATTAATTTGACAATTTTGATTGTGATAATTTTTTAATAGCTTTATTTATTTTTAGATTTCAATATTCATTTCCACAAAATTTTGAGTTACAATTTTTCTCCCCACCTCTTCTCTCCCCTCACCCCATAACACCTTGCATTCGGATTACCCCTTCACTCAATGTGCCCTCCCTTCTATTATATCCCACCCTTCCCTTATTCCCATCTTATCTTTTTTCTATACCCCATTACCTATATTTCTTATTTCTGAGTTATATGCAATAACAATTCTCAACATTCATTTCTAAAACCTTGAATTCCAACTTCTCTCCCTCCCTTCCTCCCCACCCATCTCCACTGAGAAGGCAAGCAATTCGATACAGGCAATATATGTGTCATTTTAAAAGACATTCATAATTGTCATGTGTAAGACTAACCATATTGCCCTTAATCCTGCATTGTCTCCCCTTTTTTTCTATTCTCTCATTTGACCTTGTTCCTTCCCAAAAGTGTTTACTTCTAGTTACTCTCTTCTCCCATTTACCCTCCCTTCCATCATCCCCTTCACCCCACTTGTCCCTTTCTCCTATAATTTCCTGTAGTGTAAGATAGATTTTCATACCAAATTTAGTGAGCATATTATTGCCTCCTTAAGCCATATGTGAAGAGAGTAAGCTTCATTTTCCCCTTCTCACCTCCTCTCTTTTCTCCTTCATTGAAAAGGCTTTTCCTATCTCTTATGAGTCATAGTATGCCCCATTCCATTTCTCCCTTTCTCCTCCCAATATTTTCCTCTCTCACCCCTTAATTTAATTTTATTTTTTATGCATATAATCTCTTCTGATTCTACTCACCCTGTACTCTCTGTCTGTCTGTGTGTATGTGCGTGTGTGTGCACACGTGTGTATAATTCCTCCACCTGCCCAAATACTGAGAAAAGTCTCAAGAGTTGCAAATATTATCCTTCCATGTAGGAATGTAAACAGTTCAACTTTAGAAAGTCCTTTATGATTTTTCTTTCCTGTTTATCTTTTCATGCATCTCTTGATGCTTGTATTTGAAAGTCAAATTTTCTATTCAATTCTGGTCTTTTCATCACAAGTGCTTGAAAGTCCTCTATATTATTGAATGACCATTTTTTCCCTTGAAGTATTATACTCAGTTTTGCTGGGTAGGTGATTCTTGGCTTTAATACCAGTTTCTTTGACTTCTGGAATATGCTATACTGATCCCTTAATGTAGAAGCTGCCAGATCCTGTGTTATCCTGATTGTATTTCCACAGTACTCAAATTGTTTCTAGCTGCTTACAATATTTTCTCCTTGACCTGGGAACTCTGAAATTTGGCCACAATATTCCAAGAAGTTTCTTTTTTCAGGTCTCTTTCAGGAGGTGATTGATGGATTCTTTCAATATTTGTTTTACCCTCTGGTTCTAGAATATCAGGGCAGTTTTCCTTGATAATTTCATGAAAGAAAATGTCTAAGCTCTTTTTTGGATCATGGCTTTCAGGTATTCCCATGATTTTTAAATTATCTCTCCTTCATCTCTTTTCCAGGTCAGTTGTTTTTCCAATGAGATGTTTCACATTATCTTCTATTTTTTCAGTCTTTTGGTTTTCTATTGTAACTTTTTGGTTTATCGTATATTCATTAGCTTCCCTGAACTCCACTCTTATTTTTAAAGAACCATTTTGTTCAGTGAGTTTTTGAACCTCCTTTTCCATTGGTTAATTCTTTTTAAAGCCTTCTTCTCCTCGTTAGCTCTTTGGACCTCTTTTTCTAATTGAGTTAGCTTCTTTTTAAAGGTGTTATTTTCCTCAGTATTTTTTTGGTTCTCCTTTAGCAAGATGTTGACTCACTTTTCAAGCTCTTCCATGTCCTAGGCCCATTTCATATTCATTTTAGAGGTACTAGAGGCAGAAGCATTGACTTCCTCATCTGAAAGGATGGAAGGAGATACCTGTTCACTAAGAAAGTAACCTTCTATGGTCTTATTTTTCCCCCCTTTTTGGGGCATTTTCCCAGCCAGTTACTTGACTTCTGAATACTTTATCAAGAGGAGAGTCCTAGTGCTCATCTTCCCCCAAGGACCTTGCTCTGGGCTGAGGTTCAGATCCCCTTCTCAATTCCCCCAGAGGCTTTAAGCTGAGCTGCTGTGACAATGGACCCAGATTGTTTCCATGGTCACCAAAGCTGTCTACCACCCATTACTGCTGCTACTGCTTCTGCTGCCACCAGCTCTGTCACCACCTGGGGCCAGTGCTAGGGGGACCCTTCTCCCCTCTTGTCAGCTGGGAAGGCCCTCTCACACTGAATTTTGAAGTTGTCTTTGTAGCTTGTGAGTTGAGGGATCTGAGACCCTCCCTGCTGGGGATTCTGCCCTGGAGGCCTGTTCTGGTCCTGTTCCTCCCCATGCCACACAGCCAGGGCTGGGCTCTGCTCAACTCAGCATCCCGTGGGATAGACCTTTCCTGTAAGCTTTCCAAGTTACCTTCAGCTGGAAATCTCTTTCACTCTGTCGTTCTGTGACTTCTGTTGCTCTAGAATTTGTTGAGTCATTTTTTACAGGTATTTTGGGGGAAGCACTAGAGTGTATGCACCTTTCTACTCTGCCATCTTGGCTCCATCTCCCTAATTTGATAATTCTTGACTAGCAGTGGTAAACCTGTGGCCTTGAGACCAAATTTGGCCCTCTAGGTCGTTAAATGCAGTCCTTTGACTGAATCCAAACTTCATAGAACAAATCCCTTAATAAAAGGATTTGTTCTGTAAAACTTGTACTCAGTCAAGAACCTAGAAGGCCACAGGATCCCCACCCTGTCTTGACTTTTTAGAAATTCTGTACATCTTATGCAACATAATGTTTCCAATTTTAGTATTCTAATGATTATCAGACCAAAATTTTGGGAGGAAGCTTTGTAGTCACCACAGCCAATGACACACACACATACACACACACACACACACACACACACACACACACACATATATATATATTTGTTTCTCAAGCTGATTTTCTTAGAGTTAGAGAAAACCAATCTTCACCTATCCCCCACCCAATTCCTAACTTACTCTCCTTTAGTGAGCATAATGACTGGAGATATGTGCCTCTCAGTTCTCTGCTTTCAAGATTCTGCCACATTCTTTTTCCAAAAAGAGAAAGCAACATATCTTTGAAAGCAACGTGTGATCCTTAGAAGGAGCTATAGAAAGTTGAAAAAAGAGTATGGCAAAACAGTAAACAGATTGTTGTAGACCAAAATAGGATTTAAAACTTGCTTTTATTTTAGGAAGAAAAACACAAGTTAGAGTCAGCTCAGATATTTTAAAAGAGATTTTTTTCTACGTACGCCTAGACAAAAATTACACAATCACAAAAAAGAATAGAACCTCTCATTCCAGGATTAGACACATCAAAGTCATGATCAACCTAATTTTAAGTATCTAGAATCAGAGAGTATCAGCATCTTCAGAAAGGGGTCTTAGAGATCATATACTGTAGAGTTCTACGAAGTTTGAAATACATATGTATGTATATGTGTATGTGTACATGTAAAATGATATTTAGATATAATTGGCTTTATTGTAATTGCAATCCTACGTATTTGTTTTAGATATTTTAAAAAACACTATTCTAAGTGGGGTTCATAGTTTTCACCAAATTGCCAAAGATACAAAAAAGATGAAGAATGCTTAATCGACTGAAGATTTCTCATATTATAAACAAGAAAGTGAAACACAGAGAGATGCACTGATTTTTTTAAGGAAACATAGCTAAAGGACTCGAACCCATGTCTCTAGATTCCTAATTTGGTGTTTTCAAGGGATGCATTTATTTTCACTCTATCAAAAGGATTCCTCTTTGTTCACTACTGAGTCACTGGCAAATGAATTTTCTATATACTCTTTAGATTATGGAGTTCAACAGTAGATACTGAATTCTAATAATGGCTTAATTAATACTAATTATAACAAAGGTATTTGCCTCATGGTTCCAACATGTTTTACTCCTATTTATTTATCAGAAAGCATGTACTGAACACTCACATGTTCATTATATTATCAGAAGTTATTTCTAATTCAGTCAAATAGATATACCTAATAGTTTCATAGATATTCTAACCTTTATTTAAAAACAACTAGCAACTATATATATAGGAAACTATATATTTGTTTTTCTTGAAAAATAAATCCTCCTCTTCTATCAGTCCTGTCTTTTAAGTATATTTTAGCTTATGTTTTATATCTTATCTATACTGGCTTATGTAAACTAAAACAATTTTACAGGGAAGGGGTAGAGAGAGAGGCAGTGTTTTTTTAATTTTAAAGAAAAATATATTTTATTTGTCTTGCTAATTTTTCTAATTTCTTTGTTGTTATTCTTCTCAAATGTGGCCAATAGACTAATCTTCACTAACTCCAATGTCCTTACTCCGAGTCCTCACCCTCTTTGATGTTTCTGCATTATTTTGAATCCTCACTTCTTTGGGTTGTTCGCTCTTCTTTGGGCTTTTGAGACAATCCAGTTCTCTTCATTTACTTCTTCTTTTCTTTGACTCATGTCTGTTCCTCTTCCCACTAACCATATGTGGGTATCCCAAGGCTCTGTCCTCAGTATTTGTTTCCTGAGCATCACAATATCAAAGTAGGAAAGGAATTTGGAGGTCATTCATCCTACCTACATCTGATGGATGTATTCCTTCTTCAATATGTAAAACAAATAGTCATCAAGTCATTATTTGAAGACCTGGGGAGGTGGGTGAACATATAAACATAGCTCATCCCTTCAATCCCAAAGCAGCCCATCCTACTTTTGCATGGCTCTCATTATACTTTCTTCCATGCTGAGATAATATATTCCAGGATTTTCAGTTATTTCCTACATGTGGATAGATCCCAAATCTTTATATCTAACCTAATTTTCATCCCTGATGAGCTCCAGACTTGTATCTCCAACTATCTGATGGACACATGATCTGTACCTCCTCTCAGTATGTCAGACTACACATGCACAGATTGCACTCATCTCTTCCACACTCTCATTCCCTTAATGTTCCTCTCTTTTTAAATTCCCTATTTCCTATCTTCCTTACCACTCATTGTTGTTATGATGGAGTCAGTCAGTGAGGCAATCAACAAACATTTATTAAATGCTTGCTATGTGTTAGGCAAAGTGATAAATTTGGGTCAAAAACATGATCCCTGCTCTCAAAGAGTTCACATTCTAATGGATAGACAATTTATGGCCAAAATTGTATTTACAAGGAAAATACAAGTAGAACGTAATCTATCTCAGATGGAAGTCATTGTCAGTTGTTGTAGGGGGAAGACGATTTTAAAAGGAATATTGTAGAAAGTGGAATTTGAATTGATACATGAAGGAAGTCAGGGAAAACAGCAGGTGGAGGTGATGGATGAGAGAGTATTGCAGCCAATGAAAAAGAGATAGAATGTCATGTCTGAGCAGTAGCAAGAAGGCTAATGTCATTGGACCTTAGAGGATGGGGAGGAGAGTGAAGTTCAAGAAGACTAGAAAGGTAGCAAAGAGGGGTGCTGGATATTGGGGAGGTGTGAATTTCAGAACTGATGTAATCATGCAGGAAGATGAATTTCTGTGGACAAAAATAAAATCTGGGAGAGCAGCCAATTGAGAAATGATGAGGTGACTTCCCTAGGCCCCTTCCTCAAGTTAAGGCTTTAGTAAATGCTTATTTACTGGCTGATTGAGGGTATCAAAAGCTTAAGGGAAGCCAAGAAGGATGAGGAATTATATTTATCTTGACATGTCTTAACAATATTATTCAGTCATTTCAATTGTGTCCTTACTCTTCATGACCCCATTTGAGTTTTTTTTGGCAGAGATACTGGAGTGGTTTGCCATTTCCTTCTCCAGTTCATTTGACAGTTGAAGTAATTGAGGCAAACAGGGTCAAGTGACTTGCCCAGGGACACACAGCCATGAAACCTCTGAGGTCAGGTTTGAACTCAGAAAGATGAGTCTTCCTGACTCCAGATCCTGGCACTCTATCCACTGTGCCTCCACACTACTATTTGCATCATTCTATTTTTCTCTATCTCCACTACCTTAGATTACTATTAAACAACTGCAAAAGATCATGAGGTCTCCTTGCCTCAACTATCCACTCTCCAATGTATTTTTCTCATAGTTATGATAGTCCTCTGCAGTGTGCAGAGTTCTTATCATGCATCACTTCTCTATTTAAAAACCTCCAGTTACTTTCCATGTATACCAAATATGGTACAAGTCCATTTAAGGGCTGCCACAATTTGGTTTTAAACTTACTTCTCCAGCCTCATCTCTGACCTTCCTTCTGTTCCAGTCAAACTGATCTACTTGCTTTTTCTTGCTCTCATCCAGCCCGCTATACTTTTCATCCTTTCTGTTCCTTTCCCTGGAATGAGTGTTCCTAATCCATGCCCTAACTCTATTTGTGATTTTTTTCTCTTCTTTTACGGTCCTCCATGAAGCCACTTCTAACACCAAAAGAAATTTCTCCTTCCTCCTAAGAGTATAGCATTTGGTTTTCTCCTGTGTGGTTATGGTCTGATCTGAGCAGAGTTCTGGCATGGGGGATAGAGGGCTGAAGACCTGAGTGAGCATCCCACCTTTGGAACTTACTAGCTGTATATCTGAGGGAAAGTCATTTGGACTCCCTGAATTTGTTTTCTCAGTTGTAAAAAAGGCGAGAATAATACCCAGAATAATATCTAGTAGGGCTGCTGTGAGGACCAAATATGATAATATATGCAAAGTTCTTTTCAAACTTATTTACTGATTGACTGATTGATGGTGTCAAAGGCTAAAGTTCTATATAAATGTCATATGCAAGTATCATAAATACGTCAAAAATTATTACTACTTGTGTATGTGTGCCATCTTTGTTAGTATTAACTTTTTCTGGATGGGGTCTGCTTTATTCCATCTTTGATTCCCTACTGCCTGGCATACGGTCATGCATACATAAGTGCTTAATAAATGTTGATAAATAAATTTCTGGATGAGGTCTAGAAGAAAGGGGAAAAGATATACAAGAAAGAATACATTGCTCAGGAGGAAAGACACTTGGAACACTGTGCTTGACTTGTCCAAAGGGCACATGTGGATCATAGATTTAGAGTTAGAAGACATTTTAGGGGTCATTTTCAGTCCAATTTCATCATTTTATGAATAAACTGAAGTTTGAAGAAGTCAAATAATTTGCCCCAGTTCATACAGACAAAAAGTGCTAAAGTTAGGATTCAGACCTGACAAGAACAGGGGAGATTGCTAGCCTGTTGTTTAGGAAGTTAGACCATGATATTTTACAAGTGGGAGTGGTAAGGACAGTGCTCTATGAGCCTGGAAGACTTGTAGGCATGAATAAACAGGAAAGAAGACTCAGTCAGTTTGTCCTTTGTGTATAACAAATCTATTTTGTGTACTTTACTGGTTTTCTACTCTTTGAGAGCAGTGGTAAGGGAGTCAGAGTGTTGTTTGAGGGTCTAAGATAGAGTTAGCATGTTTGGCAGGGCTATCTGGGGCCTGAAAGTTCGTAAGTCTACACCCACAGAGAAAGGACACGATGATAAGATGTGGCCAATTTGGTAGATACTGAGTCCTTGAGAATCCTCTTCCTGAGTTCTCTCCCACAACAGGGTGGTATCAGTGCTAGCATTAGTGGTTGGGGACTCTGGCCATTGGGAGCCCAGGCACACCATACTGACACACCTGAGAAGGAGACTTATGGAATTTCTCTGCTCACACCTTTTCTTTCTTCCTTTTCTATGTAGTTTTATGAATAAGTCACCAAGAAAGAGGTTCAGGAACTTGGTCTCTGAGGAGACACATCCATATTCCTTCATGCCATTTTAGAGCAGTCACCAATGATGAATGGCCATTGTATGTTGAACTTTGAAGAGATGTTTCAAGAACATACTGAAATACAATTTGACCCACACAGTCAGGAAAGCAAAATACCAATTGCAATAAACTTTGCCTGACTCATTCTACTCCAACATACTTTTTCGTTTTCATACAAGTGCCCTCACAAATTACAGTTTCTATCCCCATGTCACATTTCTGAGCATGTGTTTGTGACAAGGATGTCAATAGCCCATCACAAATATAACTTCCTCTAAGAAGGAATGAACATGAGGAATTCAAAGAAACATGAAAAGATTTGTATAAATTGATTCAAAATCCAATAAGCAAGAAGACATAACAATCTATACAGCATTACTACAATAATGTAAATGAAAAGATTGCCAGTTGAAAAACCAGTAAAGTTTCCAGAGAAGAGAAAAGTGAAATGCAACCCTCTCCTCTTTTGAGAGAGGTGAGAAAACTATTAGGGCAGAAGATTAGCTATACAGTCAGACGTAGCTGTTATATAAGATTTTTTAAAACTATTTTCTTTTATACAGGGAAATTTATTTGGGATGGGAGATAATTTTAGAAATTACTGTGACAAATAAAAAAGCATTAAAATTTACTTTACAACTACATTTTTTAAAGTACAGGACTTTATGATAGGCATTAGAATTGCAGAGGCACAGCTAGGTGGCACAGTGGATAGAGCATCAGGCCTGGAGGGAGAAAGACTCATCTTCCTGAGTTCAAATCTGGCCTCAGATACTTACTAACTGGGTAACCTTGGATAAGGGACTTAACCCTATTTGCCTTAGTTTTCTCATCTGTAAAATAAGCTGGAAAAGGAAATGGCAAACCACTCCAGTATCTTTATAAGGAAAACCCCAAATGGGATTAGATTCAGACATGACTGAAATGACACAACAATAATAAAGAGTTACAAGTCCCTAAAGGAGATTACATTCTAGAGACAGATAGATAGATAGATACATACATACATAGATAGAAAGATAGATATAGACATAGATATTGATATATAGACATAGATATAGGTATGTCTATATGTATGTGTGTGTATATACAAATTTGATAAGAATATTGTCCATACCTCCATATAATTCACTCATAAAAATGCTGAAAAGATCAGGGCCATGGATAGAGCCCTGTGGTATTCCACTAAAGAAGTACTTCCAAGTTAACATTAATCCATTCTTCTGCCTTGATTCCAGAAATTAAAACAATCCTGAATCTGCCTAACTCTACTATAACTTAGCCCACATCTCTCCATCTTGTCTTAAAGGACTTTATTGAATACTTTGCCCAAATCCAAATATGCTATAACTATAGTATAATCCTGAGCTATCAGGCTAATGACATTATCAGAAAGAGGAATGATCCCTATGAATCCACCTTGGTTTTCATTGCTCACTACTTTCCTTTTCAAATGATCACCAACTATCATTTTGTTTTTTCACTTCTTCTTTTCCTGGATATTTTCTCTTTTCTGAGTTTTCATATTGCATTCATCTGACTTCTTCCTACCTCTCTGACCTCTCCTTACTGTCCCCTAATGGCTAGGTCCTCAAGAGTGGTCTTTTGACTGAACCCAAACTTCACAGAACAAATCCCCTAGTAAAAGGATGCATACACACACACACAAGCGCACACTTCTTGTTCAGTCATTTCAGCCACTTTGTTACCCCATTTGGGGTTTTCTTGGTAAAGATGCTGGAGTGGTTTGCCATTTCTTCTCCAGCTCATTTCACATATGAATGAGCTGAGGCAAACAGAGTAAAGTGACTTGCCCAGGGTCATACAGATAGTGTCTGATGCCGGATTTGAACTCAGAAAGATGAGTCTTCCTGACTTCAGGTCCAGTACTCTAACCACTGTGCTACCTTATTATCTAATATTAGAGTCTCCCTTATTAGAATATAAATTCATAGTTAGTTAGGGATTGTTTCATTCTTTGTACTTGTATCCCCATTGTCAAGCACACAATAGATATTTGTTGGTAGATGGACTGATTGATTGTTTTATAATGGGTCCTAGTATTTTCATAGTAATGAAAGTCAAGCCCTCTTGCCAGTTACTTTCTCCTTTTGAAAACTAGAATATATGCCCCTCTGCTATACTCAGATTTCTCAAAGATTCCTCAAAAGTGGATTTAGCAGTCACAGAAATATGTTTTTTGAGGGGACCTGGAGATGCCCAGAAGTCATGACTTGAACTCAGGCCCTTAGGTGTTCTTTACTATCCTCTCATTTATGTTGGGTTTCAGTTCTGTTAACCATTTGCATTGTATGCACTCTGAGAACCATGCCGCTAATAAAGAAAAGACTTTCAAAAGCATTTCATTCCTAATTATTTCATTCCCATTATCTCTACTTTGGCAGCAAGTTTCTTCCTTATTGATCAAGTCAAAAATAGGAACTATCTTTGTCGCTTCCTCCATCTTTTGAAGCATACAATTATCTATAAGGCAATTTAAGACATTACTAGCTCTTCTGCTTTGAGGAGAGATAGAGGGAGGAGAGATAGGCAGAGAGGGAGCTCTTGCAGATATCTGCATAGTTGAAATCCTTATGGTCACTCCATCAAGTCCACATGCCAGCTATGTGATCTGCTCCTTGAACCCAATTCAGTTTAATTTAAAAAACATTAAGCATATAATACTTGATTCAAAAAGCATTTATTAATCTATTAATATGCACATGATCCATTTCCTTCTTCTGGCCATGTAGACTCCTTTCCTGTTATCGCTTCTTCTCCCTTCATTGATCCCTATTAAAATGTTCTCCACCATGCTTCATACCTCTGGTTCAGGGATTCCCACACAGACTACATCGTTTGTTAGAAAATGTGACTCAACTGCTCCTTCAACCTGTTTTAATTCAATCTGTTTCTTTGATATTAAACATAGCCTTCCAATTTCATATTTTATTCTGTAATTTCATGGGACTTCTTCTCTTTGTTCTTTTCCACCCTCAAAACTCCCAATACAGGCTTGGATTCCCCTCTGCTATTTTACTTTCTTTTGATTTCCTTTGTTTCTATGTTTTCTTCTTGAAACACATATTCTATTTTTTCAGGAAACATTCAATTCTCCCCAACAGGCCCTGTAGTGGGCATATATTTCATGAGCCCTTCCTTGCAGCTTCTCTCCCAGCAGGCAGACCAATCTGCATTTGATTCACATACAATTTTCTGGGCAGTAAACAGATTACAAAAATAGTATACTCTCTGAAGGTCACTGGAACCTGACCCTCACCCTCCTCTATACTTGCCAAAACTGAGATCCTCTGCTCTCTGGGCAAAGTCTCGTTGGTATCTGCATCAACCAACTGACTATTCACTATCCTAGATAGTTGTTGCTTAGAGGCTTAGGGAGAGGCTTTCTTTTTTTTTTTTTTAATGAGAATGGGATTTCCCATCCTGCCTTTTGGTTTCATCTTCAATTAGCAGATCCTTGCCAGATTCTTAATGCTAACAGTCAATGTTTCCAGCTTTATCTGTGAGAAGGTCTTCTGAGGATATCGATCTTGCAGATACTGATCTTTTCTTTGTTTTTCTCTCTTCTCAAGTTTGCTTTCTATTTGTGTCTTCCTCTGACTGTGATACTCCCTCTGGGGTCACTGTTGTTCTTTAGTCATTTTCAGTCATGTCCAACTCTTCGTGACTCCGTTTGTGGTTTTCTTGGCAGAAATACTGGAGTGCTTTGCCATTTCCTTTTTCAGCTCATTTGATAGATGAGGAAACTGAGGTAAACAGAATTAAGTGACTTGCCCAGAGTCACTCTTTAGTGTCACTATCTATGGTTAAAAATGTTTGTTCCATCATGCCCAACTCTTCTGGACTTTATTATGCAATTTTCTTGGCAAGGATACTAGAGTGTTTTGCAATGTCCTTCTCTAGTTGCTTAAGGCAAAAAGTGTCTTGCTCAGGATCACATAGCCAGTGCCTGAGGCTGAATTTGAACTCAGATCCCTGACTCCACCTCCTCTATCCACTGAACCACCTCATGATCAAAAATTCGAACCATATTACAAGAACATTGAACAGACTTTAAAAGAGAAATTGCTGATTTGTTTTTCAAAACACCTATGATTCAACCTAGACATCGTTACTCAACTAACCAGAGCAGAATTCAGTTACCTTTAAAAATCATTTTGGCAAAATTCTCCAAAATAAGTGTACTTTACAAGCATCCTCTAATGGTTTCATTGCTTTATGTGTTTTGCTTACCTTAAGTCAGGAGCCATGAGATATTTTGACAGGAGCTATCAAGTATACTTTAAACGGTTAGGTTTCCACAAATGAACACATGAAATATTTTTGAAGCACAGAATGGAAAATAACTCTAATGAAAGCAAACCACTCCTCAAGTTAGCAGGAGAGTATGAACTAAAGCATAGAATTTTTAATTACTAACACAATCCTCTTTCTACTGCACCATGTTCTACTACATTCCTTTGTAATCTAATACCATTATGGAAAATCTGAATGACACTTGGGACCTCTTAGCTGAAATAAGCTTCTTGCTCTTCATCATTATCATCTTCTTAAAGATTCTTATTAGAGCATGGATTGGTTATGAAGTGATTGCTAACTGAATAAGTTGGCTGATATTTCATCAATTCATTGGTATTTAATAAAATAATGACCCCAACCATGCGAATACTCCCTCTATTGGTGTTGATGACAGCCCATCCACATCTTTTCAGCCTATGCCTTTTTTCTATGTCTTCCCATAAATCATCCACAGAAGACTCATCCATCATGCTCATGGTCTTCTGGGTTTTTAATATCAGTGAATACCAATGCAGTACTCTGCTTGTCTACGCAGTACTCTCGGCATTCACTCCATAACTAACCCACCTCCTTTTTGAGTTATAAAATATAGTCAGATACCACCTAATATCTGCAAAATGAGGAAGTAAACTCAATGACCTAGGGTTCCTAATGTCTATAAAGTTATTATCCTAAGAATGCTATGAATCCTATAAGGTAAGGTTAAATATCATGTCACACCATTAATAAGTCCTCCACCAAGACAAAAGATGGTAGGATAGGAAGTCCATTTAATATAACTTGTATACAAATTCCACATCTGAATTTTCCAAGTATGTAAGGCAGGAAGCTAATCGCACTGAACTAGTCATACTACCCTCTCCATCCCTCTTCTGGACCAATGATACAGGCAACAATTTGTAGAGGAAGAAGCTTGTCTTCACTGCTATTCCATGTCCCCTATTTCCTTTTCCCTTTCATTACTCCTACTTCAGATGCCCCTCTGGATTTGTCTTCTGAGAGCAGGGCTCTGTGCTTTGAATCGACTTATTTTAAAATTTATTAATACTATTTCCCCATTTTACCTTTGTCGTACACCTAACATGTTTAATCTCTCCAATGTATATGATCTGTTTGGCCTGTTTCTCCCTGAGTGCTACAGTGAGGCTAGTGACTTTGCACAAACCTCCCTCACTTAAGTCAATTCACTTGCATGTCATGGCCTCCCCTTCCAGATATCATGATCCTCTTCGAGAATGAAGGACAAACAACAATCTTGAATGTATATTTCCCTTAAGCCCAAATAAATATGAAACAGAAGGTTATTTCCTTATCCATCCATTTGGATCTCTTTCCTATAATAGGGTATTTTTGGAGAAGAAAAGGATTATGTGATGGTATGTTAAACTATAGTAAACTTCCAGGGAAAGAGCACTGAATGTGAAGTTGGAGGATTTGGATTTGGTTCCTGGCCCTGCTCCTTAATGTAGCGAGTTATTTCATTTCTCTGACTTTCAGTCTCCTTAACTCTAAAATGAGCAGATTGGACTAGGTCTAAATTTAAATTGTCCAGGTTTAAATTCTATGATGCTATGAATTTGTATCAAGGTGTTAATAGCCAATAATGGTTTAAAGTGCTTTGCTTGCAGAAACATATTTTAAAGGAGGACTTTTGAAAACATCAATTTCTTAACCCAAAAGAGTGACTCTCTAGTGATGGAACTTCAAACACTATGGTAGGGCTACTTGGGAAGACAGAGAGGCTTTATTCATTCATTCATTCATTCATTCATTATGGGGCAGCTAGGTGGTGTAGTGGATAGAGCACCAGTGTAGGAGTTAGGAGGACCTGAGTTCAAATCTCACCTCAGACACTTGACACTCACTAGCTGAGCAAGTCACTTAACTCCAATTGCTTCATCCTGGATCTCTCCAGTCATCCTGATGAATATCTGGTCACTGGATTCAGATGGCTCTGAAGGAAAAGTGAGGCTGGTGACCTGCACAGCCCTCCCTCACTCAAAACAAAGTCATCATTTCTCTGATGACATGGTCTTCTTTGGCAACGAAGGACAAACACACACACACACATACACTCATCCAACAAACATTTATTAAATGTCTACTATGAAGTAGGTGTTGGGATAAAAAATTTATAAAAAGAAATCTGCCTTTGAGAAACTTAAGAACTGCTAGGGAGACAGAACATGCATTCAAATAAGTATGAAAGTAGGTCAAATAATATAGGGGTAAAGGAGAGATCCAAATAATGGTCTCTGGGAAAACTTAAAGTGAAGGAGATCACATTTATAGAATCTAGAACTGAAAGGGGCCATATGGGCACTTGGTTCCAAACCCTATTTTATAAATGAAGATAAGTAAAGTGACTTATCTGGTGCTATACAGATGAGTCACAGAATAGGATTTGCAATTATGTTTGCTAATCACAAAATCTCTTGTTTGTCCCATGCCAACCTTCTTATCTAGTACAAACAGGGAAGACTTCATGGCGATAGGCTTTGAGTGAAGGTAAGAGGTCAATCAGAATAATAGAGGAGAAAGTTCACACCAAGTATGATCACAAAGGGAGAAGGCATAATAGGATGAAAAAAAGTATGCAGGAACATAAAATGTACCAAGAAGATGAATGCAAAATAAGGCTGGAAAGTTAGGCTGGAGCCGGATGGTAGAGGGCCTTCAATACAATGTTCAAGAGTTTGCCTTTTAAATGGTAGACAATAGGAAGGCTCCAAAAGGTTCTGGAGCAGAGGAGTGGTAGAATCAGACCTGTGAATGAAGGGCACTATATTGTTAGCCAACTGGAGGTTTGATTAGAAGGGAAAGAAACTGGAAGCCAGTGAAAGGGCTATTACTCAGGTCCCAGGAATGGTGATGAAGATGATGGTGATGGTGGTAAGTGACTTAAGGGTGACCAAATGCTTTAAATATTTTGTCTCATTTGATCTTCACAACTCCATGAAACAAATTGTTGTTATTTGTTTGTTTCAGTTGTATCCAATTCGTCATGACCCCATTTGGGGTTTCCTGGCAGAGATACTAGAATGGTTTGACATTTCCTTTTCCAACTCATTTTACAGATGAGGAAACTGAGACAAACAGAGTGAAGTGATTTGCCCAGGGTTACACAAAGTGTCTAAGGTCTGATTTGAACTCAGGAAGAAGAGTCTTCCTGACTTCAGGTCCAATGCTCTATCCACTGTGCTGTGTATCCACCTAGCTGTGTCCCTGAGGTAGGTGGGTGATGTTATTTTCCCCATTTGACATAATCACAGTAAACTAGTGGATAAGTAATTCATTAAAATACATTCTTGGAATCTGTGTTTTGAAAAACATCTTCAGAGATGTCAGGGCAAATCCCTACCCAAGTGGATGAATCCCCTCTACTACATCTGAAATTGCTTGAAGACCTATAAAGATCAGGAAACCATACTTTTGTGATTTTTATGGGACGATTTTAATCCATCAGTAAGGAGTCTTTCCTCCACCTGCTTCCTTTACTCCTAGTTCTTTCCTCTGGAACTAAGTACAAGAAAGCACCCATAAAAACCTTGCACATTCCCATCTATAGGAGACTCTCCTGGTAAAAGGGCAGATGGCAAACAGAGAAGGGAATTTTCATGGTAAGACACTTTTGTGTTCTCTACCTTCTTGTATCCCTAGGCATTGTTTGGATTCCTTCTTTTGCTTACTATCTTTTTCTTCACAGAATATATCCCTACAACTGTCTAAAGTCTGGACATTTACAGCATTAATTAATTTAGACAGAATTTCCCTTAGAGAGTTAGTAGGAAATATCTCATTTTACTACTGGTGAAACTTAAAAGGCTATATTTAGCCTTCACTTTTCTTCTAGATTTTATAACTAGAACCAGCACGAGGTAAACCTGGAAAGATCAAGTTTGGAAGATGGCGGAGTAGAAAGACTCACCTACGCTAGGTCCGAACCCACAACCCATAGATTTCCTGTAAAAAGAACTCCTGAAAATCCTGGAACAGTGGAAGCCGCGCAGCAACACAGTGAAGATTTCCGTTGCAGAGAGCCCTGAAAAACCGACCGCAAAGGTGCCCCGGGACGGGAGCGGAGTCCTGACCTGCTGAGCGCTCCCCTCCCCCCCGGCCCGGGCCGCGGAGCTCTGCCCAGCCACGCGGCACTGAGAGGAGCCAGCAGAGCCCTGCAGGCGTCAGGGACCTGAATCTCTGGCAGCTGCGAAGGTCCCTCCACCCACAGACGCACAGGTCAGTGAGAGAGACAGGCTGAGAGGGGAGCGGGGGATCTCCGGGACTCGGACCCCCTGGGAAGCGGCCGCTGCGGCAGAGGCTGAGGCAGCTCAGCCAGAGACTCCCAGAGTGGGCTGGAGCTCCACCCCAGCTCCATTACAAAAGATCTCTGTATAAACCCCGTGAGGGAACTGAGCCTGAGAGGCGGCCCTGCCCCCACCTGAGAAC
>CM053772.1:212357144-212415292 GCA_028658325.1 Potorous gilbertii | reverse complement strand
ACAAAGGGGGAGAAAATTTTGGAACCCAAAATCTTGTGAAAATGAATGTAAAAAGTTAAATAAATTTATTTAAAAAAAAAAAACCTCAAGTTTGCCTTAAGTTCCCAAACTTCTCCCCATGCCTCTCCCTCCTCTCTCCCATAATTCATTCTGACTCTTGTCTTCTTACGGTCCTCTACTTTCCCAGGTAGTGATCCTGCCTGTTTGCGCTAGATATTTCTTAGTCTAACCAAAACTTTTAGACTCTCATGTCTGCTCATCCTACTAGTGACTAATGATGATCTGTTCCAGTGAGCCACAAAAATGTATTAATAGATATTAATGGAAGAG
This sequence comes from Potorous gilbertii, assembly GCA_028658325.1. Lineage (NCBI taxonomy): Eukaryota > Metazoa > Chordata > Mammalia > Diprotodontia > Potoroidae > Potorous > Potorous gilbertii. The sequence continues at coordinate 212,414,962 of CM053772.1, read as the reverse complement.
TCAGAGAGCTCAGTTCTGTCACTTTGAGTGAACTTGGACAAGCTGCTTTAAACTCTCAGTGTTAGAGATGCCTCATATGCAATATGGGAATGGTAATCATTGCCTCATATTTGCTTTTACATAAATGATTCAAAAGCTTTTCAAAAAGTAACTGTGTAAAAGAAGATACTTCCACATGCTGATCATTCTTTGATCTCATTGATGTTAATGCCTTTCAACAATTCAAATCAACAAACCTACTCATCCTGACCCACAAACATTAGACAGGTTATCCAGTATTCTTGAGGCATTCATCTAGCTTTCTTGACATTTCATGCGTATCAGTGAAGCATGAGCACTATCTAGTGACTATCTCTCACTCTCCCTTTCCCCATGTCCCTTGTATGTGCATGACAATTTTTCCCATAGATTCATTCCTCTGATAACAACCCATATGCAGTTTCTTCTTCATTTATGGTCCATTGAAACCTATTCATGGCCACCACAGTGTATTAGGTTCATCTTTAACACTTTTTGCCTGATATTCAATTTCATTTCTTCATATACAATAGTACTCAACAACTCACATCCATAGGACACAACTGGAAGAAAATAGGTCTTTTAAAATGGGCTTTTGTTTTAGAGAGAAGCTTAGTTTGAGTAAAAATATTGTACAATTTCTTACAGGTAATCTAGTTCATGTTCTTCCTCCTGTTCAAAGCTGTGCCCATACCATTGTTTATTTTCAGGGTCTGTTGAAAATAAAGTTACTAATTGGTGAGCTCTTTGGGCAGTCTATTTCAACTACATATCATGGTCCTAATTAGATGTTTCTATGGTCCAAATTCAAGTTTACTGCCTGTTTTGTTTTTTAAGTAGGCTAAGAATGGTTTTTCCATTTAAATACTATAGTTTCCAAGCCCCTGGTCTAGGCAATGTGTATTCTTCATCCACTTTGTTTTTCTTCTTTTTTCTTTCATAGGTCCAACACTTTTTGGTTAATTAGACCCAATTTAGGAGATTCTTCAATATTTTAGGGCTTGATGCACTCAGTACTGAAATTTACAAATAAGAACACCTAGTGAACTCACTATTTCTAGGGAAGTTTCTGTTTTTCCATTTGAGTGCTATACTAGACATTTTTTATAATGTTAGCAAATACCTTTAGTGAGCATGCTTATCCCTGTTTTATAATGCATTTATTAGCAGAGAGTTGTAGAACAAACTTATCACTATTATTCTATTTTTTAAGAACCTATGATTTCATTATATACAGGAGAGGTGCTTCGTTGGAGTAGGGACTCTAAAGCACAATAATACTACCTTTGATAAATTTTATATAGTTGCTAAGCACTGTGGGAATCTTGGGTTTTTTTCCTGCATTTTTCATTCAATTGAATGACTATAAAGAGGTGATCTATTCTAGAGTAGCACTTGTGAAAGCACATCTGTTTCATTACCAAACCCTCATTAAAGATACTCTTGATGTAGGTGCAGATTATGCCAACACAAAGCAGTCATTCAACAAACATTTATTGAGCTCCTACTACATTTCAGGCAATGGGTAATTGATACAAATAGAAAAAGATAGTTACTTCCCTCAAGGAGGTTACAATCTAATAGGGAAAACAAGACAAAAAAGAAAGCTGGAAAATGGTTGGGGAGAGAAGGTAACTGGCATAGGGATATGACGGTAAAGTCCAAACGAATGCTCCTGGTAGAAGAGAAAGACAAAACTAGCCTGGGCATCCTTCTTAAATGAGAGTTTTTAAAGGAACATCTTATCAGGGGTAGGCCCTAGAGACAATACCTTAACTTACATGAGTGACTTTAACACTGAGAATTTCAAAGTTATGGATGACACACTTTTGAATGAGAGGAGATGTATTTTTATCACATTCATTTAATTGTTCCACAAATTTTCACCAGGACCCATGATAGGCAAAGCATCTAAATTAGTACAAAGATGCATTGAGACATAATTCCTACTTTTAAGGAGTTTGTGGTCTACCATGATAGAGGAAGCATTTAAAATTTTAAAAAAGGTAATGAGAGTTCAGAAGAGTAAGAGATTTCAGACAACTAATAGGGATAGAGGTGGTGGGGCAGGCTTGGTCAAGGAAGTGACTTTTGACCAGGACCTTGAAATATTAGAAGAAATCTGTTAAGTTGAGATAATGGCAATAGGTAGGTTAAGCATTCCAAGCAGATATCACAATTCAAGCAAAGTATCAGAGATGGTTAAATGTAATTCATGTTTAAGAGATGATTAAGAGATAAGTTTAGTTAAAAAGCAGGGTTCATGTAAAGAAGTAGTTTAACCTAATTTAGAAAAAGTAGGTTGACATACAATTGTGGAAGGTCTTGACTAAGGAGTTCAGACTTCTTTCCATAGGCAATAGATACCTGTAGATTTTTAAGGCAAAAAAATGGTATGAGAAAAATGTTATTTAAGTATCCTTCAAATCATATTCCATTTATGTACATAGCAAGTATTATCTACTGAGTTAAATGTTGCTCTGACAAAGAGATAGCATTCCGGTTCAGGGCAAGCTGTACTATTGACAGACAGGAGTACTTGTGAACTCTGTTCTTTTTAGTTGTGGACTCTGTCCAATGGTGGTATAGAGCCAAGGCAGATACCAACAGGTTCTAAAAACATCAAAGTGTTAGCACCTAGTACAATAACTGGTCCTTAAGATAACTCCCCAGTGATTAAGGAAACGTTTATGTTTTTTCCAGTCAATTCTCTGAAAACCAGGGCATGTGTCTAGTTTTAGAAACTACTTCCATGAAAAGTTTTTATTCATATTATATTAAAGAATGGATATTACTCCCAAGAAATCTATAAATTTTTAACTCTTAAAGAGCACACTCAGGGATATCTTAATATCTTAAGAGATATTAGTGACTTAGTGACTGGAAGTCAAGTGTTTCAGGAATCAATGAAGATTGGGGACAGAGCCAAGATGGGGTAATAAAAACACAGAATTGATAGAACTCTCCCTCCAAGCCCAGCCAAACAACAAATAAACTCTAAACTGACTCTAAACAAATTCTGGAGCTGCAGAACCCACAGAATAATAGAGTGAAGCAAATCTCTAGCCCAAAACAGCCTGGAATATCAATGGGAAGCATATATGATGCCATGCTGGAGCAGAACACAGTCTAGCATGGACCACACAGATGGCATCTAAGCAGATCTGGGAGGACTGAATCTCTGGCACTGTTGCAGTTTCCAGACTTCATGATCCCCAAATGCCAAGGACAAATTGGAATGTCAGTGGAAAAAAACCTGTAGGACCTGCATGAGAGAGTAGAGTAGATCTGGTGCCAGCCCCAGGGCAGCAGAGGGGTAGAAGGAGCCTACAGTCAGGTAGCAAGGGCAGGGGCAGTGGCAGTGACTTGTTTCTGGAGCTCTAGGCCCACAGATTGGGGGGGATGGAGTGGCTAACAGTATACCCCTCACCCCCACTGGAAGCAGAGAACTACCATGGCAAAGAGCTCAAAAGTCAAGTAAAAGGCTAGGAAAATGAGCAAAAACCAGGAAAAAATCAGACTATAGAACCTTACTTTGATGACGAGGAAGATCAAAATATACTAACAGAAGAAGACAACAAAGTCAAGGGTCTTGCATCCACAGCCTCCAAGAAAGATATGAATTGTTCTTGGGCCATGGAAGAGCTCAAAAAGGATTTTGAAAATCAGGTAAGAGAAGTAGAGGAAAAATGGGAGGAGAAATAAGAGTGGCTCAAGAAAATCATGAAAAACAAGTCAACTGCTTGCTAAAGGAGACCCAAAAAATGCTGAAGGAAATAGCATTCTAACAAACATACTAACCCAAATGGCAAAAAAAAAAATCCAAAATGCCAATGAGGAGAAGAATGCCTTAAAAAGCAGAAGTTCCAAAAGCCACTGAAGAAAATGATTCCTTAAAGTTTAGAATGGAGTAGATGGAAGCTAATGACTTTATGAAAAATCAGGAAATTGTAAAACAAAACCAAAGGATTGAAAAAATAATGGACAATGTGACATATCTCATTGGAAAAACAACTGGCCTGGAAAATAGATCCAGAAGAGAAAATGTTTAAATTATTGGACTATCTCAAAACCAAGAGCAAAACAAAAAGAGCCTGGACATCATCTTTCAAGACATTATTAAGGAAAACTGCCTTGCTATTCTAGAACCAGAGGGTAAAATAGATATTGAAAGAATCCACTGATAGCCTCTTGAAAGAGATCCCAAAAGAAAAACTCCTAGGAATATTATAGCTAAATTTCAGAGCTCCCATATCAAGGAGCAAATATTGCAAACAGCCAGAAAGAAACAATTCAAGTACTGTGGAAACACAATCAAGGTAACACATGATCTAGCAGCTTTGAGGGATCAGAGGCCCTGGAATATCATATTCTGGATGTCTAAGGACCTAGGCTTAAAGCCAAGAATCACCTACCCAGGAAAACTGAGTATAATACTTCAGGGGGAAAATGATCATTCAATGATTAAGTATTCTTGATGAAAAGACCAGAGATGAATAGAAAATTTGGTTTTCAAACACAAGAATCAAGAGAAGCATGAAAAGCTAAACAGGAAAGAGAAGTCATAAGGGACTTACTAAAAGTTGAATTATTTGCATTCCTACACGGAAAAATAACATTTGTAACTCTTGAGATTTTTCTCAGTATTAGGTTAGTTGGAGGGATTATACACATATAGACAGAGGGTACACAGTGAGGTAAATAGAAAGGGATGATATCTCAAAAAATAAAATTAAGTGATGAGAAAGGAATATATTGGGAGGAGACAGGAAGAAACAGAATGGGACAAGTTATCTCTCACATGAAAGAGGCAAAAAGAAACTTTTTCAAGGAAGGGGAAGAAGGGGGAGATAAGAGGGAAAGAGTACCTTACTCTCATCGCATGTGACTCATAACATACATACTCAATTGGGTATGAAAGTCTATCTTACACTACAGGAAAGTAGGGGGGAGGGGGATAGGAGGTAGGAGATGGTAGAAACAAAGGCAAATGGGAGTAGGGGGTAATTAGAAGTAAACACTTTTCAGGAGGGACAGAGTCAAAAGAGAGAATAGAATAAATGGGGGGCAGGATAGAATGGAGGGAAATATAGTTAGTCTTTTACAACATGACTTATGGAAGTGTTTTGCATAAATACAAAAGAAGTTCAAGTATACTTGTAATATATGGTCCTCTTTAACAGCAGAATTTTTCCAGGATTACAGAAATTCTCCCAAAAGAGATGAAATACTAAAGCACAATATTGTATTATGTTACACATCACAAAAGATCAATAAATTTATCCAAGATATATAGACACACATACTTCAATGGCCTGGTGACCAGATTAATTTAAATTTCATTGGAAAGTTTTGGGCTAGCATCAAGCCTAGATTTGTAAAAATGGACTATTCATAAAAATGTATTTAATATACAATATGATATATGGTTTTGTGATGAATAATTAAAGAATATATCAAAATGTTGTGAACTTGACACTACATCACTACAAGAACTGACTGCAGCAAAAGGTCATGCATATTAAAAGTTGCTTGAAGATGTAAAAACTTTTAAGTTTTTTTGTAGAATAAATTTAACTATTTTATGTGTTTTGATTAATTCACACATCAAATATTTTGGTTGCTTTTATGTTTCCTCTCTTTTTCTTGGCATATTCAGGACAGTTGAGATTATTCAAAGAATCCTTTATGGACAGGTGATTCCTACTATATTTCATAGAATGTTAAAGTTGGACAGAAAATCAGAAATCATCTAAGTCCAGCCTATAATAATACCTTCAATAACATTCCCCAAGTAAGCATTAAATATCTCTCTGAAGACTTACATTAATGGAGAATCCACCACAAGGTATGGCTCTAGCTCTCATAGAACTTGTAGTCCACAAGGGAATTAGGACATACACAAAGACAATTACAGAGTTTCTAAATGAGACCTAAGAGAAGAAAGTCCTTATTTCCTGGAGGACAGGGGAACCATCAGTGACTTCAGGCATTTGGAACTCCAGGAGGGAAAAATGTCTTAACTATGTCTTTCTCAGTTTTGGGCTACTGCTCCCTAAATAAACTCTTCTCCCAGCACATGCATGGATCATATCCACCACTAAATTCAACTGTTAGAGCCATGTAGAAATAGGGAGGGTGATTTCCGCTGTCGCTCTACCAGCAAATTCAAGGAACAGAAACTGTTAACAAATGGATTTTGTTAGGCTGCTGTCAAGAATAAGATTTTTATCAAGAACATTGTTTTCTCGAAGACACCAGAATAATTTCCTCCTAATAAATTTCCATCTTATCCAAAGAAGTTGAGTGTCTGCCAGGAGCCCAAATCCTCCTGGGGGTAGGGCTCTAGCAGCTTTGTACCATTGGATTAGATGTGTGTGCACGTTTCCGAAAGGCACAGTCTGAACAGGGCCTTTAGAGGCACATTGGGACATTAAAAGAACGAAAGGGAAGAAAAAGGAAAAGAAAAGTCAACCCACACATAATCTAGCTGTACTGGAAAGGGCCCTTTAAAAAAGACCTCCTTGCCAGTGGATCTTTTGTCTTCTGATCAGAGTAAGAACTGAGTTTACAGATTTGTTCATCTCTGCAAACAGGAAAAATATTTGTCTATGTACTTAGGGGTTTGAATTCATGGATGTTCAACTACAATGTACTATTAAGGTTACATATTTCTTGATATTTGTAATTCCTCAAAAGTATTCCATTTACAGTATTTTTTAAAATAGTTAAATACACAAGGATTTTTCAAGGACAGTAGTTGAGAGGTTCCACCAAAATAGTGCTAATGATGAACTAAATTGCTTAGAAGTCAATGAGTTGCTTTTAATTAGCCAATACTGACTATCTCTATTTCCCATTCCAATTCCTCTCCAAAAAAACAAAAAGTATAAAAGTAGTGGGGAGATGTTAGGGGAATGATTTCATGATTGGCGCTTAGGGACCCTTTTCCTGTAAACAGGACATACAGAATACAGGAACAGTGCTCCTCTATACACTGATCAGAAAACACATTTAAACCCCAAACTCCCTCCCCCTCCCTTTGGGGTCACAGAACTACCTTCTTTGAACAATAGCTAATGGAATGTGGTGAAGAGTGTGTGTGGAGGGAGGGGTAGGAGCTGTGCAAGTAGAAATGCCATCCAGGCCCACAGACTAATTTTATTTGTTATTTATGAAGGCGTTGCACCCTTCCCCCTGAGCTTCTCTGGGTAAGGAGGAGGGCGAAAGGCCATCTCAAGGTTGTGTAAAAATGAGCATTGGGATGCAAAATACTGGACCCTATTAAGGATTTCTTTTAAGTAAATTAAAGTTATATATCATAGCCTTCCAAGGAAGCCTGTTCTTAGGCTTGCTCCATCCCCCCAAATTGGGAGAGCATTTAAGTCTTATTGAAATCAAATAGCAAGGACAGGAAATATGATTAGGAATGAGGTCCCAGCTATTAACAAACATACTTTCCTTTCTGGGGAGAGTTTTTTAATCACAGAAAATGAGAGCAAGGCAGAAGTAACTTGGAGGATAGTCAGCAAAGACAAAGGAAACAACATATTAGCATACTCCTGGACATATGTCTGTCGAGCCCTCATACTGGCCCTATTAATTGGGAGAATTTTACACAAGGGGAGAGAAAAAGAGTTTGGGGTTTGGGACTTTCTTAACACAGTAAGAGCAGTTCATATTTCCTCTGGTCAGACATATCCATTTTTATGTCCTTTGTCTTTATTTCTCCAGTAATCAGATTTTATCTGAATTTTATTGTATTTTCTACATCTTTCAAGCCACAAGTTGATATTAAACTCCAGTGTTCATACAATATTATGGAAGTCCATACATAGCAGCTCAGCCTAACGGGGGCACATTTCTTCTTAATTTAATAAAGATTTTAAACAGAATGCTTTGCACCACTGACTAGGCAGCAGATCTGTTTTCATGGAGAAAGCTCCCATCTCATGAATATTCCCAAATACTTCTTAGTGTCCATTTCATAGAGACTCCTAAGCCTGGGCATCTCCTCCCATCTGGGCCCAACCTGCCCTGTTCTCCTGCTGGAACGGTCACCATGCCCATGAACAGCCTGGCTTTCTGTTTATGTCCCTGGCAGGCAGATCAAACAAGGAAAAATAGACTCGTGATCCTTCATCATCTTTGACTTTTAAAAAAGGATGTTAAAAGTTTGAATTTTTCTCTCCATTCCTCAAAACCCAGATCTTTCATCCCTATAGCAAAGCTTCCCAATGTTGGGAGTAGGACAGGGCAAAAGTCAAGAAATCTCAGTTCTAGTGAGAGATCCATCCCTGACTAAGTCTGTGACATGAAACAGTCATCCAAATAACTCTGTACAAACAAGATGCACAAAGGATAAATCAAAGAGTTTCTGAGGGACCTCAGACAAGTCACTGACCCTCCATCTATGGTGTAGATTCTATAACCTCTATAATCTCCCTAGACCTATTTGATCTAGGCCAGAGTTACCAAACACATAAGTCTAAAGTAGTCCACAAAATTCCTGAGTGTGACTTGAACCAGATTAAAATGTAATCCCTACCTGATTTTAATGTGTTGGAACATTAATTAAAAAAAGGACACAAGTCTATGGTTTTCTAAATGACTGCAGGGATCCTTGTGTGTGGTTTAGTGGCCCCCTTTTTATTTTGAATTTGACACCATTGATATAGGCAGTATTAGCTGTGAAACTGGTCAGTTGTGTTTTTGGGTCCCTCACATGGACCTTGTGCATCAAAGGATGATCATTTTAGAAGTGAAAGGCACTTCAGGGGCTGTGTACTCCAATTCCATTGTTTCACAGATGAGGAACTGAGGCATAAGTAGCTAAGTGACTTGTCCAGGGTTGTGAAACTAAGTAAGTGTGTGAGGCAATTTAAACCCAGATCTTCCTGACTATTCTGTCAACTAAGTGGGGAATCATCCTTGATGAACTCCAACTTTTCTTCTGGCTTTGTTATTCTAGTATGTATGAAATTGTCTCTAAGTTCCCTTACAATTCTAGCATTCAGTTAACCTCCCACAAGGTCCAGGTTGCTTACTAGTGAAGTTTCAGAGTGAGCCTAGTAACTTTATTTTCAAAACTCCCAGGGATCCATCTGTAGCACATAGAGCCCAGGGTTTCTGGCAGTTGTTCCTGTGCTACAAAATTAGATAAAGTAAGGTAGTGTGGAAAGATCATTGCACTCAGAGCCAAGAGACCTAGTAGATATCAGTTCTACCATCAATTAGTTCTGTGTCAAGTTAACCAGTCAACAAGAATTTGTTAAGTGCCTACTACGTATCAGGAACTGTCATAAGTGATAGGGATACAAAGAAAGGCAGAATAAAACAAAACAGATCTTCTTTCAAGGAGTTCACAGTCTAATGGAGGAGACAACACACAACCAACTGTGTATAAACAGGATAGGTACAGGAAGAGTTGGAGATAGTCTCTGAATGACCTCAGATAAGTCACTTGCCTTCTGCATTGTAGAGTCTAGAATCTCTAACTGTAGAGTAAGAACTAGAAAAAAAAATCCTCCAGGGAAGGGGTATTTGAGATCTAGAGAGGAGTCAGGAAGACCTGAGTTTACATCTTGCCTCATGCGTTATAGCTGTATTAATTCACTTAACTTGTCCACTTACCTGGGCAAGTCACTAAACCTCTTTGTCTCCCTCAGTTTCCTCATCTGTAAAAATGGAATAATAACAGCACCTGCCTCTCAGGATTGTTGTGAGGGTCAAGTAGGATAATATTTGTAAATTACTTGGCAAATCTTAAACCACTATATAAATGTTAGCTATTATTAAACTCAAAATATATAGTGCATTTTAAAAAAACACCCCACAATTATTTCAGATTCTAGAAGGAAGTCCCAGGAAGATTTCACTGAAATTTAATTGAGTGGATTAGCAGAAAGTTCTACTAAAGAGGTGGCCCTAAGAGAGGGAGAGTCTGAGAGATTTGTCCTATGGTAGGGGGAGTGGGGGCCTAGAATTTCTGTGGTTACATCCACAGATGATCTCCTAAGAATCCAACAATGATACACAAAGGGATCTAGTCTGCTCTCATTTACACAGAGCCATTTAAACTAGATTTTCATGCCATTTAAACTAAAATGCCCAGGAATGTATCTCAATCACATAAATGTAACCAAGGCTCTGCATTTTCCCATCAAAATCACTCATCGTGACTTGAGTCATATTCTATTTCTAAGAGAAAAGTTAGGCTTATAAAGCTGGAAAGGAGAGGAATCATGGGGGTGGTGAAAAGTGAATAGCTAATTAATGAAGGAGTAAGCATAGGTGGGGAGATGTCACGGAGGATGAAGGGAAAGAAAGGCATATGTGATCCAAAGAACAGAGGGGCAAGCCTATGGTTGAGTCTGGGGAGCTTCAAGCAATACAATTTGGCTACATCACAAAGTATGTGGAGACCAAAGTGGGAGAGGCCTGTGAGAGTCACAGTGAAGGTCAAGCACAAGGGGCCTTGAAGCCCATAGTAAGGTGTTTAGGATCTGTTCGGCGGATAATGATAAAATGTTATATTCAGAAGAAACATCTCTTAGGAAAACCTAACCCACAGGAATCAATCTCTTCTAGCAGTTGTTTATTTATTCCAGTAAATATAACGTGAAACACATACTATACTCATGTTACACTGAAGTTGTCATTTAGTTGTTGCAGTTGTATCCTACTCTGTGACCCCTTTGGGGGTTTTCTTGGCAAATATACTCCATTTCCTTCTCCAGCTCCTTTCACGAATGAAGAAACAGAGGCAAACACAATTAAGTGACTTGCCCAGGGTCACACAGCTGTTAAATGTCTGAGGCCAGATATAAATTCATGACTTCTGGCCAGGCACTCTGTCCACTGTCCACCTACGTGTTCTCCGTGTTAAGCTGGTGAGGAGTAATTTACTATAATGGAAATAACATTGGACTTAGACCTTAAATTCCAGGTTTATATCCCAATCACTTCTTAGCTGTGTGACTTTGGACAACCAGTACAGTAGATAAGATGCTAGATTTGGAGCCAGTAGGACCTAAATTCAAATCTTACCTCAGATGCCTTCTAGCTGTGTATGTGTGTCTGGGTAAGTCACCTAACCTATCTAGTTCTGGCTTTCCTCACTTGTAAAATGAAAGAGGTTGGACTCAATGACCTCTGAGCTCCCTTCCATCTCTAAATCTCTCATCCCATGATCTCCCTCTCCATGAGTCTGTTCTCTCATCTGTTAAAAAAGGAGATTGGAGTGGATAGTCTCCAAGGTCCCTTCCAGTATGAAATTCATTGGTGATATGATTCCAGGTTGAAATGGACAATCAATTTACCCTAGAAGCAAAGATCCCAACTATATGGGGTAACTGCCTTATGTGGTGTTTCACCTCATTATTCACAAAGCAAAGCATCCACCAAGAGCCGCAGCTAACTCTTCCTAAACTTACTGCTGTCTGCCTTGTCTGAGGTGGGAAGGGTGAATAATTCGTCTTCCAGCTCTCATTGGGTTAGAGGAAGCAGAGATTCCTCTGTCAGGGACTGAGGTTATCAAGAGAAAGTTTACTATGTAGTACAATGGAAAGAAAACCAACCCTGCAATCAAAGGGCCTGGGTTCACAAATTGCTTCTGACACTTAGCACCTAGGCAGTCACTTAACTATCTTGCACCTTGGTTTCCCCATATGTACAAGAGGGTTGGACTAGACAGCTATCTCTCTCTATTTCTCCAACCTTCTTGGAAGCTCACTGTAACTCTGTGAAGTGGGGTAGATTAGATCTTGGGATCCCTATTTCTATGAGAAACAAACTCAGAGAGATAAAAGTTCTTTGTTTAAGGTTCAAAAAGTGGAACAAAGCACAAAAGTTCTTTGTTCAAGGTCAAAAAGAGGTGCAATACTTTTAATAATAAGTTATACTAAAAGCATTCACTAACATAATATACTAAATTTGCCCCCTATATCTTCACCTCACTGCCCCCACTCTCACTCCAACCAAACTAATTTGTAATAATTAAAAGGACAAAAGAAACACAGTTCTAGACTCTTCAAATTCCAGCTTGGAAAGGTAGGTTGAAGATAAAATATGGAGAAGCTCGATTGCCAGATAAAGAAGTTTATTATTTATTCAGGAGGTTAAGAGGGAGTTTTAGGATGCTACATTCAGAAAGGCCTCCTTACTCATCTACATGGAGGAGCCTTTATGAAGTAAGCTACCTACCTACTGAAAGAGACATAATGGATTAAGGGTATAGATTGAGACATATAGAAAATTATGTGATAAAGCAATATACACATTCCTAAAAAATCATTGTACTATGTGGTTAATCACCCTAAAGCAACATACTCATTTCCAAAAATCACCATACAAAATTGCACAATGAAAATCGGTAGGTTTATGCAGAAGATGGGGTTAGGGGAACAACACTCAACAACTTCATCAGTCTCTCTCTCTCTCTCTCTCTCTCTCTCTCTCTCTCTCTCTCTCTCTCTCTCTCTCTCTCACACACACACACACACCCAAGAGGAACCTAAGGAAAATTGGCCAGGACAGGGAGCATTGCCAAAGGGAGATGGCAGAGTATAGGGGTAGAGCAGGTGAGTTTGAATCAGGCTTCCTCTAACTCAGAATATGGATAATAAACATGACATTTTACGTTGAAAAAGAGCTGAAGATTTCTTGTGGAAGTGGGTGTTGGAAAAGTTGCTGTTTGTGAGTTATTGTGAAGTCGTGCAGTTTTTTGTGTTCTATTTCTCAAGTCAAATCCGTGTTATGCTCAATTATTTCCCTAATATATCAATCACACTGGAACAAATTCACATTTTCAAAACAGGTTTTATAGCAAAACTGAATGTATATTTTTGGACATGGCAAATGAAGGAACTTGTTTTGCTTGACTGTGCATTGTTGTTCGCAAGAAACTTCTTTTTCTTTTTTCCAATGGAGGAAAGAGCACAAGAAAACAGATGTTTGTTAAATAATAACAAAAGCATTTCTATAGTATTTACTTGTGCACTTTACTAAGCCCTTTACAAATATTATCATTTGACCCTCAAAATAACTCTGGGAGATAGGTGTTGTTATTGCCCCCATTTTACAGGTGAGGAAGCAGAGGCAAACAGTGTTTAAGTGACTTGTTCAGGGTCACACAGCTAGTAAGTATAGAAAGAGCAGATTTGAACTTAGTTCTTCCAGTCTCCAGAGCTCTATCCAGTTCTCCACCAAGCTGCCACAAATGAAAAAATATATTAAATCAAAACAATCTAGCCTGGTGAATGAATAACTACTCCACCAGCACACATTTCAAATTTTCTATGACTTAACAGAAAGTCTTTGAGCTGCTATGGACAAACAATATTCACCACTCTGCAGTCAAACTCATCTAGACTGGTCCCCCATTCCATCACTGGGTCTGTAGCAGATGCTTTTCTACCCTGGCAGAACCTTCCAGATCCTCACTGCATGCTTACCTGTCAAGAGCAAGTCCAAGGTCATCTTCATATCATGATAAGACACCAAGCATTTTGCACATTACAAAATGTTTAACACAGGCCATGGGTTTGAGAAGGATGAACATCTTTTGTCCAATTCTTGCAGATAACTTAAAAAAAACGCTACTCCTGACATGAATTTTTCCCATCCCACAACATTTGTCATGAGCCTTTCCCACACAGAAATACCGGAGCTGACAGAATTGAGTAATAGAAACCTGAAAAAAGAAAAAAAAAATACTGGTTCCTTGAATTTTTCATTGCTTATTAAAATCCTGTCTCACCCACACTCTGATTGTGTTCACCCCAACCAACAGTTTCTTGTAAGCCTGCTCTACTTTGTGTGATGAATTAAACTTCCCTTGTCAATTTCTCTGCCTTATAACTATAAATAGCAAGGCTTTGCAAGAGTTGGTTGCCATGAGTGCCGATGGTTTGCTTACCTGGAGGTGCCTAATCATCTCTTGCTTTAGGTTCTCTTTCTCTAAGAAACCTTCCTTGATTACCCAGAACATAGCACTCTCTGTAACTCCTCTGATGGATTGTACACCTTGTGGTTTGTGATGATTATTTAGCAATGTAGCCTTATACCACTGGTGATCCCTTTCTGTTGAGGTATCTTATCTCTTTTACTAGGCTGGTTGATGTCCTTCATCTTCAAAGAGGACCAAAATGACATCACCATTGTAAAGTGAAATTTCAGTATGTCTGACTGTGGCTGATCAGACCAACAGGAACTCAGAATGTTCTACCACAGGTTGGGCACAGGTAGTCCGTGTGAATGTTTGAGGTGGATATCTCAAACACATCCTGCCTTTACTTTGTGCTGTATCAATTCTGCTTTGCTCGAAGGGCACAGCACCATTTTTTATGTGGGCACACTATGCTGAGTGGTCCTGTAACAATGTCTCCCATGTTGCAAATCCAAAGTTCTTGAGAGAGATCTTGAGAGTGTGCTTGTATCATTTCTTCTGGCCACCACGTGATTGCCTGGCCCATGCAAGTTCTCCATAAAATAGTCTTTTGGTAAGCATATATTTTGCATTCGAACAGCATGGCCAGCCCATCAGAGTTGTGCTCTCTGAAGCAGGGCAGCTCAAGCAAGAACTTCAATGTCTGGTACCTTATCATGTCAGGTGATTCTCAGAATCTTCCTAAGACAGTTCAAATGGAAATGATTCAATTTCCTGGCATGCTGGTAGAATGTCCATATTTCACAAGCATGTAACAGTGAAGTCAGCACAACAGCTCTGTAGACCTTCAATTTGGTAGTCAGTCTAATACTTCTTCTCTCTTAAACCTTTCTTGAGAGCTTCCCAAACACTGAGCTAGCTCTGGCAATGCGTGCATCAACCTCATTGTCAATGTGTACATCCCTGGAAAGCACACTACCAAGGTAAGTGAACTTATCCAACTTATCCACAGTACTCAAAACTTCTCTATTTATTGTAACTAATGGTTCCATATATATGGATGATGTGATGGTGGCTGATGGAGCACCTGTGTTTCCTTGGTGTTGATTGTTAGGCCAAAATTAGCACAGGCAGCAGAGAATTGATCCATACTTTGTTGTATCTCAGCTTCAAAGGCTTCATTGAGTGCACAATCATCTGCCAACAGAAAATCATACACCAACAACTCCCTCCACTTTGGTCTTGGCTTGTAACCTTTTCAAGCTGAAGAACTTACCATTGGTACAGTAGTTGACCTTGTTAGTAAGAAACTTGAGAGCAGGAACCAATGCTTTCACCCACCCACCCACCCTTCTCTGCCTCCTCATCATAGTACCACTTTGTTTAACCAGAATATAATGGTGAAGGGTAGGTGGGATGGGTGGACACATTTTAGAGAAAGTCTTAGAGCATCAGGAAAGTATTCTAGAGAGGGATAAAGATATGGTTGGCCTGGACATCCTGATTAAAATGGAGATTCTGGAAGGAATCTCAAGACTGAATAAAATACCAGTTTTTTTATTATATGCTGGAAGGACAAATACTGAGGCTGAAGCTTAGATACTCTGACTACATAATAGGAAGATCAGAATCACTGCAAAAGATTCTGATGTTGGAAAAGGTTGAAGGCAAAAGGAAAAGGGGATGGAATGGATATATAGCATCAGGGAAGCAACAAACATGATAGTGGATGTGTTTGGTGGCTTTTGGTCCATCATAACATGAAGAGTCAAACATAACTGAATAATTTAACAAAGACAGAAAAGTAAGACGCTTATGAATAGCTCACAGTCTAGTAGAAAGCCCATGCAATACAAAATAGAATGTGATGAGTGCATACAGGTTATCCATAGATAATTCATATTTATTTTAAAGGTTACAGACAACTCTCCCCATCACAACCTAGTAAGATAGTTTATGTGAGCATTGTCATTCCCATTTTAGAGATGAGTAAACTAAGGCTCAGTTAGTTACATGAAATAGTTCTCCTGCCTACACAAAGTTCTATCAGAGCTGGGATTAGAAATCAGATATCCTAATCTGGAGTCAAATATTTTTTTCCATGACACTATACTCATACTTGAGGAATCAGGGATGACTTCATAGAGGAGATGGTGACTGAAAGTGAGGTTGAGCAATCCAGATGTAAAGAATGCAAAGTCATGGAAGTAGACAAAAGCTAGAAAGTGAAGGATGCTGAAGAAATCCAGTTTAGTTGTGGTCCCATGCCTGGACATTTTCATGACACTTGGTGGATAGTGGACACCATATATCTAAAATCTAGCCTTGTACACAGCCAGAGTGAAACATTTCTGACATAGTATGGATTGGAGAGTTATATGAAGACCTGAAACATCCCTCTTTCTTGTCTGTGATGGTATCTGATGTTACCAGCCTTTCTAGCATATCCTGCTATATGCTCCTTATCATCACTAAATGCTTCACACTAGGAAGGAATGAGAACACAACTAATCCATTTTCATAGACACAAGTATATGATCTCCACCCACAATTTTATAAATTTCAAGCATCAGAAAGGGCCTTAGAGCTTATCTGGACTAAAACACCTTATTTCACGGATGAAGAAACTAAGGCCCCAAGGAGTGATTTGATATTGACCAAAGTCACACAGTGAGTCAATGACAAAGACAGCATTAGAACATATGGCTTCATCATCTTTATCCCATATTCTCTCTACAACACCACACCACTTTCCATTCTCACCTAAAAGTGAACCCCAGAGAAAACAAGGAAAGAAACCAAGGGCTATGAGAGTTCTCAAAGGGCACAGAGTATTTTCATTACTGTTGTAGAAGGTAGGACCTTCAGAAGAGAAAGACAGATTTGGGAAATTATAAACTAGTTAGGAAAATGGCGCCTGATAACGTGAGGACTGTATGTGAGACATCCCACATGTTGGAATGTTAATTTATTGGCACATATCTAATGAGGGTTGGCAAAATAATATATTTGATAAAGGGGAAATGAAACTAAGAATGGAGACCAGGCAAGACAACTGACCACAATATAGCTAATTTGGCAGGTATGACAGAGGAATCTGAATATTGGGAGATATGATGCTTAATTCGTAAGAGACAATGTCTAACAAGAGACTCATTAATAAAAATAATGGTCTCAAATTTCTATACAAAAAGGCTCAGCATGCAGGTAATAAACAAGATGAACTAGAGTTGCAAAGAGGTAAATTTGCCCTCCAAGGTATCACTGAGACCAGATGGATATGACTGGATTATTTCTACAAAAGATATATACCTTATTCATAAAGAAGAGATTAGAGTTCTGGAGAAAAGCTTCAGTAGAGCACCATTATATATCAAGTTATACTCCTGTAAGGAAATCCATGAACTGAACAAGAAGAAAGCATGGTAGAAAACACTGGGAGACAGCAAGTGGAGGGAGACAAAGAAGAGAGATTGTGGTGAGAGGGTACCACAAATAGCCAGGCAATGAGGTGGCACAGTGGATAGAGTGCCAGGCCTGGAGTCGGGAAGACTCCTCCCTGAGTTCAAATCTGACCTCAGACACTTACTAGGTCTGTGACTATGGGCAAGTCACTTGAACCTGTTTGCCTCAGTTTCCTTATCTATAAAATGATCTGGAGAAGGAAATGAAAAACCACTTCAGGATCTTTGCCAAGAAAACTCCAAATGGGGTTATGAAGAGTCAAGCAAAACTGAAACAACTGGTCAGGAACAAACCACAGATAACCAAAAGGAGGAAATGGATGATAAGTTCAGGAAACAGATACCAAATCTGACACAAAGAGAGATGCTGGAGATTTTTTCCTGTAATCAAAAGCCTAGCAGCTGAGAAATTCTTGAACTGGCTTAGTTTTATTTTTCAAAAAGGGAAGGAAGGAATCAGAGGAAATACTCTTCTGGAACTAATTTTGACCACAAAAGAACCAGTTGCCAAAAGAGAAATGATGAGAAACGGGTTGCTAAGAGGTCAAGAATATTAAAGAACTTAATAGGGGAGGAAGAAGTAGTGTTTCAAATGACCAGATGTCAAATGATACCACAAAGTGATAATTATCAAAAACTACCTAGTATTGCATTAAAAAGAAGGAAAAATAGATCAGTTCAATAGATTAGGTATGCAAGACCTAGCAGCAACCATTTGTAGCAATTTTATGTTGGTAAATTCAAAGACAGAAAATATTAGGGAAAAATCTCTTTATTTGACAAGAACTCAGGAAATTAGAACAGTAGTTTGAAAAACAAAAGATTTTAAACCACCATTTTCTACCATATAACACAATAAATTCCAAGTGAATGAAGAATCTAAATATAAAAGTCATACAATAAAAATTTTGGCGGAGAACGAAAGATTATTGCTTTCAAAGGTATGGAGAGGGGAAAATCATAAACACAGGAGAGAAGAAATCGTAAAAGACAAAGGAGATAGTTTGGATTAAGCAAAACTTAGAAGCTTTTTCATAAAAAACTAACATTTACATAGTATTCAAAATTTACAAAGTACTTTACATATGTGGTTTCATTGGAGTCTCACAATAACTGTAAGGTTATTATTGACACCCTAAATTTACAAATGAGGAAGCTGAGAATCAAAAAAGCTAAGTGATTTGCTTCTCTTCACAAATCTGTTAAGTATGAGAGGTCAAATCTGAACCTAGACCTTCTTGATTTCAGGTCCCAGACTCTAGTTATTACATCACTCCATTTCTTTCCCCACCCAGAACAGTGCAGTTCTACTTAGCAGAAGAAAAGATAAATTTTGGAAAAAAATATTTTAACTGTCTCTCATAAAAATCAGACATGGAAAACAGAATTGATACATATGATTACAAGATAGATTACAATATTAAAAAAAAAAAAGGACAGGAATACAAAGTTCTCAAAAGAATACATAAAAACTATGGTCCAGGAGTTTGATGGTAAGTATTTAACACCCAGCTTTTTTTAAAAAAAGAATATATGTAACATGCTCTTAAGTTTTTATGTATTATTAGTATTTTCTCCATCATTTTCTTAAGTCTAGACAATCAACAAAACAGTAAATTAAGCCTTGGTTTTGTACCATTTCTAGCATTGTACATATTTCTAAGGTACTCACAGCTGAAAATTTAGTCATTGCTTTTCTCTCGCAATTTGAGCTGGCTCCAGCATACTCCTGAAACTATTTGAATAACTACTTGAATGCATGTTTACAATTACTAACTATAACAGCAATGCAAAATGACTGACACCCATCAATGTAACAAAGGTGTTAAAAGAATGGAAAACTAATTTTTGGGAGAGCTATGGGAAATGTTATGCTAACACATTCTTTGTGGAACAGTGAATTGATTCACCTTTTCTAGAAAACACTTAGGAATTACATAAGAAAATCTAAATTTCTCATGTCCTTTGACCCAGAGAACTCATTTTAGTGAAAGTAAAGGGAAAAAAACCTCTCTATATAAAAGTGCTCCTCTCCATTTCCACATAGAAGCAATGAATGATCAAGGTGTTCATGTACTTAACCTCAGCTCACTGCCTTCCATACTTTGCAGTACAGGATTGAGCATGTCTTGGGCATAACAACAAATTTCAATGACTCAATTACCTCCATGATCCAATGGAAAATTCTTAAAGCCCTTTGTTACCTGGCTTCTTCCTTCCTTTCCAGGTGCTCTGTTATCTAGTGACACTGGCCTTCTTGCTGTTCCAGCCATTTTCATTATCTTTCCCCCTGCCTGGATTTCTCTCCTCATCTCCTCTTTCCAGCTTCCCTGGCTTCCTTCCAGCTTCAATTAAAAACCCCACTTTCTACAGAAAGCCTTCCCCAAGCTCTCTTAAATGCTGGTACTTCTGATGAGGTTAAGGGGTGTGCTGGATACCCCAAAATACAGACATGCCGGGTCCTGCTCGAATGAATTTGACTCAAAACTTTTTTAAACCAAAGAAAAACAAAGTTTATTAAAGATTTGCCACCTTGGATTGACTCTTAAGGAGCCTAAGCATTTGTAATGCTTATTTTTACAAGTGAGCCAGATGGCTAGACAGAGTCTGAGCTGGATTGAATCTGAGCATCTTCGTGGAGGCAAGATGGAACTTAAATACAGAAAAGACTGAGGGAAGCATCCAGGTATGGCCAGGCAGTCTTGGGGTCCTAGTGATGGTCTTGATAGACTAAACCCAGGGAGGATTCTGATGGGAGTGGTAGGTAGTCCAGAAAATCCACAATCCAGACTGGGCAACTTGGACTTCAAGAGAAAACTAAGTAGTTGAGAATATCAAAAGGATGCTAGGATCAAAGGAAAACAATGATAAATGGTGATCAGACAGGGAGTATCCAGGCTGGGAGAAATGGAAGGGAATTCCAAGGAGCGCTCCCCTCCCCCCCCCAAGGCCAGATGTTCCAGGGCCCTTCAGACAAATGTGACAAAAGTCCTCCTGATCCAAGGGGAAAGGTCTTGCCTTGGGCTTGTACTCCATCACTTCCTTCTGTGGATTATCTCCAATTCAGATAGACAGACTGGTAGATACATAAATAGATAGCTTGAACATAGCTGTTTGTATGTTATCTCCCCCATTAGACCATGAGCTCCTTGTGAGCAGAGACTGGATTTTTTCCTTTCTGTATTTAGGATATCTGTTATTAGGATGGTATCTGGCACTTAATTAGCACTTATTGAGTTGACCTATTAGACAAGAGTTGTTCCTGGTGAATGTGGAAACCCTAGCTAGGTTTGAACATAATAGTCATGTGGTCTACCTTTTTTCTAACAGCCACACCTTCGTTGGAGAATGCCAAAAATTCTCTGATGTTACACTGATCTCACTAGTCCTTGCTCAGGCCACAGAGGCCCAGTCCCTTTTCTGAAATATAACTCATTCATTAGGTAGCCTGGCAAGTGACAAAGAATGATAGAATATAGGAATACTTGGATGTAGATCCCAGCTGTGATATTTAGCCACTATGTGACCGTAGTCATGTGACTTGCTGAATCACAGTTTCCTCATGTACAAAATGGAGAAATCAACAACACGAGCAGCACCTACCTCTCAGGGCTACTGTGGGCCCCAAAGGAGATAATCCAAATGTAAAGTACTTTGCAAACCTTAAAATGTTATATAAATGACAATTACCATTTTAGTTTTTATTCATAAAATTATTCATTAAAATGAATTTATAAAATCAATCCATAAAACTGTTCATAAAATTACTTATTATTCATAGATAAAAATTATATAAATTTTATCTGCCGTTCACTAGGTAACATAGCCATCTAGCCACATGCCCAGTCATTTCCCAGCTGCGCTGCCTGTATTCATGACATCATTTTTATTCTACTTGTCTCCCTTGGACTATGGGCTCTGTGCTTGGAATCTCTCTAAACTTATCAAGCCTGGACCCCCCCTCCCACTCCCATCATTTCCCAGTTATTTCTAACAACGCCCCCCCCCCACACACACACCCCTAGCTCCCTTTATGTGTTGCCTTTTCCTTTAATACGTAAGCTCTTTGAAGCAGGGAATGTTGCCCTTAGCAAAGTGTCTAAAGCACAGTTAAGTGTTTAGTAAATGCTTTATCATTCATTCATTCATTCACTCCCTGTCATTTATGCACAGGTTCTTATTATAAATAGAAAATGATTTTCTTGGTCAAGAATTAAATGTCTCAGGGGTCTGGGAGAACCCACACTCCACACCTCTTTTTTCACCTAGTCCTTCCCCTTCTATGGGCAGCTAGGTGGCATGGTGGATAGAGCACCAGGCCTGGAGTCAGGAAGACTTAAATTCAAAATATGCCTCAGACACTTACTAGTTGTGTGACCCAAAATAAGTCACTTAACACTGTTAACCTCAGTTTCCTCATCTGTAAAATGAACTGGAAAAGGGAATGACAAACCATTCCAATGTTTTTGCCATGAAAACACTAAATGGAGTCACGAAAAACTGGGCAAGACTGAAAACACTGAACAGCAAGTTGCTGAGTTGAATAAACAGACAATAAAGCATTTGTTTTGCCCTCAGTATGCATTAAACACTGATTGCTACTGCAGTTTGTCTCTTTTCCAAGAGGACTACTGCCATCATGGGGTGATGACTCGTGTGTGAACTGCATGTAAGTGAAGTAGAGTTGCACAAAGTCATCTGCCTCATTCTTTATTCCAGAGTCATTGGAGTCCAGTGGCAAGACAAAAGTCAACATGACTGATGATGACCCAGGATGCAGGGGCTGACCTTGGCATCTTGGATGCCTGACCAAGCTCTAAGTGCTCCATGATACCTGCTTCTACCCCCTTGCAGCCTTTGGAACAAATTGTTTTCATCTGCCCATCTCACTAGAGGGCTCCCACCAGCTTGAGGCCCATCGGTGACCCCCATATGGTTAGTCTGTCTGCCCAGCCTACTCACCAGGATGTGCCCACTGCCCATGCTACAGCTTCTTGCAGCCACAGGTGAGACCTGACTGCCAGATAGACACAGAAGGTGGATGAGCAGCCCTGAATGCCTCCTTGAACACCCCGATGGATCACACAAATTCAAAAGAGAAGATAGTACCTGACCTCAAGAAATTTACAATCTATTAGGAGAGCCTACAGATAAAATGGAAACAAGTGGGGATACTTTGGCTTGGCAAGTTACCTAGAAAGTAAATAAATCCCTGGGGGGTAGAAGGATCTGCCTGGGGTAATGACAGAGTTGATTTCCTTATTGTTTCTGAAAGAGAGAGGGAGGTAAAGAAGAGTTCTGCTGACCAGGAACCAGGGAGACTGAAGCCAATCTAGAGGTAGTGGGCCAATGAGGACAGTTATCAGTCTCCAATCACTTTCCAAGGCAGGCACTCCTGCTATGAAAGTGTCAAGTCCCCCAGGGTTTTCTTTAGATTCTCCTTTTGGAATGTGCCCAGGCTTCCTCCAATTCCCATAAAGGTCCTCCTGGGTCTGTGAACTTGAGCATTCTGAATCCTCAGGGAAAAATGACTCAGAACAATGGTCTGACAACAGAACTACATCCAACTTTTTTGATAGGGTCTATCCTGATTCAGCTTTTCCTTTGTTTCTGGTGACTGGGTCACCCCTCTGTGGCTTGTTTGAGGCTCTACAGGGTCCATTTTTTTTTTTTAGTTTCCTACTTATTCCCTGGTTGATTTTATTAGTTCTCTATAGCTGATGAGGGGACGAGGTAGACAGGAACATAGTTCCCACTGCTTAGGCAGCTATTGTTGCTATGATAACATTTCATCATTTAGAATCCTCCAAAGAACTTGAATCATCCTAATAGGTCACAAGTGCAGTACCTTAGCCATGACTACAATAACTTCTCCAACTTAGGCTCAAAGTTGGAAACCCTCCCTGTGATGGCTGGGAGGATATCTACTCAATAACTACTAATGGACTATAAAGAGTCAATAAAGACAGTAATACTCTAAGAATGGTTCATATTCAGGGTGTGAGAAGATCAGAACCTGTCCCCAAACTCTCTGGGAAATAGCTACATTTTTTTCCACATCAAGTTTCCGACACTCATATGACATCACTATGACATGTTCATATCACATGTGACCTCTTCACCAGATAAGGCTTCCCTTTCCCTTGAGAATAGCTACAACTCTCTGTAGGGGTCCTTTAAGCTTTACTACACATCTGACATCTTATTTAATGGTCTGGGCCCGTGCCCTTTTTGTCATCAATCAATTTGCTGGCTACAAATTCGTTTTCAATTGTGCCTTCATTACAGTCCACAAGCTCCCATGTGAATTCTTGGTCTATACCAATCCTTATGTATCAGCCTTCTAAGAACTGGATAGCCTTTGGCAACTAACCCCCCAAATGTGTGTAATACTAACACGAATAGTGCAGCACTACTTACACTAGCACATTCAAGGGTGCTACATATACACCTAACCACTATAAATGTATAGCCCTCTCCAAACACAGAGCAATAAAGCTGGATAAACCTCTTAAATTTAACCCAACATCCAACAAAGATCGAATTCATGACCCAGGTAAAATTCCCACACACTTCTCACAAAAATTTTTTGGCTTGTGTTTCCATCCCTGGAAAACCAGGGAATGTCAGTATCCGGTTTGTTTTAATCTCTTCAAAAATTCTTAGCTCCCTATGAGCACACAAACTGTTAAGTCATCAAGTATAGAATGGGGTTGTTTGGTTCATTTTAAAAATGAACCAAAAAGAAACCATTTATGAAATGTTCATATCCAAGTCCCTTAAATTCCCTCCCCCCCAAAATCCTCTCCTTCCTAAAGAATTATCTTCTCCGGCAAGCCCACATAAGTTTCAGACTTATGCAATCCACATTTCTAAGAGTACCAATGAAGGGGTATGCCCAATGGTCTCCATGTGATTTCCTACTCTGTACCCATTCAGGGATGGCTTGGGAGAAAAATAAGGACAAGGATATAGAGAAGGGAATTTATTGCATAAATATGACAATTGGAGCAATGAAGAGGGAGGGAGGTAAAGGGGGGAGAATGAAGGAGAGAGAGCTAGTTTAGAAGAGGTCCTTGAAAAAACTTTGGAACATTTACCTCATGGTGCAGGAAAATATTAAAGACCTAGTAAAGAAATATAT
This sequence comes from Potorous gilbertii, assembly GCA_028658325.1. Taxonomy (NCBI): domain Eukaryota; kingdom Metazoa; phylum Chordata; class Mammalia; order Diprotodontia; family Potoroidae; genus Potorous; species Potorous gilbertii. The sequence goes on along the minus strand of CM053772.1, from coordinate 212,390,448 downwards.
AGATAGAGGTTAGGAGATTGAAGTGTCTCTAAGAAATGAAAGAATAGTTAGTAGGGAATAATAAACCATCTCTGACGCTTTACACAAAATGACTTGCCAAAGACCAAGTAGGTACTTGGTGGCCATTCTAGATTTAAAACCAGTAAGTCTTTCCATTTTTATTTCCAAAACACCTGCACAATTTATTTTTTTAGTTAAATAGTAAGACTTTTAACTGAATGTGAATTCTAATACGTATAAACAATAATCAATAATGTTCTAGATGCAAGTCACTTACAGTACAAAGCCCACAATCCTCTTTCACCAAAGCACAGCATAATTTCCCCTAATGTCACTATCACCAGCATAGAAAACCAGAATCCCATACACATTTACTACAACTATATTAAATATTTCTTTCAAAGAAAACAAAGCCAGAGGGACCAGAACTGAAGATATATCTGGTAGAGACACAGAATGAAAGCAGATTCCACTTGTTATTTGTTCATTCATAGAGTCCTATTCTGTTAAATGCTAGGGGTTTTATGTAAGATTTTGCTCCTTATTTTATGTTTTTTTTCTTTTTTTTTGCTGGTGTTGGTTGTTTAGTTCTTAATAAAAAAATTAAAGAAAACCCACCAGTATGATGAACCTTTAAGATTTTAATTTTGCCATAAAAGCATCTCCTAGAAATTGATTCTTAGTTTAATTCAATTCAATTTAGTAAGCACATCACAATTTAGGTGCTGGGTACAAGGAGACAAAAACAAAGCAGGGGACTTGCCTTCTCTTGCGTAGATGAGTAGATGCTAGGTAATTTGAGGAACATCACAGCAGTCACATCTGACAAGAGGGAAGCCCCCTGAGTTGAGTCTTTAAGGATGCCAAGGATTCCAAGAGTAGAGGGTTAAGAGGAAATATAGGGATTGTATTTCAGGCATGGGGGAGACCCTGGACAAAGGCCTAAGAAACAGAAGATGGACTGTTGCCCAAGAAGACCAAACTACTACTATCACCACCATCCCATGAGCCCCACTGGAAGTATCCCAGGATTCAATGCCCAAGAACCCTGGGAATAGTTTGCTTCCCCACTCCAGACTACCTGTCTGGCTGCTGTTCCTCCCCTCTCACAGCCATCCAGGCATGGTCTACAGAGGGAAACTGCACCTTTAGAAACCCAAGCAAAACCTACAAATCTCCCCACCAGGTCCCTACCTGCCACTAGCCTTTTCAGCAGTCACAGCTACTGAAGACCCCCAAAAGAAAGTTCTCTCCATCAAAGCCCTTGTACTATACTGCCAAATGGTTCAATATCAGAAAAGGAGATTTTTTTTCAGTAGAAATGACACTGAAAAAGCTGTATTGTCATCTGTCTTGTAAGCTATGGCCTAAAGATCCTTCAGGGCTTTTCCATCTGTCCTGTAGTTGGGACCCGCCAGCTATGGGAGATAAGTAACAACATCTTTTTTGTTAGGAATTATATATGATCTCTGAATGAAAGCAACAGATACCTTGATTTTCTACCCATATCTCCCGTGCTTAGCATAGTACTTGGAACATGTTTGTTATTGTTCAGTCAGACATCCAATGTTTTCTGACCCTATGGATCATACTGTCCATGGGGTTTCTTTCCTTAGCAAAGATATTGGAGCAGTTTACCACTTTCTTCTCCAGTAGATTAAAGCAAACAGGCATCAAGTCACTTGCTCAGGGTCACACAGGTAGTAAGTGTCTGAGGCTGAATTTGAGCTTAGATTGTCTTGACTCTTGGCCCAGCACACTATCCACTGAACCACCTCGTTGCCTCCTACCTGGAGGATAGCAAGTGTTTAGTAAGTAATTTTTCATTCATTCGATAATGTAATAGCTTACAGACCCTTTTGTTTGGGGGGGTGGCAAAATAGCAGGAAAGGGTAAAGGACTTCACAGTAAGAGAACCCAGTAGTCAACGTTAGTTACACCATCAGATAACTGTTCCCCCACATTCATCTTTTAACTTTCTTTAGAGACATCTCATCGTTAATTTGGTTCATTATCACCATAGGGATCAACAAACCATTTACTAAACTACAATAATGAGCTGATCATTTTTTTCAAAATATGTAAATATAAATTTTCTTTAGGTTTCTGTCTCTGTGTCTCTCATTGTCTCTCTCTCTCTCTCTCTCTCTCTCTCTCTCTCTCTCTCTCCCTCCCTCTCTCTCTCTCTCTCTCTCTCTCTTTCTCTCTCTCTCTCTGTGTCCTCTCTATTCCCATTTTAGAGATGAGGAAACTAAGGCTTGAAGAAGTTAAGTGACTTGCCTAAGGTCACATGTTGCTGCCTCCCATGAGATCTGAGTGCATACTGTACTGAACCATCAAGTCTTCAAATCAAGGTCCAACAATGGTGTGCTTTGACATCATACAAAGACTAGCCTGGTTGAGCAAAGAAGTGCAGCACCAGAGGATTAACAGCACGGTGAGTAGTTTTTGATCAAGGCAATGAAACTTTTCTAACCTGACTTCCTTATATAGGAAGAGTACCTTTCTTCTGTTAATTATTTCCAATTTATCTTCTGGATGGTGTGCTTGCACATAGTTGTTTGCATATGATCTCCTCAATTAGAACTCTTTGAGAACCAGAACTATCTTTTTTTTCCCTTTCTTTATATTCACAGTGCTTAGCACAGTCCCTGGCACATAGTAGGTATTTCAAAAATGTGTATTGGCTGAATGACCCATTGAATAAAAGAGATTGCAATGGGTCTTGGTGAAAGTAGCTTCCACAACCACAAAAGCTTGAAGTACTCAAATCTTTATATTCCACAAATATTTATTGAGGGCTTACTGCATACCCAGCACTGTAGTGAGCATTGATGGGGTGTTTTAAAGAATGGAAAACATAGTAGTCTCCATCCTCAAGTATATTTTGATCTTGGGAGAGCTAAGAAAAGTATTCCAGAAACCCTCATTAACCACCCCAAATATGTAATTAAGTACTGTGGTATAGACTGTAAAGACTATGCAAAGTCAAGGAAGAGAAACTGAAGGCTAGAGTAGCCATGGAAGATTTCATGAAAGAGACATGATTTAAGCTGGCCTTGATGTATGGATGGAATAGAGAGGTAGAGGAGAATAAGGGAGCTGTTTATAAGACTGGTATTTGCCAATGGCTTAGGGATGTAATTTCATTTTTCAATTATTTTCTTGATGTCAGTGAAAAATACATGAAAAAGAATCCAAACTTTATTTAAACAATGCAAATCCATTGGCTCTCATAGAGGCTTAACTATGACCTCTGATCATAGCTTGCTTTATACTTTTACCTCCATCCTTCCTCCTTTTTTCTTCCCTCCAAATTTCTTTTTTATTTAATTTCTTTTTTGTTATATTTTAAGCTCCAAAATGTGTTTCTCTCTCCATCCTCATGCCACGTCAAAGAAGGCCACCATTTGACACAAGCACATTTCTTCCCCTTCTAGCAACTTCCAGAGTTAGCTACCATTGTTAGTCCTACCTTCCATCAGAAACTTTCTCTAATTCTACCAATTCTGAGAAGGCTTCCAACTTCTCAGGCAGAAGTTTCATAGATCCTTCATGTTAACTTTAAATTTTTTGCAAATACATTGGACTGTTTCAGTTTGTGGTACTAGGTGTCCAAGTTAGACTTCCATTCTTTCTTCTCTGGGGCATCTTCTCCTATTATTTGAATGGTATCATGGTCCTGTGTGCATATACCAAAAGCAGTATTTATTAGTTACTTAACATTTTTCTTTTAAGAATATGTGAGCAGAGCTCACATATTGAGGCCAAAAAAACCTTTCTTTCCCCAGAAGTTTTAATGTTTTATTACTTTCTGTCACTTGTTAAAATTTTATAGCAGAAGGTATCATTTCTTTCTACTAGTGTTCATGGAGTGAAATGTAAAAGTTAGAGCTAGCTACAGGTATCTGTGCCATTGCAAAAAGAGGAAACAAGAAAGGGGGAAAGATGAATCTAGAAGGTTGTTCAAAGCTCATCTTAACTGAAAATGGAAGAATCTTGAAATCTTAGTGAAATCAGGACTTTTATACCAGTGTAACAGCAAAATAAAGTAATTTCTTCACTTTAGCTCCTGAGAGTAAAATGTACATTACTGGACAGGCTACTCATCTCTTGATGTGTTGGCTTAAAACAGATTCCCATCTCCTCCTGGTAGAAACAATTTCTTCAAGACCCAGCACAAGGGCAACCTATTCCACAAACTTTTCCTCATGATTATGGCACCAATACTAATCTCTCTCTTCCTCCAATAAACACTAATTTTTATTTAAATTCATGTTGAAGAGAAATTAAATTTATTTTGTTGGGTCCAGGAAGCAGAAAGAGGAGCAAAGAGGAAAAGTTCCAGGAAGGCGGATTTGGTTCAATGGAAAGAACAACTTCCTAACACTCAAATAAGTACTTCAGTGTTTCCTTGTCTCTGTAACCTCATCAGTGTCAGTACCATTTCTAACAGTAGAATCAATCAATCAACAAGCACTTTGTAGTTGTCTACATGGTCCACCAGGCACTACACCAGTCAATGAGGATTCAAAGATAAGAGGAACTTACATTCTAATGAGGAGGATCATATACTGACCAGGTCCAGGAAACAATCAATGCACAATTTTTATTACGTTATACTCTTGTCTAAGTTCAATAGTCAGTCTTCCAAAGGGAGTCCACATTAGGGAAATTTGTTAAGCTCTCTTGACCTTGCATCAATATTGATGGAGCAAATGGGGTTTCCACCTAAGTTATTCCTCCCTCTTGCTATAAGACCATGTTTCATTTTTAAGCTCTATGTTTCTTAGACAATATTTTTTAATGCATCTCTTGGGTAGCATGATATTATTCACTCCCTCCATGTCTTTCTCCATTTAATCTTTGGGAGACTTGAAACTTTAGGGCTGTGGTACATCAAAATTTATAGTCACACAACAGGATCAGATTATAGGTGTTAACAAGATAGACCTTTATTTCAGAGAAGAGCTTGGGGTTGGTAAAAAAAAAAAGCATTGTATAGTTTTTAAAGTTTATTCTTCTCCCATTCAATTCTGGTCTTGTTTCATAGTTCATTTTTACTATGTGTCAGAAATATGTTGATAGATGAGCTCCATGGGCTATTCATTCAACTGAGTATCATAGTGTGGACCACAGGCATTTTTCATCCACTTGTTTCTTCCTATGCATTGTTAGGTTGAATTCTATTTTGTGATTCTGGATTTCATTTAAGAGGCTCTGAAAATCCTAATACTTGATATAATCTATACGTTCCATCCACAAACAAAGATACCTGAAGGACTGTATCATCTCTAGGGAATCCCTCTTCAACTTGGAAACTGTTAGAAATGTTCTTCATTGCAATGGTACGTTCTCCAGTAAACACGTTTTATTATGTGCCTTTCATCCTTACAACAGTCCTGGAAGGAATGCACATATTTTTCTTTTCCCTTTTATACACATGAGGAAAGTGAGGCTGGAACAGACTTAGTGATTTGTTTATGGTCACACAGTCTGTCCTTCCTTTAGATTCCTCATTTGGAAAAAAAAAAGAGAGATAATCAATATAGTCTGAGAATTTAATTGACTTGACTCACAATGAGAAGTGTCTAAAACAGTATTCAAATTCAGGTCTTCCTGACTCCAATTCTGGTACTCCATCCACTATTCTGTGCTGCTTCTCACAGAATGAAAAGTTTTATAAATCAGTAAAGTGAAATGTTAAATGAGTGATATAGACAGGAAGTGACGGGAGAGTTCAGAGAAAAATATCACTTTGGGTTTCAGCTTTGGGAAATGGGAGGCAAGGGCAATGCTCACAGAAGGATTCTTAGAGTATTTAAAATGATCAAAGATACCGCTGTTGACTCCTGCTACAGTTTTGTCTCCTCTGAGATTCAATGACCACAAATTACCCAGCTGGCTCTAGAATTTGCAGATGGGATCATGCAGCACTTACAAAACACCAGTCATCATTTGTGGGCTATTTACTCATTAGGCCTCTCACATACCACAGGCAATTTTGAATTTCCATGCCCATTAAGGTAGGTGAAGTCAGAAAGTGCTGTACACTATGATGCTTCTCTTTCCAAAAGTCCAGGTAGGAGAGGGGAGGAAGATGACACAATCCACAATAGTCTTTCACGTTTGTTACTTTCTCCATCCAATTCCTCACTTTGATTAAAAGCCTACCTGCCCTTAAGAGACATGATGTTTCCTCCCATGGAGGTTTTCACCTATTCTTACTTTCCTCAACTCAATCAGAGACTTCTCCTTATGGTTCAGTAACACTTCTGAACTTCTGATGTCGTTCTACTGCTCAGTTTCTCTCATCAGTCTCCCTCTTCTACTTGACATAAGTCCTTGTGAAAAAAAAAGAATGCTTTAATGCACTACGACATCAGTAGGAGTCAGTACAGTGAGATGTGGTCATCAAAAAAACTAATGCAATCCTAGAGTGTATTAATAGAAGTACGATGTCCAGAACTGGGAGGTAAGTTCCATTGTCCTCTGTCATATCAAATCAGCAGTATTGTGTTTAGTTTTGTGCATAATTGAGATGGAATAAAGATAAACATCAGTAACTTATCATAGTATAGAGGGGACCATGAGTTCTCCAAGGCCATGTCAAATGGAGTCATGCCCTTGGGAAGTTCTACTGAGGTTCAAGGAAATATTTAATGATGTCTGTTTTCTGAGAACCTGCCAGGCTCTTTCAGAGAGCTTTCTATCAAACTGGCAGCAAAGCAATGGGTTGTTTGGTCTCCACAATTTTCAGAGTTCATCATCAAGTTTAGGAGGTGTGGCTATGGGTATCAGTGAAGGGAAAAACTGCACTAAAAAAATAAAAATCAAAGTAGCAAATTGTAGAATGTCCAGAGAAGAGTGATCAGAAAAATGAAGGAAAAGAAAGAGGAAATAAAGAATAGGTGAGAGAGAGGAAACAGATTAATAAAAGCCCAATATGTAAAGGACACAGTGCCAGACTTGGTGAATACAAAGGAAAAAGCACCAGTCCTGAAAGTGCTTACATTCTATTGGGGAATATGACATACAAAAGCAAATACAAATTAATTTGAGTAATAGCAATAAGAAGGGACCTCAGGAAAGGCTTTTCATAGGAGGTGACCTGAGTTGAATCTTAAGGAAAGCTAAGGGTTCTAAGAGGTATAGGTGAGAGACTGCATTCCGGGCATGTGTGAGAACCTATTCAAAGGTTTGGAAGAAAAAGGCAGAAGTCTGGAGAACAGAAAATAGATAGTTTGGCTGGAAGGTAGAATGCACAAAGATTGCTGATCAGAGGGATACTATGGTCAGCCCCATGCTTTAGGAAGATTATCCTGGCGATAATATGGAAGATGTATTAAAGAAGAAACAGACTAGAAGTCACCGTACTTCTACATTATTACTAAAACTTCATTCTTGAACATGACCATGACCTACATTTTACACAGGCCTCATTCTCTCTGACCTCTCTATAGCATTTAACATTTGCAACTCTCCCCTTCTTGAAACTCATTTGTCCTTTGGATTCTGAAACAATACCATTTTCCTCATATCTCCCTCTATTATTTGAATTCTTGTTCCATAGATTCCTTGCTGATTCCTTTTTCCCCTTAACCTAAAAATAGGCCCTTAACCAAGGGCCAGTCCTAAGCTTCCTCATTTTCTATTTCCATGACAAACCTCATCCATTCCTGCAGCTTCAACTATCACTTCCCAGTGATTTCAAAATTTATATCTTCAATCTCACCTCTTTCATGAGTTTTAGTCCTATATTTTCATTTGCATGCCATGTACTTCCATCTGAATTATGATAAGCTCAACATATATAAAACTCACTATACTTCTCCCAAACAAGCTTTCATATCTACCTGTGTAGAATTCTTCCCCTTCCTATCCCCCTCTCCTCCAGGGCCTAGCTGTGTGCTGCCAGCTCTATGTATGACAGAGGACATCAAGTGCTAGATTCAGAGTCAGGAGATCTGTGTTCAAATCCTTTCCCAGATGGTGTGACCATAACCAAATCACTTTATGCCTATTTCCTCATCGATAAAGTGAATATTAATAGTGAATATTAATAATATCCATAATTCCTACCACTCACCACACACTTGTGATGTGCGAATAACGAAATGGATTAAAGCCTATGCAAACCTTAGAGCACTATATAAATGCAGTTATGATGACTATTATACTAAGTTTCCTAACTGATATTCCCATCTCTGACTTCCCACTATTCTAATACATCCTGCATACTGATGACAGATTTATTTTCCTAAAATATTGTTGCTCAAAGCCCTTCAGTTGTTCGCTATTGTGTACAGGAGAAAATTCAAACTCCTTAGATTACCATTTAAAACCTTTCATAATCTGGTCTCAGTCTGCGTTTCTAGACTTACTGTTAGCTACTTCTCCACATGTTACCTTTACTCCAGTCAAATTATCCATTTTCTCCTAGGTATGATATCTGTATTCCTCCCTCCATGTGGTTCACACTGATCCCCTTGCCTAAAATGCCATTTTTCTTTCATCTAAGGGCTACCCTTTCTTTAGGGGCAGTTATGTGGTACAGTGGGTAGAGCACCAGTGCAGGAGTTAGGAGGACCTGAGTTCAAATCTCACCTCAGACACTTGACACTCACTAGCTGTGTGACTTTGGAAATAATCTCAATTGCCTTATACTGGGTCATCTCCAGTCATCCTGATGAATACCTGGTCACTGGATTCAGATGGCTCTGGAGGAGAAGTGAGGCTGGTGACCTGTACAGCCCTCCCTCACTCAAAACAAAGTCAAGTGAAAGTCATATCATTATTTCTCTGATGGCATGGTGTTCTTCAGCAATAAAGGATGAACACAGACACCCTTCTTTTAACACCTAATTGAAGTACCACTTCCCTTATAAAGTGTTCACCCCTTTCTCATCTCAGAAATCCTGTAGTAATTTTTAAATTTTTTTATATTCATTTCATTTATTTTTAATGCTGTACAATCTCTACCATAAAACTTAGATTTTTTCCTCCTACCTACCCACCATCAACCCCTTCCTCCCCAAGATGGTATACAATTCTATATAGGATCTACACATACGTTCCTATTGAATACATTTTCATTATAGTCATGCTGTGCAGAAGAACTAACATAAATGGGATAAATCATATAACAAACCAAAACATAATACACACACACACACAATGATTTGCTACATTCTGCAATTGAATTCCATAGTTTTTTCTCTGAATGTAGAAGGCATTTTGCCTTAGAAGACTGTTGGGAATTTTTTTCTTAAGGTGCTTGAATTGCTATGAAGATCCAAGTCTACCAGAAAAGCTCTCGCACACTGTGGTCATTGCTGTGCACAAAGTTCTCCTGGCTCTACTCCTTTCACTCAGCATCAGATCATATAAGTCTTTCCAGGCATCTCTGAAGTCTTCTTGTTCATCATTTCTTATGGCACAATAGTATTCCATTACATTCATATACCATAATTCGTTCAGCCACTCCCCAATAGGCATCCCCTTAATTTGCAGTTTTTGGCCATGACAAAGAGTGCTGTTATAAATATTTTTGTACATGTGGGACCCTTTCCCATTTTTATGATCTCTTGGGGATACAGTCCTAGAAGCGATATTGCTGGATCAAAGGATATGTGCATTTTTTGTAGCCCTTTGGGCATAGTTCCAAACTGCTCTCCAGAATGGTTGGATGAGCTCACAGCTCCACCAACAAAGAATTAGTGAACCAATTCTCCCACATCCTCTCCAACATTTATCATTTTCCTGTTCTGTCATGTTTACCAATCTAATTGGTGTGATGTGGTACCTCAGAGTTGTTTTGATTTTCATCTCTCTAATCAAAAGTGATTTAGAGCATTTTTTCATAAGATGTAGATATCTTTAATTTTCTCCTCTGAAAATTGCCTGTTCATATCTTTTGACCATTTATCAATTGGGGAATGACTTGCATTGTTGTACAGTTGACTCAGTTCTCTCTATATATATATTCTAGAAATGAGTCCTTTATCCCTGAGATGAGCTAGAAAAATTTTTTCCCCAATATACTACATCCCTCAGAATTTTAGTTGCATTGGGTTTGGATGTACAAAAACTTTTCAGTTTAATGTAATCAAAATTATTCATATTGCACTTCATAATGGTTTCTATCTCTTTAGTCAAAAATTCTTCCCTTCTCCATAAATCTCATAAATACACTATCCCTTGCTCCTCCAGTTTGTCCATGATATCAATCTTTATACCTAGATCATGTACCAATTTGGACTTTATTCTTATATAGGGTGTCAGGCATGGGTCTATGCCTAGTTTCCGTCACATTGTTATCCAGTTTTCCCAGCAATTTTTGTTGAACAGTGAGTTCTTATCCTAGAAGCTGGGGTCCTTGGGTTTATCAAACAGGAGATTGCTATATTCATTGCCTACTGTGTCTTGAATACCTAGCATATTCCACTTGTCTACTTTTCTGTTTCTTAGACAGTACCAAGTGGTTTTGATAATTGCTGCTTTATAATACAATTTGAGATCTCGTAGCTCTAGGCCACTTTCCCTAGAATTTCTTTTCATCAGTCCCTTTGATATTCTGGACCTTTTGCTCTTTCAGATGAATTTTGATATTATTTTATCCAGCTCTAGAAAATAATTATCGATAGTTTAATTGGTATGGTTCTAAATAAGTAAATTAATTTAGGTAGAATGTTCATTTTTATTATATTGGCTCGGCCTACCCATGAGCAACTGATGATTTTCCACTTACTTAGATCTGACTTTATTTGTGCAAAAAGTGTCTTGTAATTGTGTTCATATAGTCCCTTGCTTTATTTTGGCAGGTAAACTCCCAAATATTTTCTAATGTCTATCATAGTTTTAAATGGGATTTCTCTTTCTATCTTTTGCTGTTGAACTTTGTTACTAACATATAGGAATGCAGATTTGTGCAGGTTTATTTTGTAACTTGGAACTTTGCCAAAGTTGTTTACTGTTTCAAGTAGTTTTTTACTTGAATCTCTGGGATTCTCTAAGTATATCATCATATCATCTGCAAAGAGAGATAACTTAGTTTCTTCTTTGCCTATTCTTATTCCTTCAATTTCTTTATCTTGTTTAATTGCTACAGCTAACATTTCTAGTACCATATTGAATAATAGTGGTGATAATGGACATCCTTGTTTCACCCCTGATCTTATTGGAAATGCATCTAACTTATCTCCATTGCATATAATGCTTGCTGAAGGTTTTAGGTAAATACTGCTTATTATTTTATGGAAAGTTCCCTTTATTGCTATGTTCTCAAATGTTTTTAATAGGAATGGGTGTTGTATTTTGTCAAAAGTTTTTCTGCATCTATTGAGATGATCATGTATTTTTTTCCCTGTTTACCTTTTTATGCCTCTCTTGAGACCTGCATTTGAAGATCAAATTTTCTATTAAGTTCTGGTGTTTTTGTCAGGGAGGTCTGGAAATCCCTTACATCGTTGAATGACCATCTCCTTGCCTGAAATGTTATGCTGAACTTTGCTGGGTAGTTGATCCTTCCTTGTAGTCCTAGCTCCTTTACCTTACAGAATACCTGATTCCAATTCCTTCAATCTTTTAATGTAGAACCTGCAAGGTTCTGTGTGATCCTGACTGTAGCTCCTTGATATTTGAATGGTTTCTTTATGGCTACCTGTGGTATTTTCTTCTTCACTTAATAGTTCTGGAATTTGGCAGCAATATTTCTTGGGGTTTTGAGTTTGGGATCCCTTTAGGGAGGTGAACCGTGGATTCTTTCGATGACTATTTTGCCTTCTGGATCTAGTACTTGTGGGCAGTTTTCCTGATGATTTTCTGGGAGATATTTTCTGGACTCTTTTCTTCATCATGGCTTTCTGGCAGGCCAATAATTCTTAAATTTTCTCTCCTGGATCTATTTTCCAGGTCAGTTGTTTTTCCAATTAGATATTTTACATTTCTTCTATCTTTTCATAGTTTAGATTTTGTTTGACTGATTCTTGCTGTCTCATAAAGTCATTAGTTTCTACTCGCCCAATTCTAATTTTTATCAAATTGTTTTCTTTAGTTAACTTTTGCATCTCCTTTTCCATCTGTCCAATTGTTCCTTTTAAGGAGTTATTTTCTCCAGCTAATTTTTGTACTTCCTTTTCCATTTGTTCAATTTTCCTTTTCAAAAAGATGTTCTCATCAATGAATTCTTTTTTCATACTTTTAAAATCCTTGGCCAGTTTCTCTTCTATTTCCTTCTTCAGTTGTTCCAGGAGACCTGTTTGTGCATGTGAACAGTTCATAGTCCCTTCTGAAGTTTCAGATGGAAGTACTGTCTCACTACCGACCTCTTTGGTACTTGTGTTTTGGTCCTTGTCCCTATAGAAAGATTCTTTGGGGTTTTTTTGCACTTGTTTTGCTTTTTCTTGTTCATGATAGTGATTGTGTGGTGTGACTTCTGGTTCTTTCAGTTAGAAGCTGCAGAATTTGGTGTTGAGTTGACTTGTGCGAAAAAGGTAAGAGCAAGTGTCTTTTTATCTTTTTGTTTTGTGTTTCCCTGATCTGCCCTGGGGTTAGCTTGTTAGGTGTGGGGGAGGGGTGGTCTGGTCACAGGGGATCTCCTCAGCTAAACTGAGGCAAAGGTAAGCTCAGGGGATGGTGATCCCTGCTGCCTTATTGTCTTCCCGTTTCCCCTGGAGTGCTGAGTCATGCCTAGATCCTAGTGTGAGTTTCCACCCCTTCTGGGTCTCCTCTCCTGGCACTGAGACTTGACTGGGTCCTAGTGTGAATTTCCACAGCCCTGGAGCTGGTTTGCCTCTGCCACGGTGGGAGGAAACCCCCTTGGCTATCTTCCTAGCCTCAGGTGTTATAAGACTATTTGCCCCCTCTGCTGTTTACACTGATCCAGGATTTTTCTGAGGAAATATTTCATGGTTCTTTCAAGGTCATCAAGGCGGGGAGGAGAGAGCATTTATTGATTGCTCCACCATCCTGGCTCCTGGAAGTTCAAGTAGGTGATTTACAGACACTTAATCTGTGTGCTGAAAGTCTCAGGAGCTGCTGTGGCCGATACCTGGGGCTTAGCTCTGTCACTTACTCAGCTCTACTGGTTTCTCACCCTGGGCTGCTGATCTCGGTTCTGCCTGTTGCTGTCTCAGGTTTCCCTGGGGCCCTCTCACTCTGCTGTGCTGGACAGGCTGCTGTGCACTGTGGGCTCACCTCCGTGGAACAGATCCTTCCCGTGGACTTTCCAGTCTGTCCTGGACTTTGAATCTGCCACAGTCTGTCTCCTATTGGATTCTGCACCTCCAAAATTTGGTCAGATTCTCTTTTTAGAGGTATCTAAAGGAGTTTGTCTAAGAGCTTAGTGAGTTGTTGCTCTCACTCCGCCACCTTGACTCTGCCATCTTGACTCCACCCCAATAATTTTTTTTCTGCACCATTCTTTTAGTTGCTAGCATCTGCTACCAAGAACTTTTATTCAAGTTGTTCTTTCTATGTCTTGTATCTCCAATTAGACTAGACTCCTTGAAGGTGGCCAATATCTCATTTGGGGGGAGAGGGACAGGTATCGTCTCATGTTAATACAACCAAACAAGCCTAAAAACAATAAAAAAAAAACACAAACCAAGCTGTCTAGGAGCCATTAAACAAAATGACACCAAAGTAGAGATGTGATAAGCAATATCATATTTGTTCAGAGAAAGGGTGGCCATGTGCTTTAGCTTTCACAAGGTAGTACCCATATTATTCATTGTATTTAACCTGGAGATCTCCTGAACCACTGTGAATCTCTAGAGCCTAGCTCTCAACCTTAAATACAGGTCCTGCCAACCAATAAGCAATGTCTGATGAGGGAAGCAGTTGGACCTAAGAATACTCACTCGAAGGTATGAAAGTAGAACTTTCATATAAAATGGATTCAACATATTATTCAAGCTTCATCAAGTGCATGTGCTTCAGAGCAATCAAATTAGTTTGAGAGGTCCCTATAACTTAAGTACCATTTGAGTAATAGAGATTTTTGAGTGCCCCATTTAAATTGGGTTGATCCATACCACATCTTAAGGAGAAATAACAGTAGCTAACATTTACATAAAGCTGTGATGGCTTTACATAATCTCATTTGATTCTTACAAAAATCCCGGGAGAAAGATAGTGCCAAGTACAATTATCCCCATTTGAAAGAAAAAGAAACCAAGCACGAGAGAAATTAAGCCTGGCACACTGTGTATCCTAGAACTGGAATGTGGATCCAGATTTTCTGATGCAAAGTCCAGAGAGCTTACCATTGGTCCACAACATTAGATATGATGGCAAAGATTCCTTAATCCTGAGGTTGTCAGTGCAGACACGGTCAAAAAGGAAATGAAGGACAGAAGCTGGCCTCTCTTAGGTCTTGGATAAGTTTGCATTGGATTTGGTGTATATTTTTTCAGTGCAAACTTTGTATAATGTTGGAGTTGCTGAGGAGCAATGTTCTATAGACAGTTTATCAGGGGAACAATGCACAATTGATGAGCTGTCTGTTTTACGGACTACATCTCCTGGGAAAGTGAATGGTTGACTGAGAGGTGAATACCTTGGTAGAATGAACCAAGAATCCAGTTATTCAGACAGAATGCATAAGGCTGTCAATGATATATTCAGCATATTTGTATGTATTCTCACCAGGATGAGCAAAAAAGGGTCTGAATGAATGAGAATTATTTTAAACAATTATAGGACTCAAATCCAGTCCTTCCTTTGCCTTAAATCTGGAAAGCACCTAAACTTTCTCCATGACATTAATGTAAAATCTTTCTCTTTTTTCTTACTCTCTCTCTCTCCTACCCCATGACTGTATTGCAATAAAAGCAACCCAAATAAATACAATTCAATTTGAGTGGAAATTTCTGAAAAAAAAAATCTTGCTCTTCATGGGATTTTCCCCCTGGTGATGGGTAGCATATGGGATTTCAGCAAAGGAGTCTAGAACAATATGTTGCATTTGTGGAGTGGAGGAATTCTCTCTGTTTGTTTTCTAAAGCATTTCTAGAAGAAGAAGAAAAGTTAATGCACAAAGATCTGCCTTCCTGCTCACATCCCTTTGCATTCAAAGCCTTCTGAGTGTATTCCTCTCCTGACCCAGAGCTGGAAAACTGGTAGTGACATCAGAATCCAAAACCCATCAGGTGGATGAATTTGTGACTGATCCATTTCTCTTAATTTACATAAGCGGTTTGCCAGAGAGAAACAATATGATGTAGTTGGTAGCACAGTCAGTCAACAAACATTGATTAGGAGCCTAGTATGTACTGTGCACTATACTAAGTGCAGCATACAGAAAGAGAGACAAAAACAGTCTCCGCTCTCAAGGAACTCACGGTTTAATGGAGAAGACAACATATAAGCAACGATGTACCAACAAGATACAGGTAGGCTACATTAGAGATAATCAGTAGAGGGAAGGCACTACCACTGAGGGGGACCAGGAAAGGCTTCTTTCAGGAGACTGATTTTAGTGGAGTCTTGAAGGAAGCCAGAAGTCAGAGAAGAAGAGGGAAAGGATTCCAGAAAAGGAAGACAGGCTCTTTTTAGACTCCAGTGTTCACCAAATACCCTTCTCTAGGGAGATCGATAGGGTTCAATTAGTTGAGTTCAGATATGCAGTTCGAGGCTGAATCTGGGGCACACAGCATCTATATGCATATACTTTTGATGTACTTTGTACTCTAGAGGAGCACAGGACCCAAATGTGAATGCACACAGATAGAGAACACAGGTGTGCCAGGTAACCTTCTGGTGGTTACTCCAAGAGACTGGCAACAAGGGTTACACCAAACATATAAACTGGGGAATGTGAAGGCACCTAAGCACTGTTGCTAATTCCTGGAGCATAAATTGACTCTCCCACTGTCTTCAACACTGTTCTGTGAATATTTCCAGAGACAGACTGGTTTAACATCCACACACCAACAGAATTCCTCAACACTGATCCCATCTACATATTACTCCATAATCCCTAAGGAAGGATGGAAAATTCACTTCTGATATGGTAGTCTAAGCTATATTCTTCTATCTTGAGCCCTAGTTCTAAGACAGAGGAGGTTAAGTGAAGACAAAAGTATCTGTGACCCTCCAGTGTTGAATATGACTCTAAAGGTGAAGGTGAACGCTATTTGGCAGTTTCCTTTTTTTTTTAAAGGATACTATAGGGAATGCAAGTTTGTCTATCCAACTATGAGTGGTCCTGATGTCCAAAAGTGCCTGGGGGAAAACCAGCTATATGTTTTACAAGTCTGGAATTTCCCATTTACATTGATAACATTATTTGTTGAATACATACCACATGAGTTGGCTTATTAAAAGAGGAGGGAAAAGAAAGCAAATGAAGTAGAAGACAAAGTCTTGGTTCTCAGAAATTTTTAACAAATAAATTGATGGGGAAATAAAAAGGTTATTACAGTAAGAGCTGGTATTTAAGGTTATGAACAAAAAAAGCTCTCAAAAGAACAAATGCAAACTATTAAATGTAAACTATCAAAAACTACTTGAAAGGATCCTCCAAATTATTAGTAATAAGAGAATTGCAAATCAAAACAATCCCATGGTTTTACCTCAGACCCAAAAAAACAATAAAGATTATAAAAGATTTGAACAGTCAATGTTGGAGGGGATATGGAAAAGATAGATGCACTAATGTGTTGTTGGTGGAGCTATGGATTGGGACAAACATTCTGGAAAGCAATTTGGAATTTGGAACAAAGTGACTAAAATACCCATACTCTTTGACACAGAGATTGCATTGCCAGATATAAACTCCAAGGAGGTCACTCACAGAATTTAGGCCCTATAGACACCATAAATTTATAGTAGTACTTTGTCGATACCCATTGATTGGAGAGAATAGCTAAATAAACTGTGGCACATAAAAGTAATAGAATATTATTATGCTGCAAAAGATGACAAACACAATGAATACAGAGAAGCATGGGAAGACTTACACAAACCGATGCAAAGGGAAGTAAGCAGAAGCAGAAAAATATATATTCAAATGATGTCAATTTAAATGGAAACAACACAAAGATGAATATTGCGAAATAATAAAGACAAAGCTTGATCCCAAAAAAGAAATGTGAAAAGACACTTCCCCCTATTTCCTTTACAAAGTTGGTGGAGAGAGTTCATATATGAGGCCATCACATAAAACATTAATTGGTTTTGTTTTTTTTTCTCTTTCTCTTTTTTTCCATTTAAAAAAATTCTCAAATGGATGGTTCTCTGGGAAGGAAGAAAAGAAGTGATACAGGTTGTAATCTAAGAAATAAAGAGTAGCCATGAAATCTATTAAAACAAAACAAAAATAGCTAATCCATTTTACACTTTCCATACATCATCTCATTCGATATTGATACCAACTCTGTGGAGTGGATACTAAAGAATGTACCACTATTCCCATTTTACAGATGAAACAAATGAATCTGGCACAGACTCTAATCACCACTTACTTGGAGTACTGAAATAATCTGCTGGGTGGTCTGCCACTGTGAGTTTTTCTCCATTCCAGTCCATTCTCCACTCAGCTGTCAAAATTCATATCTGACCATGTGGAACACATAAATGAACAAGAACGTCATTTACAATATACCCAATTGGCAGCTTAGCACAACAGAAAGAGCACGTCTAGAGTCAGAAGACCTGGGTTCACGTTTATCTGTGACATACACTACGTAGGTGACTTTCAGCAAGAAAGTCACTTAACCTCCCTAGACCTCAGTTTCTTTACCTGCAAAATGAGCTATTTGAACCAGATAGCTTTTGTGATCTCTTCCAGCTCTTCCATCCCCCATCCCACTTTTGGCCAGTACTAATTGTTAGAAACTTTTTCCTTATATCAAGCCATGTTTGACTTTATCACAACTTCTACCCATTGCTACTACTAGTTCCAGCTTCTGATGCCATCCTTGCCAAAACAAAACCATCCCTATGTTGATCGGTGAGATCACATATGCAAAGTGCTTTGTAAACCACCAGAAAGTATGAATCATTCTAGTGGCTACCATTTCTTTTTCTAATCCTACAAGAAGAGATCTGAGATGGGAGTCTCAAGTTCCAATTTGAGTTCTAGTCTCAACTTTACTCTGACTGGATGTGTGATCTTGAGCCAAAGTACGTGGAACCAGAATGTCAGTTACCAAATCTGTAAAAAGCGGGTGATAATGCCCGCCCTGCCTTCCCCATAATGTTCCTATAAAGGTCTAATAAGATTCCTTGTGAATATGCTTTTTCAAACGTATTAATGCTACAAATGCAAGGCATTATTAATACTATTTATCATAATACAATAACAATAATTTATCATTTTATTAATAACAATATTTCATCCTGAAGTTTTCTTTTATCTCAGTTCATCATTATAGTAGGATTTTTTTTTACTTTCCCTTTTTTGAAGATGAAAAATTCATTCTCTCTCTTCCTGTTCCCTCCAAACCAGTCTCATAGAGTTTTCCTCCCATCCCATATGTTGCTATCAACATGTTCTGCTTTTTAGGAGGTAAGTGAAGCAGCATGTGGGTGGGAGAGACATAGGCAAGTGAGGTTGCTGCTTGGAGCCAGTGATTACAGGCATCATGTCAAGCTTGCTGACAGCTACTGAGTACAGTACCTCAGAATATCGATCACCCTGTGGCCTGCGGGTATTAATCCACATGCCTTTATCATCCAAGAGATTTGGATGGTCAAAAGTCCTGGAAATGTTTCTTTGTCATGATGGCATTAGAAATTAAACAAATTCACTTACGTTAAAATCAATTTTAATTAGAAAAATGTTAGGTCCTAAAACTGTTAATGTTACATCATCTAAAAATCAGTTCAATTCCATGTTGGTGTGTATTTTTAAGTGTTTGAAATTAAATTAAAACTTACACACAAATTATTTGCAGTGTAAACATCATGACTGAAAGTGTTTTCTCAGTGCTGAAAAAAAGCTACTAAATATAGTCTGGTGGGTACAAATATAAAATATTGCCAATAGAAAAAATTTTTTTAAAAGGTTAAATAATTGTTACATTAACCATTGCATTCCAAATAATATCAGCTGATATTTATATAAATTCTTACAATTTAAAACTTAATTTTCCACATAAAAATTTAATTTGAGCTATGTAACAATGCTGAATTATAGGCACTGCAAATAAGATTATCCTATTTTTAGACCAGGAAAACTGAAATTGAGAGGTTGAATACTTTACTGACAATCACATTTTTAGCCAGTAGTCAGTGGTATAGCCCGGACTTGAATCCGGATTGCCTGACTCGCTTTTTCCAGTACTCTTTCCACTACACCATTCAAAAGTCTACAGCACAATTCTGTCAACCTCATAACTACTTCAATTGAAATCTTGGGTACATTCCAAGAAGTATATGATTTGGTAAAGGCTATAAAATATTCATGAGTCAATCAACAAATATTTATTGGGTCCCTACCTCATGCAAAGCACTGTGGAGAATACAAAGAAGTCTGAAACCTAGCCTTTGATTTTATGGAGTTTACTTACTGTCTAGTTGGGGAGGAAAGGTATTAATAGAGGAAGAGTTAAAGAAAAATTGACAACTATACTCTATATGGTTGGTGCCAATGAGTAATAGAAACAGTTGGATTCCTTAAGAATTAGAAACAGATTATATATGACAGAAACTTCATGCAAGTGGTGAGAAATGAGTTGGGACTTGAAGGGGAAGGATTTTAGTTGACTTAGAAGACAAGAGAGGACATTTTGATTAAGAAAAACGGTGTGAACAAAGGGCCCACAAATCAGAATAAGGAAGGCAAATTTGGGATGAGTGAAGAGATTAATCTGACTGAAATGGAAGGTTTTCTTTAAAATAGCAGGGGGAGAAAAAGCTTGAAAGGTAGATTGGCACTAAAACTGCCCAAAATATTAAATGTCAGGCTAAGTGGTTTAGACTTTATCCTTCAAATAATGATGAGTCGCAGGTTTGGAGTAGAAAAGTGACATAAAGGAAGTATATCTTAAATAGATTCAGTCTTGCAGTTGTATGTAGGACAGGTTGGAGAAGAGAGAATCTGGAATCAAGGGAAATCCATTAGGAAGTTATTCCAATTGTCAGGGTATGAGATAACAAAGGTTGGCGAAAAGTTGACAGTGGTAATGAAAAGAAAAAGAAGGATATATAATGTGGGGATACACAAATTAATTTACAGATTAACACTACATCACATTAGTTATGGTTTGCTTTGCAGAAACAAACAAAATAAAAAAATTCATTTGGAGAGGGAAAAATGTTTCAGAGGGAATATTAGAAAAAATGTAAGGGGCCCACTATAGTCCTATATCATTTTCTGGAGTCAGAAGACCTACATTCGAATTACAGTTCTGGTGTCTACCACCTTGTGAGACACGGGGAAAATCACCTAATCTCCATGGACTCAATTTCCTTATCTATAAATGAGGGGATTAGACTAGATGCCCTCTCAACAATATTATTAGTTCTATCCCTTTATCACCCAATTGTCATTCAAACAATTTCATATTTGTTAAAAACAATACAAAAGTAGTTCCATGAAAGAAGGTAAAACCCAGAAGCAAACAAAAATAAAAACCCAGTGTTGAGCAAAGAGAACACAAGCCATCGGGGAAAGTACTCCCTGTCCAACAGGGACTTCAGGGGAAACTGGAAAATAGTTGGACAGAAAATAAATTTAAACAAGCATTTAGCACCATATTCCACAATGAGCACTGAAAGGATAAGCAAATAAACTACAAAACGTCAACTAAAAACATTAGAGAATGGAAGGAAATACCTTCCATTTTAATCTATGGTTGGAAGAATGTTTATAATCAAAGAAAATATAAAATTAAAATAAATAGTTTTTGATTATATAAAATTTTAAATCTACCCACATAGGTAAGACCAGTAGATAGAGAATATCTACTTTTCAGGTCATAATATATGACTGAAAAAAACCAATGGATAGCATTTGTCCATCATTTATGTATATTTGAAATACACAATAGAAATGGATGACTACAACAAGAATTAAACAGGAAAAAGTTAGTTTGTCTTCAGGAAATTATAAATTCTCTTTGGTAATTCCATCCTTCTTCTGGAAATCAAGTTGTATATTTTTAATAACATTATTTCTAGTACAATTCTGTATGGTTTTTAAGACTGGGATACATTTTCAGAAGAACTGCAAAAAGGCATTCACCAGCCTGCAGCATATAAATGAGGAACTTTAACAAAGATCAGATAAAAGTCCTTCACCCTGGAAACAAGTGACTGGAAAAATAGATGGACTAGTTACATAGTGAAAGTGAATGATGATACATGGACAGCAAGACCGTGGATTTGACATCTTTGATATCAGGAGAAATCAAGGAAAGTCTCAAGTGTGTTGTACAAGCCTTTATCACCATGCCATCCCTCCACACTTGCTGTGTCAGTCTTATGGGAGGACATGAACAGCCATCTGACAGGACGGGTAGACAGGAAAGGGCTCAGGTCTGCATTTTTGGAGGAAACATCCAAGTTGGTGAGATCACAGATCTATTTAAGTACTTGGACAAATTAAATCAATACGTTTAGAGTCAGAAGAGAATTTTTTTAAGTGAGAGGATGTCTTTGGATCAACTATCTCTGATAAAAGTTTGATATCTAAAATAGGTAGGAAACTGTGCTAGGACCCAAGAGATGAGATGGCAAAGGATATGATTAACCAAATTTGGAAAAAAGAAATAGAAACTATCAATAACAATATGAAAAAAATTCCAAATCACCAATATTAAGAGAAATGCAAATAAAAACCACTCTGAAGCTTCTTCTTAACCCTAGATAATTCAAAAATATAACAAAAGATAGAAATACTTGGTGTTGGAAGGCCTGAGGGAAGACAGACATAAGACATTGTTTGTGAGCCTGAATTACTCCAATCATGCTAGAAAACAATTTTGAATCATGCAGGAAAAATTACCACACTATTCATGCCTGTAAATCCATTAATCCTGTTCATGATTATATAACCCAAGGAGGTAAAGGACAGAAATCAAGGTCCAATTTATTCCAGGACATTAGTAGCAGCACTTTTTGCAGGAGTAGGAAATTGAACCAATTATGGCATATAAATGTCCCTAAGAAAGGACAGTTATGAGGAATTCAGAAAATAAGCCAGAAGATTTGTATGAACCAACAAAGAATGAAGAAAGCGAAAACAAAAGAACAAGACACGACTTCCATAATGCAAATGAAAACAACACTAAAACAAGACAATATTCAGATTAAACACAAAGAACAATCTTGACCACAGAGGATCAAGAATGGTGCCAGCTTTCTTCTTCTCAGTAGAGTGGTGGACTACAAGCATTGGATGTTGTATATACTATGAGGCATCATCACTGTGATTGTTTTAATTAACCTTTTCTTTCTTATGGTGGAAATCATTTTCTTGAGAATGGTTATTAGGAAGTGACAGTGGGTTAAAAGGGAAAAAGCATTAATAAGACTTTTTTTTTTAGAAAAAAAGACTATAAAAGAGAAAACATATGCCTAGAACTGGGTAAAACTTTACTAGGGATACAAAGAAGTATAAGAAGTAAGCATCAAGTAACTTTCTGGATCATTTTTGGGGAGAGGAGAGGGAGGGATTGGTTCTATAACTTCATAGAATTATTGGGGAAGAATTCTCTCTACCAATGTAGATCTGCATTTACCCTGCAAATTATACTCTTAAAGCACTGTCTGGGACACTGAGAGGTAAAGTGGTTTCCTCAGAGTCAAATAGTCAGAATTTTCCAGAGGCAAGATAAACACATGTCTTTCTTTCTCTGAGACCAACTCTTTGGCTAGTTGGCATAATGAATAGAGTTGGAGTTGGACTTGGATGGAAAGTCCTAAGTTTGCATCCTGCCTCAGAAAGTTATTAGCTGTTTGACACCAATTGTACCACATCACCTCTCTCAGTATATTTCCTTATCTGTAAAATGGGTGTAATCATAGTATCTATGTTGTTATGAGACTCAAGTGACAAAATATATCTGAAGTACTTTGCAAATCATAATGGGCTGTATAAACAACAGATATTGTTGCTGTCACCATTATTGCACCACATGTTCTCACATACTGGACTATATTTGCCTGATTATAGGTTGTTTCCCCAAGTAGAAGCCACAGCCACAAATTAGAAGGAAATAAATACACATATTATATATATATATATATATATATATATATATATGCCAACATGTATGCCTATATATGTGTATAAACTATATATATATATATATGTCTGTGTGTGTGTAAAAATATGTGTACCAACATATGCATATGTATATATATACACACAGAAAATATATACATGTGCATGTAAATTATATATATACAATGACACACTTGTGTACACATGTATGTATATGAATACACTGAAAAGTTGCACTGCTTATAGAGTACAGTCAAATTTTTAATATAAACCAGATTTAGGGAAAAATTTGGGCCTATATTTATAAGAAGATAATTAATAACACAGGTTACCAAATGCTAAAGTACTAAATAAATGGTTCAGTAAGAGTTCAGAGAAGGGAGAAATCTTTGTGGGCTTGGATGAATGAGAGGTTTTATGGAAAAAAAATTAATTTCTTGATGAATTTAAAAGCAAAACCACAAAACAATAGCAATTTTAACAAGAAATTCCAAGATGCTAGAAATGATCCTTTGCACTTTCATTCTGTTTTTGGTCTAAGAAGTTCAGAAATTCTATTAGCATAAATTAATCAAGCTTGCAATCCTCCTTCAGAAGTAAGTCAACAGCACTACATTCATTTTAAAGATAAAGAAATGGAAGACAAAGTAGGAGTGTTATGGTTCAGGGGAGGGTTATATTTTTTCATAGCTTTTTTCATAATTTGCTTCATCACTAAAAAAATGTGGGTATGTACATAAGTGTGCATATATGTGTGTATTCATATGCACACACACATAGATTCATATTCACTGATAGATCCATGTGTCTATGTATATGTTTCCTGTATATATGCATACTACTGTACTAGTAATTATGGATGTCATAAAATTATACAACAAATATTAACAAATTTACACATTAAAACAAATTATGTAACAAATGTTAAAAGTATGAGATAAAATACTAAATAATTTTTTATCTTATAAGCAACAGGGAGTTGCCAACTTCTGGAGTTAAGTATGGAGAGTGACCTGATTGGACCTGTGCTTTAGGAAAATGCCATTAGTAGTTGTGTAGAGAAGAAACTGGAGGGAAGAGATGAGGCAGAGAGGGTCACTAGGAGGCTATTGAAATTCCCCAGGTAAGTGGTGATGAATGGACAGAACGAAGTGGACAGGAGAGATGGGGAGGTAGACTCAGTAAGATCTGGTGACTGGATGAGTGGAATGAGGAGAAAGTGAAGTAATAAAAATGACACTGAGGGAGGGAGCAAAAATGTAATAATATCTGTGTTCCAGATGATAATCCAGCCATGCCTACTCAATGCCCAGGGCTCACTCTGTCCCACAAAAATCTGAAGGAATGAGACTCTCCCTGACCAGCCACTTTCCCAAAAGTCAAGTGAATCTCTGAGAGCTGCCTCTCAGAGCTGTTAGGTGAATGGGGATAGGGAGATGATGCAAAATTTTCCCAGTGGCACCTTCAGGAGCTGCTGTGGATCAAGTTTATTTAGGTTATAACACCTCTAGGGGAAGACATCTGACTGAGAAGAGGGGTATTAGGAGCTTGCATAGTAGATGTGGGATATATAGTAGGAGGGGGAGAAATGTTGAAGGAAAGAGTAGATGTGGTTGTAATGGAGATGAGCCCCATGATGGACTATTACAGTGAGGGTGGAAGGTGTCCTTTCTTATTACCCTGATTAGCTGATCACATATTCTTATGGTCAAGTTAGGTCCTTCCTGAGATGACCTGCCCCCCAGGCCACATTAGAGATTACTGGTTTTGCTGAGGAAGATGATAAAAAAGGATGGGAACAAGAGGCAAGAGGCAACCTGGCTTGTTTAATCTTTGAAAAGATTTTGTCGCTCTGGGGCTCAGTTTCCTCATCTGTAAAATAAGGTGTCTAGAGAGGATGGGGGGGAGGAACCACTAGGAAGTGAAAGTGTTCTTTGTCAGAGGATGGGTGGAAGATAACACCACAATTAGAATTGACTTTTTTTAATGTAAAATTAGTTGGAATAAATAGAGTAGACAGTCACCTTAGGTTGTAAGTTCTATGCTTATCCAGGGTAAAGGGCAAACTTCTTTGTTTGACCTTTAATATCCTTCACAATCTGGTTCCAGCCTGTGTTTGCAGACTTATTTCACCTAACTCTCACACATTCTAAATTCCCGCCACATTAGCTACTACTGTTCCATATGTACAACATTCAGTCTCTCACCTCCTTGCCTTTGCTTTGGCTGTCCCTAAAGCCTGGAATACTGTCACTTTTTATTCTTGTAATTTGTAGCTACCTTCAAGACTTTGCTTAAGTACTACCTCCTATAAAAAGCCTTTCCCAATCTCCCCAAAGTTGTTAATACTCCCCCTACATATACAGTACATATTTACTTATGTATAATATTTCTATATTTCTATTTATTATTATTTATCAAGTATTTGTATACGTACTGAATCACCTAATAGTAAGATCCTTCCTTTCTGTGTTTTTATCCCACCATTGTACATAAGAAGTGCTTTTTTAATTGGATGATCCTAATTTAGAAACTCTACTGAATTTAGACATAAACTAGCCCTTGGCTAACTAAAAATCTGTCAAAGCTTAACTCTCCTCTTCAAAATCTCTCTCTCTGGAGGAAGTTCAGCCTTTTCTCTTCAACCCATTTCAGCTCATCTTCTAGCTCTCTTAATCCTATGAGTGGCTAGGTGGCACTCTGGAAAGAGTTCAGGCGTGGCCTCAGAACCCTACTACCTGGATAATTCACTTCCCCTCTGTTTACCTCAGTTTCCTCATCTAGAAAGGGAGGGTAATTAAAGTCAAAGGGTTGTCTTGGGGATCAAATCAGATAATATTTGGAAAGTGATTTACAAACCTTAAAGTGCTATATAAGTGTCTGTTATGGCTGTTATTATTAGAGAAGCAACATGGGCAGACTGGATGAGATGGGACATGGAAAGTCCAAGATGTAGGACTCCGTAACAGCTGCAGATCCAAGGAACAGTTTTACTTTAGTACCTCACCCAGCACCCCTCATCCTGGCCTCCTCCGAAACCATTTAAGATAATGTTTGTCAAATACATGAACGTATCAAAGCGACATGGGAAATTCACAAACTCTTTTGGATTATGCCTGATGGAAAATAAATTATTTAAAGCTTTTTGATGTTTTTGTTGTTTTCGTTGTATCCAACCCTCCATGACTCCATTTTGGGGTTTTCTTGTCAAATATACTGGAGTGGTTTTCCCATTCTTTCTCTAGTTCATCTTTTAATTAAATTATTTTATTTGTTTTCAGTGTTCTACAATCACTTCCATATATCTTAGATTTTTCCCTTCCCTCCCCCTTCCTCCTTGAGACAGCATTCAATTTTATATAGGTTCTACATATACATTCCTATTAAATATATTTTCACTTTCATGTTGCATAGAAGAATTAAAATGAATGGGAGAAATCATTAAACAAAACCAAACATAACACAAAAGAAAATGATCTGCTTCACTCTGCGATCAAATTTCACAATTCTTTCTCTGGATGTGGAAGGCATTTTGTCTCGGTCCTTGCATTGCTGTGAAATACTAAGTCTACCAGAAAAATCTCTCACATACTGTGGTTGTTGCTGTGCACAAAGTTCTCCTGATTCTGTACCTTTCACTTAGCATGAAATCATATAAGTATTTCCAGGCCTCTCTGAAGTCTTCCTGTTCATCATTTCTTATAGCATAATAGTATTCCATTACATTCATATACCACAATTTATTCAGTCATTCCCCAATACTACTGATGAGGAACTTGGGATAAAAAGGGTTAAATGACTTGTCCAGGGTCACATAGCTAATAAGTGTGTGAGATCGGATTTGAATTCAGAAAGATGAATCTTCCTGATTCCAAGCTCAGTGCTCTATCCAATGCAATTGTCTTAATTGGGGGCTTTGTGGAAGGCAAGAACAAGAAGAATTATTGACATGTCTCCTTAGACATTTTATCCTTTTTTGTAGAATTTTCATCTTTGAGTTTGAAAGAACTTGGGAGTTTTCTAGTCTAACATCCCCATTTTAAAGAATCTTAGTAAAGGGGGTTGTGACTTACGCAAATTCTTACATATAATTAGTAGGACAAGTAAGATTAGAACCCAGATCTCTGCCAATCTTTTATTCTGGAAAAGTCTCAGCAGGTACAATGTTTGTTGGTAAAGATGACCGTGACAGGATGACAAGGATCAGGGATACTTCCACTTCTTTGGAAGTGTTCTAATGGAGAACAAGTTAATTGCAGGTAAACGAAAGCCAAGCAAAGTCTAATGAAGTTGATGATAAAGATGATGCTACTTAGCACTTGATGTTTTTCATCTTCAAACACTTTACATATATCATCTAATTAATACTTCATCACACAGCATGGAGTCACCCTGTGGAATTCAGAGACTATAGAATTAAATATTGTAGCCACAAAATAGAAAGAAGATGGGTAATTTGATGGTTAACAATAGCATTTATGATTAAGTCTTTTTTTGAGAGGGATAATCAAATCTCAAGCTCCAGGGTGCAAACTGATGGCAGATTGAGAAATAAACTCCTCACTCTCTCCATTTCTCCTCAACCCTACACAGCATCATTTCTGAGGTTCATTGTGGGAAGCTGTTTCCTTGGACATGGTTGATGTAAATAATACAAATGTTCGATCTTCTCCAGAATTAAAATCAAAATGGTTTGGAGGTTTTGTATCAATAAAGAGACCAGTGAGGAAGTGAAAAAGGCCTTGGTAAGAAGTTATGAAAGATTTGGATTCAAATCCAGCACTTAACACTCACTAGCTGTGTAGCTATGAACAGGTTCCTTAGAAGAGATTGGTAAAAGAAGTAACGTAGTTCAATGGAAAGAGTATGGGGCAGATAGGATACAACCCTGGACCCAGAGTCAGGAAGACCTGAGTTCAAATATAACCTCAGACTCTTGACCAGCTATGGGACTCTAGGCAAGGCACTTAACTTCTCCTCAGTGGGAAAATGGGGATCACAGCATGTACATCCCAGGGTTGTTGTGGGGATTGAATGAGCTAATATTTGTCAAGAGCTAAGGCAGTGCCTGGCACAAAATTAGTGCTTATAAATGTTTTTTTTCCTGACTTCTTGAATTTTAAACTACTTTAAGTCCACAAGTCACTTCACGTTGCTGAAGTATATAAGAGTCGAGGTATACCCTTAGCAAGATATCAATCCCCTGTCATCCCTGGCTTTGTTCAATTCCCAACTAAAACTTTCCTCTCATAGCCAAAGTGAGCAATACCACCTTCTGAGAGGTGCTGGAACAATTCAGGGGAGGCAGTAGTAGCTGTGGGTGCAACTGGGGGGCATTGAATAAGAATAAGGGCATGGCAGAAGCATAAGAAAAGAAGAAAATTTGGAAAAACCATTCATACAGGTTTCATCTGTTGTGTAACAGAGTTAAAGTCATAGTGATAACATTATTTTCCAAATAGACACACAAAATGCAAATTAAAACAGATCAGTGGCCAAGCCCCCAACAGGTCTTAACAAGCAAGTACTGATAGGCAAGAAGTCCAGCATGCATCGGCAGGAATATGTGTGTGTAATGACTTGTTTATAATACAATAATACATAGCTTCATGATGCAATACTGTGTCATCAAAATTTCAATGCAGGAAAAAAGCTACAATTTACAATAAATTATTAAATTTAACATATGTAATTTAATTTCAAATTTCAAAAAAATTAAAACATTAAAGCATTAAAGAAAATAGCTTTCCAGGTAGTGAACTGAGTAATTTTTTTTAATGGAGGCACTAGGCCAAATAAGTTTGAGAACCTCTGAGCGAGCCTTCATGTTCCTTTTATTTTTTAAATGAAGGTGGTGGACTACATTATCTTTAAGATCCCTTCCAATTCTAAACCCATGATGCATAGTTCTCTGAACTTCAATTTCCTCATCTCTAAAATTTTCCTCAGGAGATAGAGAACATTTTTGGAAACCTAAGAGGCTATGTAAAAGTCAGGTATTCTATGCAAGAGAGGGTATTTTTAATGGTGTGTTCAAACTATGTGTTTTCTTTTTATCCATTCTGCCCCTTTGAAATGTTCACACTTCTGAATACAGAAGAAAGCAAAGAGGAAAGGGATTTCTTCCCCATTTCACTCTGATTGTGAAGGATTCCATAACTAGGAACCTAGCCTAGAATACCTCCAACTATGCAAAGGCCCTCTTCCACAAATTCTTATGAGAAGCACCAGGAAAGGGACTCTACTAGCCAGGCAGTCAAAAAGTATTTATTAATGACTCTATAGAAGGCACAGTGCTAGGCACGGATGTTATGGAAACTTTTCCCATTGTTTTATCCTTCCTGCAATTTTCAGCTAATACTCACCTCTCCCGACCAAAACCTGTCTGAGTAGATAGGAAAATTTACTCAGAGCCTTAAACATTCCTGAGATAAGAAAGAACATAAGGGAAGAATTTCAACTGTCCCTGACTCTTTGGCCCGTTTGTGAACCTTCTAAATGTAGTTTAATCTGTAACCTGACTTAGTTTACCTAGAGTTGATTTGATGAAGTTTGTTTCCTTAGGGGATGTAGGAGATTATACCTCTGTTTAACTAACTTTTATGACATTGAAGGATGCATAGGATTATGAAATCTACCCTTTCTCTAACTTTTATGGCCTAAGAGGAATGTATAAGATTGAAATATGTAAATGAATTATTTCTCTGTGAGTGTGACATGATTTTGCCCATAAAAAGTCTTATTAGATTCCTAATCAAGGTTCAGGTTTCCTGAGGCTTGAAACTATGCCGGATCATAATAAATCGAGGTTTTTACTTCTGTAATTTCTGTGTTGTGGCAAATATATTTTGGAAGCAGTTAGCTGTCACATGACCTCAGAGAGGAGCTACTTCTCTCTAATACTGAGGATACAAAGCACAGAACAAAAACAAAACAGAAGCAGAGCAAAAATATGACATTTTTGGTTGTCACAGAGTTCATAGAGTAATGGGGGGGAGGGAAAACATGCAAATAACAACGAACAAACAAGATAGAAGCAGGATAAGTGAGAGAAAATCAGCAGAGAGAAAGTGAGAGCACTAAGGGAGTGGGGAAAAGATCATAGAAGGTGGGTTTTTAGCTGGAACTTGAAGGAAGCCAGGGAAGGCCAGGGATGGAGATAAGAGGCAGACTGCTAGCTCCTATATGCCTGAGACCTATGGAGAGGAAAAATGGATCCATATTATTCTGACAAAAGAGCTTCCCTCCCTCCCTTTCTCTCTCTCTCTCTCATTTTCTTTCTCTTTCCCTCTTTTTTCTTTATTTCTTTTCCTACCTTTCTATCTTTCTCTCTTTTTTATTTCTCTTAAAACAACAAACAAGTTGTAAGTTCTTGATTCTGAGGTGACATTTGAGTGAAAAAAGATCCAAAAGCAAAGATTTGGAGTCTTGGTAGGATGGGGTCCTGAACCAAAAGTCATAATCAGGTAATTCCAAAGGTCTGACAGAAAAAGCAGAGAGCAGTTTGCTTCAGAAGCTCCAGGGTAGTGCCCCCTCCCCCCCACCTCCTTCCCTCTCAGGCAGTCAGATGTGGGTTGTTTACAGTGGACACCCAGCTCACACACTCATTGGGAGCTTTGTCATCACTTCCTGGTCACAGCTTCCTGGCAAAGAAGGCATTAGACAGCTGCAGCCCCTGAGATAGGAGCCTGTGAATAAAAGTTACGCTTAGAAAAGGTTTCCACCAGTCTTTCTGATTAAAGAAATGCAACTCGGCACATCCTGTGACCAAATCCAGTTCTGAGTGACTCAAGTTCAAACAAGATGACCTTGATAACCTAGTCTTCCCATCCTTTCCAACTATTTTGGATGTCTGAGTCCTAGGAGTCTAAGTCAAACGGTTCAGATCTTCACAAAGGCAAAATAAATAGTTCACAACCCCTCCCTTGGGACCCTTTGAAGTATAAGGGCACAGCTCAACTTCCAGTAGGTCTTTTCAAACTCCCCCCACATCCTTTGTCTGTGTTTTCCTCCATTCTTTTATATGTGATCTGTATTTTTTTGAATCTGTTCACATGTTGTATCATGATGCAACTCTTATATTACAAAAAATTTTTCCATTTTTGTTGCTGAATTTTATATTCCTATTACCTTAATACTATTACATGAACATTTTCAGGTCTTAATAAATGCTTGCAAAGTGAATTTAAAACACTTGGCACAAGTTCATGAAGGTGAACTATTTTAGGAAAGTCCCTTGGATGATCCCCTACAGATTACAGGACTGTTTGGGCCATATTTGTACCTGTTCCATGCAGGGTTATTGGGGTCTGCAAGCTTTAAATGGGAGTCCAGCAAGTTAACACTGAAAGGGTTCACTCTGGTTCATCATTAGCTCTTAAAGGAGAGAGATCTCTCTCTAAAGCTGTATCTGAAATGAACTCTTTCTCACATAAATGCTCAGATGGAAAATTTATCATCTACTCAAAAGTTTGGGAACTGTGTTCACATGGTGTTGTTCGTTATGGAAGTTGTTCTTTTCTGATGCATGAAGAATCTCAGGTTAGGCTACATGTCAGCTTGAAAGTAATCCATGCCATGGAATGAAGTTATTGTGATGTAATGTTGGCTCAGAATCTACAGAGTCACAGGCAGTGAATATTCAATGGCTACCAGCCCCAACAGGAAAACAGCAATGGCAATAACCATAACAACCAAACCACTTGAATGGTAAAATGGGAAAGCAGATTGCAAGGAGCTGTGAAGGAGTGAGAGGAGAAAAAGTAGCTTTTCTTCCTAAGAGTTGTACTCTGAAAAAGAAGAGAGATACAGTTTGAGGGGATAGGATGATCAGATGACGGTTGTTTTCTTAATGACAAGGGAGACAAACATGTTGGGGGGTAGCAGAGACTGAGATAGTAGATGGAGAGAAATTGAAGAGTGGGGAAACAAGGTGAGAGTGGAGGAGACCTGCTGGAGGGGAAGGAAGGGGAAAAGCATAAAATGGCTGGCTTGGTGAAGAAAAGGGCCACCCCTTCATATGAAACTGGAGTAAAGAAGAGAATGAGGAATGATACTGAGGAGCTGAGATGTAGAACGAGGAAGAAGAGGGAAGTCAGCAGCAATGGCCCTTCAGTAAAGTATGAAGTAGGCAGCTAGGTGGCACAGTGGATAGACTGCAGAACCTGACTCAACTTCCTGAGTTCAAATCTGGCCTCAGACACTTAATATTATGTGTGACTCTGGGCAAAATAAAGTAATTTATGCCTGCTTGCCTCAGTTTCCTCATCTGTAGTTGGAGAAGGAAATGGCTAATTTCTCTAGGATTTTTGCCAAGAAAACCCCAAATAGGATCACAAAGAATTGGACACAACTGAACAAAAATGTATGAAGCAAAGGTTTATGCTGAGATGGTGGGGGAGAGCTGGTGTGGGAAACGAGAGGGGAGAAAATGTTTTATTCTGTTCTGAGAAGTGGAATAGAGAATCAGTCAGAGATGAGTAAATAGATAGTCCTGTGGCAGTGAAGAAACACCTTCCCATAATGTATCTGGGAAATTATTTATGTGGATTTAAGGAGAAATGGCAAAAAGGAAGGAGAAATAGGGCAATTTCTCAACTGAAATGGGACAAATAAATATAATACAAAAGTTTATGGGACAGAGTAAAAGTTAAAGAACCCTAAGAAAATTAGAGGAAGAAATCACCTTTAGCTAATAGGGATTGAGGAAAACTAAATAAGCAGAGATGATACCTGAGTTTGGCATTGAAGTTCTCAGCAAGCTGAGATGAGGATATGGGGTATGACTGCCCTGGGGTGGGAGAGGCTGCAGGACATGACATAAGAAGAGGGAGGGCTCCTTTGACTGGAAGAGAAAGTGTATGATGAGAAAGAATGTGGAATACAGCTGGACAAGTTTTAGAGAGATTATGAAGAAGCTTAAAGAGCAACCTAAAGAATTTATATTTTATTTTATTTTATTTTCCTTTTTCCTTCTTTTTTTTTTGAAATATAAATTTATTTATTTAACTTTTTACATTCATTTTCACAAAATTTTGGGTTCCAAATTTTCTCCCCATTTGTCCACTCCCCCCACCCCAATACAACAAGCATTCTAATTTCCCCTATCACCAATCTGCCCTCTCTTCT
>CM053772.1:212330663-212356644 GCA_028658325.1 Potorous gilbertii | reverse complement strand
GAGAACTACTTTCTTCAGTGAGCTTTTGAACCTCTTTTTTCATTTGGCTAATTCTGCTTTTGAAAGCATTCTTCTCCTCATTGGCTTTTTGAACCTCTTTTGCCAATTGAGTTAGCCTATTTTTCAAGGTGTTATTTTCTTCAGCATTTTTTTTGTCTCCTTTATCAAGGTATTGACCCATTTTTCATGCTTTTCTTGCATCTCTCTCATTTCTCTTCCCAGTTTTTCCTCCACCTGTCTAACTTGATTTTCCAAATTCTTTTTTGAGTTCTTCCATGGACTGATCCCATTGAATATTTATTTCAGATATTTGGGATACAGAGGATTTGACTTCTATGTCTTTACCTGATGGTAAGCATTGTTCTTCCTCATCAGAAAGGAAAGGAGGAAACATCTGGTCACCAAGAAAGTAACCTTCTATGGTCTTATTTTTTTTCCCCCTTTTCTGGACATTTTCCCAGCCAGTTACTTTACTTCTGAGATTCCTTTCCACACCCACCTCAGCTCCAGATCTGCCTATCTAGTGCTTGGGGCCTGAGATTCACATGCTGCTCCCCAGCCTCAGGGCTTTCAGCAGGGGGCAGGGCTGCTATTCAATGTGCACTTAAGTTCTGGTGCTCAGGTGGGGGCAGGGCTGCCTCGCAGGGCTCAGTTCCCTCAGGGGGTTTATGTGGAGACCTTCAATAATGGATCTGAGGTCCTGCCTGCTTTGGGAGCCCCAGTCTGCTGCTGCCTCTGCCACTGCCTCTCAAGGGGGCTTTTGTTATGGAGACATCCTGCTCCCCTCTCAGCCAGCCCAGAAGTCTCTCTCACTGACCTGTAGCACCAGTGGGTGGAGGGACCTTTGTGGCCACCAGAGATTCCATCTGTGAAGCCTGCTTGGATATGGTCCTCTCAGGGCCATATGGCCAAGGCAGGGCTGGGCTCCACTCAGGGTCCAGTGTGCAACGGACCTTTGGTGTTGGTTTTTCAGGGTTCTCTGGAATAGAAATCTCCTCCACTCCATTGCTGTGTGGCTTCCACTGTTCCAGAATTTGTTGGGAGTTCGTTTTTAAAGGTAATTTATGGGCTGTGGGTTCGGATCTAGCATATGTGAATCTTTCTACCCCGCCTCCCCTCCTATATTTTATTTTATAGAAAATAAAGAGGAACAAAAGGAAGAGGGGCAAAGCTCTTTTACTAATGCCAAGTTTGCTATCCAGGTTTCTACATGAAAGCAAGACATGGAATAGGAGGACAGAACCAAGATGGTAGAGAAAGTTCATGGACTCTCCTGAGCTCTCCCAAATTTCCCTCCAAGCAATTTTAAATAATGCCTCAAAATAAATTCTGGAGTGGCAGAACCCTCAAAGGGACAGAGTGGAACAATTTCCCAGCCCAAGACAACTTAGAAGGTTGGCATGAAAGGTCAATCACACCAGAGTGAGAGTGAAATGTAGGCTATGCCAGGGAGGCTATGCCCCAGGAAACCAGAAGTATATCCTGGAGGGTGAATGAATCAGCACAGATAGCAGCTGCTTCAGGAGCTCTCAGTCCATGGGTAGAAAGGGGATTGGAGGAGATTGCAGGGATATCTTTGCTGGAACTAGGCAAAGGACTGTTGCATTGCCCATACTTGCATCTGAGTGGCAGTCCCAGGATGAGGAGGTATGCTAACACCAGAGCTTGTAGCTGCAGGGGAGTGGGGACCCTGGTCACATTTCCAGGACAGAAAAGAATGCTTGTGGTTGTTCATGGACTAAGGCACAAGCCAAGAGAGTAAAAAACATACTACTCCTTAGATATACCACCTTAGTAAAACAGAAAGTTTATAGGTCTCCAGATCTAGCTTTGAAAACAAATGCACAAAAAACATGAAGATTGGGACAATGTCTCCTCCATCTCAGGAGCAAAGTCCAACTTTAATATAAAGAGGTAGAAAAATGAACAAACAACAGAATAGAACCTGACCATAGAAAGTTGCTCTCATGACAGTGAATATCAAAACTAAAATTCGGAAGAAGACAACGAAGTAAAAAGTACTACATTCACATCTTAAAGAAAAAATGTTAATTGGTCTCAGGCTATGGAAGAGCTCAAAAAGAATTCTGAAAAACAAATAAGATAGATAGAGGAAAAATTGAGAAAAGAAATGAGAGTGACACAAGAAAACTGTGGGAAAAAAAGAGTCAACAACTTAGTAAAGGAGGCACAGAAGCTGAAGAAAATAACTTAAAAAACAGACAAGGCCAAATGGAAAAAGATAATACAAAAATTCACCTAGGACAAGAACTCCTTAAACAGCAGAATTGGCCAAATGAAAAGTAAAAACAAAAGCTCATTGAAGAAAATAATTGCTTAAAAATTAGAATTGAATAAGTCAAAGCTAATGACTCCATGAGACATCTAGAAGCAATAAAACAAAATCAAAAGAATGAAAAGAAATAGAAGAAAATGTGAAATAACTTACTAGAAAAACAACTATCCTAGAAAATAGATACAGTAGAGATAATTTAAGAATTGTTGAACTACCTAAAAGTCATGATCTGAAAAAGAGCATTGACCTCATCTTTCACAAAATTATCAAGGAAAATTGCGCTGATAGTCTAAAATCAGAAAGTAAAATAGAAATTGAAAGACTCCATCAATCACATCCTGAAAGTGATCCCAAAATGAAAAGTCCCAGGAATATTATAGTCAAATTCTAGAACTCCCAAGTCCAGGAAAAATATTATAAGCAGCCAGAAACAATAAAAACATCATTGAGCCACAGTCAGAATAACACAAGATTTAGTAGCTTCCACATTAAAGGATAAGAGGCCTTGGAAGACGATATTCTGAAGGGCAAAGGAACTAGAATTACAACTAATAATTATTTACCCAGCTAAATTGAATATAATCCTTCAGGGGGGAAATGAACATTCAACAAAACATAGGAATTTCAAGTTTTTCTGATGAAAAGACCAGAGGTGACTAAAAAATTCAACATTCAAATACAAGACTCACAAGAAGCTTATAAATGTAAACAGGAAAGAGAACTCATAAGGACTCAATCAAGTTAAACTGTTTACTTTCCTGCATGGAAAGATGATAGTTGCTCTTTATTAGAGCATTTAGAAGATGTGTACATAGACAGAAGGCATGGTTGTGAGTTGACTATGATGGGATGATATCTAAAAAAAAAAATAAAAGCAGAGGGTAAAAAAGAGAAATACACTGGGAGAAGGAGAAAGGGAAAGGTAGACTGAGGTAAATTATTTTACGTGAAAAAGCTTTTAAGGTGAATGGGGAAGATAGGAAATATGGATGTGGGGGAATGCTCAAATATTACTCTCATTGGAATTGGCTCAAAGGGAATACTATACAACCTCAGTTGGGTATAGAGATCTAGCTTATCCTACAAGAAAGGAGAAGGGAAAAGGGATAAAAGAAATATGGGAGGGTGAAAGAAGGAAGTATGGATTGGGAGAGGTAGTAGTGAGAAGTAAAACACTTGAGAATGGACAGGGTGAAAGGAGAGAGAGCATAGAATACATGGGAAGATAGGACAGAGGGAAACTCAGTTAGTAACCATGACTGCGAAAAAATTTTTGCAGCAATTATCTCTGATAAAGAACTCATTTCTCAAATTGAGAACTGAGTCAAGTTTATAAAAATAAGAGCTATTCTTAATTGAAAAATAGTCAAAGGATATGAACAAGCAGTTTTCAGAGTAAGTAATCAAAGCTATCTACAGCTATAATTACTATAAATATAACTATAAATCGCTATTGATTAGAGGAATGCAGATCAAAACAATTCTGAGGTACCCCCTCACACCTATCAGATCAGCTAATGTGACTAAAAAAGAAGATTACAAATGTTGGAGGGGATGTGGGAAAACTGAGACACTCATCCGGGTGTGAACTGATTTAATCATTCTGTAGCCCAAAGGACTATAAAACCATGCATATCCTTTGATCCAGCAATACCACAACTTGGTCTGTGTCCCAAAGAGATTTTTTTTTAAAGAATAAGACCTACATGTTCACAAACATTTATAGCAGCTCTTTTTTTTGTGGCAAAGGATTGGAATTTGAGGGGAAACCCATCAACTGAGAAATAACTGAACAAGTTGTTGTATATTATTGTGAAGAAATACTATTTTCTATAAGAAACGATGAACAGAATGTTCTCAGAAAAACCAGGAAAGATTTATATGAACTGATACAAAGTGAAATGAGCAGAACCAAGAGAACATTATATGCAGTGACAGCAATATTGTACCATTATCCGCTGTAAATAACAACCATTCTAAGCAATACAATAATCCAGGATAATTCTGAAGAATTTATGATGAAAAATTTCCATTCTTCTCTAGAGAAAGAACTGATGGAATCTGAATGCAGATTGAAGCATACCTTTGTAATTTTGTTTTTCTTGGTTTGTGTGGTTTTTTTTTGGTCTGTGTTTCTTTTCACAATTTGACTAATATGAAAATATGTTTTGTATGACTGCACATGTATAACCTAAATAAAATTGCTTCCCTCTTCAATGAGGGGGTTAGGAAAGAGGAGAGAGAATTTGGAACTCATTTTTAAAATGAATGTTAAAAATTGTTTTTGCATATAATTGGGAAAAAATAAAAACTAAATAAAACTTAAAAATTAAATTAAAATGAGAGCAGTAACAGACATGGAATGAATTTAATTGCCCCCAAAGATCTAAAGATGAATGAAGCGTAATAGAGAGGCAAATGGTGGGTGTGGGCAGGCTACAACAGATAACCAATGAGGAATTCTGAAAAAGAAAAGGAGTAAAAGATTTCAGGAAGAAATTGCATGATAAAATGGAAAGAAAGGGGTGACAAATAGTAGGTAGGTAGCCAGAATGCACAACTGATGCTCTCAAAATGTCAGGAGAAAGTAAAGAGAGCCTCCAACACACTGAGCAGACTCCTGTGATGAACTTTTGGGAAAATGTGGCCAAGAATAGCATGGGATGGGCTGGCTCAGAGAAGTTCTAATCTTAAACAATGGAGATGACTTCCAAATTGATGAAATTTTAGATCCATTTGAAAGAATGAGAGAGTGCACTGAATGTTTCAATCAGGAGAGTGACAGACTCCAATCCATATATTAGGAAGATGGATTGGAGGAAATCAGATAAGGAAAGGAAGCAGGGAGACCAGTTGAGACTATTACAATAGTGATGAGGACCAACAGTGATTAGGACCAATTGAAATGTGATAAGGATCTGAACCAGGGTGGTGGCGGAAGAGAAGATTGATGGGATAGACATTGTGAAGC
The DNA here is from genome assembly GCA_028658325.1 of Potorous gilbertii. Classification (NCBI taxonomy): domain Eukaryota; kingdom Metazoa; phylum Chordata; class Mammalia; order Diprotodontia; family Potoroidae; genus Potorous; species Potorous gilbertii. The sequence continues at coordinate 212,351,377 of CM053772.1, read as the reverse complement.
TAGAGTAAGCAGAAATTGACAACTGTGTGTAAAGGAAAAGTCACAAACTGCTCTAACAGAAATATGGGGGCAGGTAGATGCCATGGTAGATAGAGTGCCAGCTCTAGAGTCAGGAAGACTCCATCTTCCAGAACTCAAGCCTGGCATCAGACATTTACTAACTGAGCAAGTCATGCAACCCTGTTTGCCTCAGTTTCTTCATCTGAAAAATGAGGTGGAGAAGGAAACGGTGAACCTCTCCAGTATCTTTGCCAAGAAAATCCCAAATGGGGCCACAAAGAGTCACATGTGACTGAAATGACAGAACAAAAAAAAAATATGAAAGTTATGAGGGAAGAGGGAACTTATTCAATATAGTATACTCTGTCTAGAAATTTAGCAGTGGAGAGGAGAAGAGCTATATCATGATAGGTTGATGGGATGGTAGAGTCAATAACTGTTCTTTTGTTTTTAGAATATGGGAAAACTGCTACATTGGAAAGATTATATACTAAAACAGTCAGAGGACCATATTTGGATTCATTGTGCCATTTATTACCTCTGTGACCTTGGAAGTCACTTAACTCTTAATTAAACACTTAATTCAGTTAATTCACTTAACTTCTATAAGCCTTAGTTTTCTCACCCATAAAATAAGAGTTAACAGTCTCTTAATTCCCCTGTGGCTCCAGATCTATGATCCTATGACCTGTTCCTTTCTGGAGAGAGCTGAGAAGGGTTCAGTACACAGCAAGAGAGATTAAAGATGAAAGGGGAAGCAAGATAATTGATGGGGAACATTTCTAAAGGAAGTGGGAAGGAAGGAGAGGGGATCAAGGATTCAAGTGGAGAGAGCCCTGCTAAAGATAAGGATGCTCTCATTCTATGAGACTGGAGCAAAGAAGAAAAATCTGGGTTAAGAACAGGGGAATTTTACATGACTTCACTCAACACAAAAACAAAGGAGGCAAGGCTATCTACTGAAAGACATGGCTAGAGGTGGAGTCTGGGGATGGACAAGAGAGGAGATTTGACATAGCCATTGTGGAATGTGAAATAGGGAATTGGAGATGAATAAAAGGATCTTCATGGAGCTATAAGGGCCCAGATGACATTAGATGATGGTTTGATGGTGGATCCAGTCTGCATGATTTGTGACTTGAGGCCTTTGGTGGATCAAAATGAGGAAAAGAGAAGACAGGCTACTCATGATTGGGCATTAATTAGCAGGGTGGGAGCAATGCAAGAAAAAAAGAATCAAAGCACTCCAGAGTAAGGACAAAATCTTGTTGAGATTGTCAACCAACATGGTTGAGAAAGAGGGAAAGTAAAGGCAGGATGGGATCAAAGAACTAGAATTTGTGAAGGCCCCTTAGGTCTGAATGAAGGAGACAGGGTAGAAGTGAGGTGGACTCTGATAGATAGAACAGGAGATGCCAATCAGAGGAATTTTCAGAATTCAGGCTATAGGGGATGGGACTGTTTCAGGGATGGTGAGATCAAAGGGCCTTGAGGTGTGACTGAGTAAAGTGGAGATGGATGGAAAATGTTGATGAATGAGGCCAGCATATTAGAAGGATCCTCAGCGTGAATACTGAATTCACCATGAGTAATGGCAAAAGGTTATGCACATCTAGGTTCCAAATTTTGGTTACTACTTGTCACCATACCTATGATTTCATCATTTGCTCCATTTTTTGTGAATTATGTCCTTGATTTCTCCTGGGAATCAAGATATTAGTTCCCTAGGGTGAGTCTACGTATCAATGACATATCAATATCATGAAGATGGGGAAATCACCTCTCAATTTGTCCACATAAGGCCCTTCCCTTCCTCCTTCAATCCCTCCTGCAAACAGTCAGAAATCCTTGCTTCTTATACAATTTATTTTTATTGATTGCTGCAACATGTGAGCAATGCATTTCACACCTTAAATCTAAGCTCTGGAATTTCAGTGAAACAAAGGAAAGACACAAAGCAATTTTAATGGTTTCCTTACTTTGGATAGATAGTGAAAAAGAATAGCCCTGATTTAACAATAAAAAGCCACTTTTTCTATCCCACATGCGAAGAGCCTACAGAAGATTTCAGAGTGGTATACATTCAATCGATCAGTCACTCAAACAAACAACTATTTATTAAGCATTTACTGCCGCCCAGGCTGTGTGCCAATCACTGGGAATACAAAAAATAGGGACTGGATTTGTGATTTTATTTATAGGAAAATCTCAGATGAGGAAACTCTCTCTGCCAGAAGAGGTCATCATTCTCTCAGCAACTTATCATCTTACAGAGCTACCTAGAGCATTGAGAGGTTAATTGACTTGACCAGGGTGATACAGTCAATATGTGTCAGAACTGAGACTTAAACCCAGGTATTTCTGGTTTAACTCTCCAACTGCCATGACTCTCATTGAGGCTGACTCTATGGGAACTTGAAGACAAAAATGTAATGGTTTTTGCCTCAAGAAATGTATGTTCCATTAGGGAAGGCTATATACACACAAGTATAGATAAAAAATATATAGGTAGATGTTATCATTCCCATTTTACAAATAAGGAAAAGTGAGGCTCAGAGAGGTTAAGTGACTTGCTCAGGGTCACATAAACAGTGAAGAAGGCTTCAAGACTTCCTGGCTTCAAACTGACTGCATTCTCTCTGCTACTGAACATTGCCTATCGGGATTAACATGGTTTATAAAGCACTTTGATCACCACAATAAATACAAGGTTATTTGGTGTGACAGTCATTAGCAACTGGACTAATCAGTAAAGAACTCATGTGTGAGATGGTGTTTGAGTAAAGCTTTGAAAGATGGTGAGAGACACAGACAAGGTAAGGAGCCTATGCAAAGGCAGAGAAAGGGGAAATGGGGCATTATGTGTGAGGAAGAATGGGACAGCCAGCTTGGCTGAATCACAGAGTGTGTGGAGGAAGGTTCATGCACAACAGGCCTGGAAAGGTAGATCAGGCAGCCCAAAAGGGAAGGGCTCTAAATACCAGAATAGCTTCTATCTCATCCTGAGGTTTGGGGAAGCCATTGGCATTTACACGGAAGGGGAATGACATCGTCAGACCTGTGCCTTTGGCAGCAGTGTGAAGAGTGGATCGTAGCGAAGAGAGACTTGAGGCACCAATTTTCCCCACATCCTGTCTTCAGTAGGAGGCCACTGCTGTGGTCCTTGTAAGAGGAGGCATAAAGGTCTGAACAAGGATAGTGGCTGTACCAGTGGTGAGTGGGGGATGGATGTAAAAAGATGTTGTGGAGCTCAAAATGACAAAATTCAATGATCATCTCATTTGATTCTCACAATAAACCCATGGGTTAGGGACTGTTATCATTCCCACTTTACAGATGAAGAAGGCTTAGAGGTGTTAACTGAATTGCCCAGGGTCACATAGGCAGTTTCTGAAGAAAGATTCAAACCCAAGTCTTACGCTTTCAGGTTGAGTATGTTCTCTATTAGGGAAGTATAAGTAGTATCATTCATTTTTGATAGATAAGGATGTCTTGGCTTCTGTTAAAGAAGTTAGCTTGCCAAAGATTATTTAGCTAATAAGTACCTAAGACTGGCCTGAAAAATATTTGGCACTCTAAATATTTCCCATTGCCCAAAGTCCTGCTCTGAGCCTACCATTTGCATTCTGGCCCCTATCTAGAGCCTAACTATACTTCCAGAGCCAACTTAAATTCTTCTTTCTCCCTAGAACTTCCTAATTTTCTTCAGGTTAGAGTGACCTTTTGAACTCATACCACTGCACCTGGACTACTCACTTGGCAAAGGGTGTTGTCTCTGGAATCCTTAACCACCTTTATTCTTTAGTTCTTAAATGTTTAACCAAAATTTCCTGCACATTGGTCCTATTTCCCCAACTAGGATATAAGCTCCTTGAAGCCAGGGACCACTCTTCATTATCTGTACATCCCAATCTGTTCATCCCCAGCTGATGCAAAGCTGAACTAGCTCATAATGGATGCTTGATCAATGTTTGTTGGCATATTGATCAGTCAGAGTTTATGAAGTCAATAATCCCTCTTCTTCCTCCTCCACTTCTAGTCAAGCAGATCAATTTCCTGCTTTTCTTACCAGGGAAGTGGTCACATGGAGGAATGTTTGCATCCTTTCCCCCACTAGGCAGTAGTTGCCTATAGGGACACTCCAGTGGTTGCTTTTTGCTTTACAAAGCCAGGAAGTGTTTGTTTCTCTCCCTGTGGCCCATTATGGCAGCTGATATGAAATCAGTGTGGAAACAGCATTATATGAAAGTGAAAAATAGCTCCTCTTTGGGGGTAAGGATTCCCTTTGGCAAAACTGACTTCTTCTCAGTGGGGAATCTAGGTCTCCCAAAACCTGTTCTAATTCATAAAGTTGTGAGAAAAGCTCTAAGGGCCTTAGAAAGAGAAAGTGGCTCCCTTCCCTGGGGACCAGGCTGCTTAACTCACCCTTAGGGGTATAAGTCTACTGACATCCTACAGCTGAACTGTCTTTGAGGTGAGTCTGGAGCTGACACTGAAGTATAACAACACAGAAAATCAGAGTGGGGAAGGGAGCTCAGAGGCTACTGAGTCTAAATCATACCAGAAACATGAGGCAAAGGGGTACTCATAGCTCCTGGTTGCTAGATGCCTTTTCCTTCCCTCCATGGAGTGCTCAAAAAGTTCCCCTTAAGCATGATAAATCTCATCCATCTGTCTTTAGATCCTGTTATAGAAACTACCATCAGCTAATTCAGGCATGCAGCAATGATACTGATGGAAATATGAGGACTTCACAATCTTCTGGACTCTTTGAAGTTTGTAAAGTTCTCCTCTGGCCAAAATAACATTAGAAGGAAGATCTAGGCTGAAACCAGAGCCAAATCCTCTTCTGTTCCTCCTGAGCTTCAAACAATTCCTTTTCAGGAAGGTTAGGGGAATCTCATGCTTTCTCCAACTTTTCAAATACCTCCCCTCTTAACTCAATTGATCACTAATCCCTAGGATATGGTCAAGTTGCCTTGGCCTCCCCAGATGTGATTTTTGATCGACCTCCCCCAGTTTGAAGGACTTCCTATACTTAATCTAAAGCTTATGATTGATTGGTTGAAATAGTAATGTTCTCACCTAGGTAAGGTATCAACATTAAAATGCTGTGGGGTGATTTCCATTCCCACTTTCATTTTCAAGAGATTTTATTACTAGAACAAACCTTCCCTGATGACTTGAGATGTAGTGAAAAGCTCTACCTACAGGAGGTGGTTGATAACTGTTGGACAGATGAGTTTAAGCTGAAAACCTATGCACAAATCCGGGAGCAATATGGTTCAATGGTTAAGAATATTGGCTAAGGAGTCAGAAGATCTCATTCCAAAAACCTGCCTATGCTGCTTGTTACCTGTATGTCCTTAGTCAAGTCACTTAACTTCCCAGGACCTCAGCTTCTCCACCTGTAAAAAGAGAAAGATGAACTTCTTCTGAGGACCCAGCTCTTTACCTTTCATTGTATGAATGTGCAATCATCACAAACAGCAATTTTGACATCTATTTTAGAAGTAGCTGAAGGCGACAGAGGAGTTACCTTATAATAACATCACTTTACTTCTGTCCAAAGTTTGACACTTGCACATATTATCTGATTCCTTTCCTCATCACTACTCTGCGAGGCAAACACTCCATCCATAGATTAGCTCATTTTGCCAACAGAGATCTAGCATTGCCGACAGAGATCTAATGTTCTCATTTTATAAAGGACTGAGTCAAGACTCAAAGAGATGTTAAGTCTTGACCAAGGTCACAAAGGAAGTTAATCCCATGACTATGATTTAAATCTAGGTTCTCCTTTGACTCCAGGGTCATTGTGAAAGCCTTTCCCCATAACATACAGGCTATTATAATAGGACTACTTACCCTACAAGGCTGCTGAGAGGACTGAATGAGATAACGTATATCCATTGTTTTATACATTAAGATAATTTACACCTTTGTAGACTTGAAGCAACCAAATTGCATTGCCTTCTTTCCTTTCCCTTTGTTTTTATCCAAGGGAAATCAGGTCAACTGACCATCAAAATCCATCTTGGAAAGGAATAAATGTCATAAAAGACTAACGAGGAAGTGGTGGGGGAAAAAAAAGATAGTTCCACTCCATTACTAGGGGTGAGAGAAAGGATCCCTTTCTTAACATCAGCTAATAGCAGCCCCTTCTTCACCCTACAACTCTGAGAGAGGCAGCAAACAGTAAAGGATGATTTCCCTATTATGGTATCTATTTTCCAGATGAAGAAACTGAGGATAAAAGTAAGGAAACTAACTTATCCAAGCTCATAATCTAATTAGTGACAGAGCCAGGATCAGCCTAGTATTCTTTCACTATACACTACTGCCATTTTTCTCTTCTCCTTTTCTGTAAGAGGACTATTCTCTTCACCTTTTCCATTAGTGGTCAGTGACTGTTTTAATAAATAGAATAAAGATGGAAACGTCCCCCTGCCCCAGTTACAGGTTTAATTGTGTTAAGGCATTGATAACCATTGTTTCCAGTCATTGCATTGATTTTTAAAAGAAAGAAAATAAAAAGAAGTCTAAACGATGCTATTATGTCAACTAATTAAAATTCCTCTTTCCTTGTTTCACTGCAGTCACTTTTGAGGACCATTACTTTCCTCAAAACTTGTTCCGGGAGTTTGGTTTAAGGTTTTGAGTTAAGGAAAGAGTGAGGAGCCTTAAAGTCACTGACAATTCATGCTTATATGTAGATATGTACGTATTTACATCAGTCATGCCATTAGATAAGCGATGGGGGACCCGGAGCTTAAGATTTCCATTCAAAGTAGAAGCAAAGTTTCACCACATAGAGAACCGAAACATAACTTTAGAGATAATAACTCACTTACAAAGTCCCTGAAGCTTTGTAAAGCACTTTACGTGCATGATTACCTCATTGGAGCCCTATAACTATTCTATGGGGGAGGTGCTATTGCCATTTTTCCTTTTGTTACAGATGATGAAACCAAAGCTCAGTTAAGTAATTTGCCCAGGGTCATACAAACAGTAAGTGTCTGAGATAGGATTCTCTAATACAAACTCCTCATTGTACTGAGGAGCAAACTAGAAGAAACAGTGGGGCATAGGGGAGTGACCTTCTAAGGTCCAATGCAGACTACAGTCAATGGAACTTGCAAAGAGACAAATGTCAATTTGAGAGCTGGAAATTTTTTCTAATAATCTGTAATACAGCCTCAAAGTGAAATGGGCTTCATAGAGAGGTGGTCGTTTTCTAATAATCTATAATACAGCCTCAAAGTGAAATAGGCTTCCTAGAGAGGTGGTCGTTTTCTAATAATCTGTAATACAGCCTCAAAGTGAAATGGACTTCAGAGAGAGGTGGTTGCTTTCCCCCTTCTTATAGATTTTCAAACAGAGGCTGGAGAGCCATTTGTTTAATGGTAGATTCCATTTGTTCATGAGTTGTAGCAGATGACCGCTAAGGTACCTTCTCATTCTAAAATTTTGTAACTGTAAAGAACTGGTTTTCACTATTCAAGTCAATAAACATTTCTCAAGCATTCCCTAAATACCTGGGAACTATGCTATATACTGGGGTTACATTGAAAACCAATTCATTCTTTAATTCATCTTTTCAAAATATAAGAATTGAGTCCTTAACTTATACAATACTTTGTGCTGGGTAGTGGAAATATAAAGATGAATTAAACAGAAAATCATGGGATGTCAGAGTTAGAATAATAAACAAAAGAATACCCAGAGAAGGAAGACTCGAGAGGGTCTCAAGTTCATTCCATATGAAGATTGTTTGAAAAAAAACTGGGATAGTTTGCTTAAATGAGATAAAACTTAGCTGTCTTCAAGTATTTGAAAAGATGCCATACAGGAAAAACACAAAAAAGGATTGGACAACTCTAGTTGACCCCACAAAGCAGAAATAGGAACAATGGGTGGAGATTTTCAAAGGAAATGACTGAAGAAAAGCTGCCTAATAATTACAATGATCCAAAAGTGGATCAAGCTAAAGGAGATGGGGATAGGTTTCCTCTGATCACCTGTGTTCAAATTCCTCATTCCGCTATTCCTGAAACCATGATACTTCTCTTTATGAAAGATATTTACCAGGTGATCCCAGTCCCATTGTCTGTTTCTTGGGTGACCTTGGGAAAGTCGTTGATTGCCCTTCACTATTGGAGAGGACCATGACATCAAGAAGGGGATGCCATCATTCCGAAGTGAATTAGATTTTAGTGAGGGTGGGCTCAGTGAAGTCACCAGTCTCACTTTCTCCTCCAGAGCCATCTGTGTCCCATGGCAAGACATAGACCAGGACAAGTGGAGATGACCCTCGACACCAACCCTAGTTTCATCAGTTATAAAATGACAGTTACACTAGGTAAACTTTAAGGGCTCTTCTAGCCTTAAACCTATGCTTCACTAGAGGTCTTCAGTCAAAGACCAAATGGGTATGAGATAGATCTAGCACTGCCCTCTGGGAGCTTGTAGAGTTGGAGAGGGAAAAAGACAATCTTTCACATAACTGATACAAGACAAAAGGTAAAAGTGGAATAAGAGAAACACAAAGTGTAGAAGAAATCATAGAATAGATACCTAAAGTGTAAGCACTCCCTCTCTTCCTTGGTTGTACCTTTGATTAAAGAAACTGTTCGTAGCTAAGCGGCATCTTGGAAGGAGCATCTGACAAGGTCTGAAAGAACTGAGTTTGAATTCTGCCTGTTATTACCCATGAGGCTTTAGGTACATCACTTAACCTCTCCTAGTCTCAGTTTTCCCATCTATAACCCAGTGATAATAGCACCTACTTCATATGGTTGTTGCAAATAACAAAGGAAATCTCTTCAATTTCCAAGTTACTCTGTTTTCACTATCACCAGTATCATCACTGTCATCATCACTACTACATTACCCCACTACCCCACTTTTTTAGTTTCTTTTTGTGTATTGTCTTTCCCCATTAAATATTATTTTCTTGAGGGCAGATGCCGTCTTTCTTTTTCTTATTTGTATCCATCCCCAATGCTGAGCACAATGCCTCATGCAGAAATGGTGCTTAATAAAAGCTTATTGTAACATATCATAAATAATACGTATAAGCGCTTTGCAAACCTTAAAGTGCTATGTTTATGTGAGTTGTTTTTTGTTATTATTCACATCTGACTAGGGAAGAGATTTTCTTGTTCAACATTGAATGCAAACTGCAACAGAATCTATTGTTGACAACACACTTAAAGGGAGTCAAGATTTATAGTGAATTTAGGTACACCTTCAAATTCTATAGAAAAAAAAATACTGCCAACTTTTGTCACAGAAACTGAGTTGTCTACATTTAAGCACAGAAAGTCTATTTGTAGCAGTGGATATATCATGTAAAAGGAAAACACTCATTTTGGTTATCCAATGCCCAGGATAAATTTTAAATAATTTAACATATATTAAAATTGGGGACCACGAGAGAGCTGCTGTTCTCAAAGGCAAGCCCTTGAGAGGTTGTTGTGTAGAAGAGGGATTAAATTTGTTCCACTTTGCCTGAGAGGGCAGAACCAGAAGCAAGAGGTGGAAGTTACAAAGAGACAAAAACATAGGCTTTCTAGAAATGAAAAAAAAAAAAAGGCCCTAACAGAGTTGTCTAAGAGTAGAATGAGCTGCCCAGGGAGGTGGTGGGAGCATTCCCCCCTCCCCCGACTCCACTGAAGGTCATCAAGCAAAGGCAGAATGGACATGGATTATAGAAGAGATTATGAAGAGGGGGAAGGTTTATAAACTGGATGAGCTAGTTGGCAAGGTCTCTCTTCAACTCTGAAATCTTGTGATCCTGTGACTTTAAAAATATGAAACATGGTATATCTCTCTCCTTCAGCATCAAGTGCAATGTGGATGAACACAGCAGGAGCTTAATAAGTATCTATTGAATTGAATCAAATTGAATTTCAGAGGAAGTAAATTGTCAACATGCCCCCAAGCAATTGGGCTATGATCCTTTCATGCTCACTAAGACCTAATTGTAATTATATGAACTCTTCAAGTTCCCCCAAAAACAAAACAACCAGAGAGGTCACTAAGTTATATTTATGGTGTTACAGCTCTAGAATGAATTCCAGAGGCTCTCGTCCAACATCCTTATTTTACATATAAAGAAACTGAGGCTCAGGAAAATTAAGTGATGTGCCCCAAATTACCCAGCTACTCTGTGTTAGCCTTGGGATTTGAAACCTTCTGACTTCAAAAACATTTCTCTTTCCATTGTACTATACAATATTTTAGGAGACAAAATATTATAGTAGCTTGAATTAGGCACCCTTAATGAGGATGTAACTGGGGAATGAAGAGTGCTGACCAAAAGTTAATGGAAAATAACAGTGGTAGCCCAACTAGGAAGACACTGACAAGAAGACAGTCAAGTCTATTACAGAGAGCATACTTGCAAATGAAAATCCATTGACTTTTGTCAGTAGTTATTTGTCAATAAGTAAATAAGGGGCATTGTGGTACTGTGGATAGGGTACTAGCCCTAGAGTCAGGAAGACCTGAGGATGAATCTTGCCTTGACACTTGTTAACTGTGTGACTATGGTCAAAGTTCTTAACCTCTTCCGAGTCTCAATTTACTCATCTATAAAATGGAAATAATCCTTTTTTTATTATTTCATAAGATGGGTGTGAATCTCAACTGAGGCTGCATATATAAAGCATTTTGTCAACTTTCAAGCATTATATCAACATCAATGATCAATCGAGTATTTCTAAATGTTTACTATGTATAAGGAGTATAGTCCTGTGTTAAACACTAAGGACACTAAGAAAATGCAAAATTTGACTCTACCCTCAAGGAACTTACCTTCTAATGTGGGAAACAACTTTAAATGATTAATATTAAATGACAGTTTATAATTATAGAAACGTGAGACTATAAGAGATTAACTTATCCAATGTTCTCATTTTCTGATTGGGGAAACTGAATTCTAGAAAAAGAATTACCTTGTCTCTGATCACACAGCTGATAGATAAAGAGCTAAGATGCTAATTCCGATCTCCTGACTCCAGTGCTCTCTCAATTTCACAACACAGACACCATATTTTAATTCAAAAGGCATGTTTTCTGTGACACCATGTCTCTGATTTTTTTTTAATCCTGAAGCATCCCCATTAATTATTCTATTTTAAATATTTTTTCAAATAAACAATGACTCAAAAAGCATTTATTAGGCACCCACAATATCTCAGGCACTTGACTAAAAATCAGGGATAAAAATACAAAGAATGGATAATCTCTACACATAAGGACTTTATATTCTGATGGGGGTGGGAAATATAAGCATATGCTTAACTATATACACATGGGTGTACGTATGTCTACATATATATACATGTATTTATTTATACATGTGTATAAGAACGTGTATATATACAGAATAAATACAAATATTCTATTATATGCCTATATGTATACTACATGTTTATGTATATATACATGTTTGCATGTATATATCTGTGTATATGCTTATACATAGGTATGTATGTATATGTATGTTTTTATAATATAAAGAGAATAAATTCAAACCAACATAAATGATTAAAATCAAGGTAGCTGGAAGAGAGGGCAGTAGCAACTGGGGACTTGAGAAGAGTACCAGTAATAGTAAAAATCAAAAACCTACCACAAGTAACATTCAGGATCCAAAAAAAACCTTCTTATTGATCCCCAAACACCTAGCTAGAACCATAGGAATTGGGCCATGAACCCCTACTGCTCCATGGGACTTCTCTCCTGCCCCACTACCAACTCTGATAATTGTGTGAATGCTCAAAGTTTGGGTTAAGCAGGAGTCCAAAGAGAATGTTTTAGATGAAGTCAGATGTGACCCTTGGCATCAGGAATGGTTTTAATTACCAGGACCAAGACCAAAAAAATCAGTCAGTACAGAGATACCTGCTTGTTCCTGGGTTTGGAGAGCTGGTAAGAGTGTGTACTGAGTCTGCTAGCTTTATAGCACATCACTTTTATGGCCTCTCACTCCATTAAAAAAATAAATAAATCAGAAGGCCCTAAGGCAGCAACATATTTAGAAGCAAAGAAAATGCAACCTGTTTACCTCTTTAAAGGATTCTATTCCCCAGCCAATGTGCAGCCTCACAGAGCCTGTAGTCTATGAATAAACCGTAAGAAGAATGAATTAAAATGCTTTTGCTTTGTTTCAATCTGGGTTGTGACATATGGTACATGTCTGTGGATCAAGGACTCATCTTGTGTTTCCTGAAGTCTCATAAAATTCTGGAGCCCTAATGTAAGGAAAGAGTCTTGAATCCTAAAGTGTTCAGGCACTACCTTACCATTGCAAGCTCTGTAAAACGGTAATGAGCTGAACTAGGGGGGCTAGTTCATTTTAAGATGAAAATGAAAACTATAACCATGGGACCTTGGAATGGGTTCAGATCTTTAGGGGAAAAAATATATGTATGTGTATATGAAATGTATGTATATGTTTATATACCTAATGTATGTATGTGTATGCAAAAGTACATACTATGTGTACTTACATATTGTGTACATATATGTGTGTACACACAACCACATATATGCACAAATACATGACATAGAATAGCTTTTTAGGTGGAGGAGAAATGACATGCATGTGTGTAAATGCATGATGTATGTATCTACATACATGTATACAAACATAATACATGTGTGTCCATGTACATATATATTATAACACACAACTTTTTTAGTGGAGGGGAAATAGTGCCAACTTGTGATTTCATCAGTGCAGGAAGACACTGGTGCAGATCAGTGATTCATCAGTAACTTAGAGAGTCTGTATTGCATCAGTAATTGTATCAGTAATCTTAGAGAGTCAAAGGACCATGGAAGCTCAGAATTGAAAGGGACCTCCAGAGCATTCAGTCCAAAACATACCAACCAAGAATTCTCTCTGTGAGTTCCCTGATCCATGGTTATTCAGCCACAACGGAAGGGGAATCTTTTCAAGATAAGCCATACCCCATTGTAGGGGTTTAATGGAATTGCCCAGGACGCTGAAAAGTTAAGAAACATGGTCTTGGTCCCACAACCAGTGCATGTACTATAAAATCACATATACATATACAAACCTTTCTGACAATTCAAAATTCAAGGTTCTTTGGAGTCGATTTTTTTAAACAGTGTCTCTGTTTAAATTCTGTCCCTGACACATTGAAAAGAACCTCCTTACGCTAATCAAAATCATTCAATCAGCAAGGATTTTTTCACTGGGAGCCTACTATGTGCTCAATCCTATTTCAACACAGTGAGGTTGTCCAAAACCAATTTTGTTACAGTGTCTGAAATCATGCAGGTTTAGGCTTCCCTATAGTCAACCTGATTGTCAGTTTCATTCCTTTGAAGTCCTTTCTGCAAGCTGAGCATGAGCAAAAGTAGAGACTTCTTTAGCCTAACAGGATCTTACAGGTAGAAAGAACCTTAGAGGCTCCAAGGGCAATAGTCTCATCTACTACATCCCAGAGAAATAGTCATCCCCTCTGTTCAAACACTTTGAGTGAAGAGGAAAGAGAAGAAACAATAGCACACAATGGGAGATAGCATTTCATTTAGTGTTAAAGGTGTGGTTTAGACTATTAATATTTGAGGAACTCAGAGGAGAGAAAGACTTACCTAAAAAAGGGAAAATTGTAATTCTTAGGACACTAATCTTATGCTGGGTTAAGATGCACCTAGAAATAGCAGATTCTTGTCTAAAATTCAATTCAATTTTGAAAATTCGTTATTAGAGAGGTTAGGTGGTACAGCAAATACCAGTCTTGACTTAGATTCTGAAAGACCCATGTTCATATCTCATCTCTGGCAAAGATTTTTTTTTAATGATAGCTGTTGGAGGGTTTGTGGGAAAACAGGAACATCGGGGCACTATTGGGAGACTTATGGGGTACAACTGTTTTGGAAAACAGTGTTGAATCATACACAAAAACTCACTAAACAGTATGTGCCCTTTGATCAGCAGCTATTTCACGGCTAAAGCTACACCTTCAGAAAGGTCAAAGAAAGAGGAAAATGTCTTTTATGTACAATGATATTTACACTAGCTCATTTTGTGGTAGAAAAAAAAACAACCTGGAAATTGATGGGAAATTTCTCATTTAAGGGATGGCTGAACAAGTTGTGATACACGATTGATATGGGATAATGTTGTGCCTTAAGAAATGAGAGAATAGATGACATCAAAAAGATGGGAATGCTCATATGAACTGATGTAGAGTGAAGTGAGAAGAACCAGGAGAACAATCTATATTATTACATCAATATTATAAAAATTAACAATAATGAAAACAACAATTGAGGACTTTTATAAAGTAATGAAGAATAAAATGAGAAAACTAGGAAAACGATTTATCTAATAGCTACTATAAAAATAGACAATTTTGCAAGTTCTAAGAACTGTGATCTTTATAGTGATGATACAATGAATGAAAATGACAGTAAGTTTTACTTAACTACAATAAACATCTCACAAAGTGGGAAATGTTTAGCACAGTGCCTGGCACATAGAAGGCACATAATAAATGTTTATTGATTGATTGGGAATAAGCTACAAATGTTTGTTATGGAAAATCAAAACAATCAATAGAACTTTAAAAAAAAAAGAACCAATAGGTTGTAAGGTCTGCTTTCAGGGTTGGTAAAGGAAGGGCTATGCCATCAAAATCACAGATCTTTCAAAGATTCATGTTTTTTAAATGCCTACTGTATGCACAGCTCTATGTTAGATCCGGGTAGGAGGCAAAATTTAGATAGGACTTGTTTTCTGTTTGTTGCCTTAGAATTTATAATTTAGTAAGGGAGTAGCACAAGTACACACACACACACACATACAAATAGCTACAATATTGTATAACACCTAAGTAGGGCATGAGCACAATACAGACAAAGTAGGATATGAGGTAAGACAGAGGTTGAGGAGAAATCATCAACACTTGGAGTTCAAAGTTCAAGGATGCCTTTTAGGAAAGGTGTCATTTGATATGGATGCTTGTTACTAAAATTGAGTAAGGATTTGGGCCCTGACTAAAGCTGAATTGCCTTTAGGAAACTGCAAAACTCCTCCAGTTGTCCCAAGCTTCTCCTGGAAACAAAGGCCCATCTTTTTAAGATCAACATGTTCTCAAGTGTTGTTGGAAAAATGAGAGAAAGGAAATGGTCCCTGAATAACATCCTACAGAAAACAGTCAGAGGTGCAAGGTGAGTGTGAGCATTTAACCAATGAAGGACTTCAGAAGAGAAAAAGTCATTCCAAAAATGTATAAAAAGAGAAGACAGCCTAGTTACAAGACAAGAGTTACACAGAAAAGTACATATAGCTTTCAAGCTGTATTACTGAGGAACAGCCAAATCAATAAAAAGCACAGGTCTTGGACTAAAGAACGGGAAGGAATTCCAGAGATAGTGGTATACCTATTTTATTAACTTCATAAATTCAAATACATGCTTTATCCCAAAAATATATATACCCACATACTTATTTATCTGAATATTATTCACTAATCCTTCTTGGTGGAAGGTAGCCTGGTATTGTGGATGGAGCGACAGACATGAAATCAGACTTGAGTTCTCATTCTGTCTCTGATATGGACCATGGGCAACTTCTTTAACCTCTCTGTGAACCATGTTTTTTTTTCATCAGCAAAATAACAAATGAAATAGTACATGGAAAGTGCTTGGTAAACTTTAAATCATGATATAAATGTTATGTGTCAGTCATAGATAGCATCATAGATTTAGAACTGAAAGGGCTTTTAGAAGTCATCCCATCCAATCTACAGATGAAGAAATGAAGGCCCAGAAAACTTAAATGATTTCTCCAAGATTATAAAGGTACTAAGTGTCAGAACCAGAATCTGAACCCAGGTTTTCTTCATAGTTCTTTCCATGGCACCACCTCTCAGAATTCATGACTAATTATCAGGTAGAAACCTCATTCCTCCCGAGAGGTAGCAGAGGAAGCTGACAGTCTTCACTTGCCAGTGTAGGTGGGAGTTGGAGATCCCAGAGGCTGCCAGAGTTGTCACATGAAAACTCTTTGGGGGGGGGGGGGGCGGGGAAGCTCTAATTTGAGAAACTTTCAGAAAATAATTTGCATTTGAAGGAAATGTCAGAATTATTGAGCAGTAGATGGAAGGCTAAACTGAAAATGTAAATGATTGGGGTCTCTCTACAAAAGGAAGATAGTGTCACTTTTTAGTACAGACACATTTCTCTTTACAAGGTTTTCAAATGATAATGTTCTTCTTGAAGAATGTTAAATGTCTGAGCAGTAAATTTCAAATTGTCACTGCATGATGAGCTCAGGGAAGAGAGAAAGAGAGAGAGAAAAAGAGAAAACAGCCCTGCTTTCTCTTAATTCAAACTGCATTTAAGCTCTTGCAAATTCATATTGGGTCTCTCCTGATTGAAACCTAACTTTGCCCAAAGCTGGAGAGACAGGTCCTGGTCTATTGCGGTCATGTGCGGCAAAGGAACTGAGAAAATATTGTCTTTGCTGGGTTATCTGAGCCCTGGGTCTCAGTTCCTGTGTCTGTCTGTATGTCTGTCTGTCTGCCTGTCTCTCTCTCTCTCTCTCTCTCTCTCTCTCTCTCTCTCTCTCGCACACACACACACACACATACACAAACATACACACAAACACACACACACACACGTATTACCTCTCAGGGGCTCAAACATCACTGGATTTCAGCTAAAAGTCTACATACTTCTAGCCTCTGTCTTCCTATAGTCCTCTCCCTCAATTTGGAATAATAACTTCAAAGGGAAGAAGACTAGTTCACCTTAGAGATCTTAAAATTACATGAAGAAAATCCCAAATGAAAGTGGGTGGAGATCTCTGAGAGAGGTAGCTGAATACTGAGGAATGAGGGCTCTGAGCCTGGAATTCCAAATCTGCATACACCATGACTGGTTCTTCCTGATACAAGTAACAAAACTGCTGAATCATTGGATTTCTACCTAGCAGGAATGTGAGATACAACCTACTCCAAGGGTCTCATTTTACACATGAGGAAGGTGAAGACTAATCAAATTAAAAACTTAGAACTGGAGAGTACTTTAAAACATAAACAGAGTGGTCAGAGTCACTAGAGATTTTATAACATAGAATGCTAAGAGTTAGAATATAAGATCCTTGAGGTCAGGGACTTTTGCTTTGAGTTTGTTTAGTTTTGCCTTTTCAGAACCTAGCACGCTGCTGTCCTATAATACTTGATAAATACTTGTTGACTGACTGACCCCAGGTCCATTACTTAATCTCTGTCTCTCTCAGTTTCCTCAGCTGTATAATGGGGATATTAATAGTACCTCCCTCTCATGGTTGTTTTGAGGATGAAATGAAATAATAATTGTAAACTTTGCAAAATGTAAAGTGCTATATAAAGGTTTTCTATTATTTTTATTCTTGTTGTTGATATTGTAATCAGAAGGGACGTTAGAAGAGAAGCTATTAGACCTAAAAGGAAGCCTAGAGTATAAATAGCGAACAACTGTAGAAAGAGCACCAACTTTAGAGGCAAAGGACCTGTATTCAAATCCCACCTCTGACACTTCCTACCTTTGTGATCTTGGTCAAATCGTTGACTTCTTCTGAGTCTGTTTCTTCATCTTTAAAATGTGGTGGTAAGACTAGATGCCCTCTGAGTTCCCTTCCAGCTTTCAGTCTATGATCCCATGACCAACTTATAAATATAAAATGGTCATCTGGTCTATAGATTCCGTCTAATTCAGTTCCTGGCTCGCTATATCTCAGGTTCTCTGTATCCATGTGGCCTTTATCTCAAGTAGGTTGTCCTTCCCCCTCAAAAACAAGGTCAATTATTTTTTTTAAATGATTGAGCAGAGAGAGGAGCCAAGATGGTGGAGTAGAAAGATACACATATGCTAGCTCCTACCCCACAGTCCATAAAATATGTGTAAAGAAGAACTCTCAAAAAAATTCTAGAGTAGCAAAAGCCACAGAGCAATGGAATGGAGGAGATTTCTATTGAGAGAGACCTGAAAGACAGACAGGAAAGGTCTGTCACGCACCAGACATGGAGCAGAGCCCAGCCCTGCCTTGGCCACGTGGAACCAAGAAGAGCACATCCAAGCAGGCTTCAGGGACAGAATCTCCAGCAGCAGTGCAGATGCCTCAACCCACAGGCACCAAAGGTCAATGAGAGGGTCTTTTTGACTGACTGAGAGGGGAGCAGGGTGTCCCCATAACTCAGGCCTCCTCAGGTAGCAGCAGTAGAAGCAGCAGAAGACGGGGCTCCCAAAGCAGGCAGGAGCCTGCATCCATTGTTGAAGGTCTCATCAGAAAGTCCCTGAGGGAACTGAACCCTGGGTGGCAGCCCTGCCCCCACCTGAGCAGTTGATCTTAATCTCACACTTTATAGTAACCCTGCCCCCACCAAAAATCCCTGAGGTTTGGGAGCAGCTCATTTGAATCTCAACCCTCAAGTGCTGGCTGGGTAGAGCTGGAGGCCAGGAAACTGTGGAGAGGAAACTCAGAAGTCAAGTAACTGGTTGGGAAAATGCCTTAAAAAGGGAAAAAAAATAAGTCCATAGAAGGTTACTTTCTTGGGGAACAGGTGTCTCCTCCCATCCTTTCCAATGAGGAAGAAAAAGGCATACCGTAAGAGGAAGTCAAGGCCCCTGCCTCCAAAGGGAAATTAAACTGGGCTCAGACAACAGAAGACCTTAAAAAACAAGTTAGCAGCTTGCTAAAGAAGAACCAAAAAAATGCTGAGGAAAATAACAGCTTTAAAAAGAGGCTAACTCAATAGGAAAAAGAGGTCCAAAAAGCCAATGAGGAGAAGGAGGTTTTAAAAAAGCCGAATTAGCCAAATGGAGGAGATGGTTCAAAACCTCATTGAACAAAATAATTCGTAGAAAGAGAGAATTGAGTTCGGGGAAATGAATGACTTTGAGTTAAACCAAGCAGCAGTAAACAAAACCAAAAATTTGAAAAAATAGAAGATAATGTGAAACAACTCATTGGAAAAACAACTGACCTGGAAAATAGATCCAGGAGAAATAATTTTAAAATTATTGAACTACCTGAAAGCCATGATCAAAAAAGAGCCTAGATATTATCTTCCATGAAATTATCAAGGAAAACTGCCCTGATTTTATAGAATCTGAGGACAAAATGAATATTGAAAGAATTCATTGATCACCTCCTGAAAGAAACCCAAACAGAGAAACTCCTAGAAATATTGTGGCCAAATTTCAGGGTTCCCAGATCAAGGAGAAAATACTGCAAGCAGCCAGAAAGAAATAATTTGAGTACTGTGGAAATACAATCAGGGTAACACAGGATCTGGCAGCTTCAACATTAAGGGATCGAAGGGCTTGTATTGGGATATTTCAGAAGTCAAAGGAACTGGGATTGAAACCAAGAATCACCTACCAAGTAAATCTGAATATAATACTTCAAGGGAAAAAATGGTCATTCAATGATATAGATGACTTTCAAGAATTCATGTTGAGGAAAAGACCAGATCTGTATTTAAAAATTTGACTTCCCAAGACAAGAATCAAGAGAAGCATAAACAGGTGAACAGAAAAGAAAAATCATTAAAGACTCTCTAAAGCTGAACTGTTTACATTACTACATGGAAAGAAAATACTTTTAACTCCTGAATCTTTTCTCAGTATTAAGGTAGTTAGAAAGATTGTACATACATATACACACACACATATACACATAGAGAGATAGAGAGTACAGGGTATGTTATATCAGAAGAGATGATATCTACACACAAAAAAAATAAAATAAAATAAAAATTAAGGAGTGAAGGAGGAAAATTCCTGGAAGAGAAAGGGAGTAATGGAATGGGGCAGGCTATTATTCATAAAAGAGATAAGAAAAATCTTATTCAATTGAGGAGATAAGAGAGAAGGGGAGGGGGGGAATAAAGCTACTCTCCCTACATGTGGCTGAAGGAGGGAATAACATGCTCACAAAATTTGATATGAAAATTTATATACACCACAGGAATGTAGGAGAGGAGGTGACAAATGGAGTGTGGGGAATGTTAGAAGGGAAGGCAAATGGGAGAAGGGAGTCGCTAGAAATAAACACTTTCAAGAAGGGACAAGGTCAATTGTAGGGGGAATAATAAGGGGGGGGTGGGGTAGGTCACAGGGCAATATAATTAGTATTACTCAACATGATTACTGTGGAAGTCTTTTATAAAACAACACATATTTAGTCTGTACTGAATTGCTTCCCCTCTCAGTGGGGCTGGGGGGGCGTGGGGGGCAAGGGAGAAAAGTTGGAATTCAAAGTATTAGAAATGAATGTTGAGAATTTTTATTGCATATAATCAGGAAATAAGAACTACAGGGATAGGGGTGTGGAAATTCATCTTGCCCTGCAAGAAAAGAGAGAGGATGGGGATAGAAGAGGGGTGGGATGTGATGGAGGGGAGGGTACATTGAGGGAAGAAATAATCAGAACGCAAGGTATTAGGAAGCAGGGGGAGGGGAGTGATGGGGAGAAACATTGGACATGTTACAAAGTGAGGTAAAAGCAATTACTATTAAAACAATAGACTGAATTAATTACTGAGAATAAATCAATGACATCTTTAGTTTGGAGAAAAGAATTTCAGTCTAAATTTCCTGGAGGAAGGTAACCTAGGGTAAAATTTGGCATTGATGGAAAAGTCAAGCTTTTAATGGTAAATTTGATTTTATGATTG
>CM053772.1:212300633-212330163 GCA_028658325.1 Potorous gilbertii | reverse complement strand
GTAAAATTTGGCATTGATGGAAAAGTCAAGCTTTTAATGGTAAATTTGATTTTATGATTGCCATTTAATCAGGAACTAGATCATGTATAGAAAGGCATGTAAGCCACTTAAGACTTGCCTCAAAAGATGTTCCTTAGCCAAAGTGAAACTATAATCATATTTGAAACCTGGTTATTGGAACTTGCCATTTTTAGATGCTATGCTCTTCTGAGTCTAACTCCAGGTATGGGTAGCAAAAAAGGCGATCTGAGCCTCCAATACATGATGCCAATAAGCTGATGAGATGCTGGTATGAACTGCATAAGATGATCTCAAGGGGAGGGTGGGAGAGTGGCTGTTCAGCATGGGCTGAGGTGGGATTCTCTTGACTCAATTTCCCCACTGACACCTGGCAGACTCTAAGCCTGACTAAATGCAAGTGGATAATCTAATCCTGCCTGGAATTGACAAAGTTGGGGAGATATTGGATCCCTTCAATGTCCCTACTCTTGGTGGCAATTTCCTATAGTCAAAAGGTTTGTAAGCTTAATACCAGAGCTATTCATTTATAGATTATTGGTAGGGGAACATCCGAGGTTGTCTAAAATTAAGCTATTAGGCATAGGACTTTAGACCAACAACAATAAGTTAGGGTCCTTTTTAATTCTTAGTAATACTGTGGAGACAATTAGGTCAAGAGCTTGTGAAGTTAGCAACATAAATATTATCTATGTCTCAGTTGGTTAATGCTTAAAAAAAAAGAATTCTTTTGTGGTCCATATTGTAAATGCTGTTAAAAGAAGTACACCTAACCAAAAGTTTAAATTGCTTTATCTGTTATAAACTGTGTTAAAAATAAATAATAAAAAATAAATTAAAAAATGATTGAGCAATCACAACAAATAAGGAATAGTTTGGAGGAATAAAATAACTTGATGAATACTATATGAATCTGAAGGAAATAAACTTGCGGGATTTGACAATTTCTAAGATGCTTTCACAGATACTATTTTTGTGTTAATTTTATGACCCTGTGGAGGAAGAGTAGGAATTATTGCTAGGAGAACACACAGAAAGTTTAGAGAATAGCCTAAGATTACGCAGTGATTTCATAATAGACCTGGGACTAGAATCCTTGTCTCCTGATTGTTAGTTATCCCAATGCTTTTCCTACCCTATCACCTTCAGGACTTTGGAAGGAAAATAAGATGCCATTAAGATACTAAATTCAGATGGAAATCTAAAAAGTCCAGCACCTTCATTTAACTGAGGCCAAAGGAGTAAAGCAATTTGCCCAAGGTCCCATAGGTAATTAGTAGCAGAGTCAAGATTTGAATCCACTTTTTATTAAAGTTCACCAACCAAATCATACTTTCTACTTTATTGAGACCAACAGATCAATGGGAAGTTTTTCTGTTTGTTTCTTTGGTCTGTTATGGGAGTGATTTGAAGGAATTATTTTATGTTGGAACTGGGAAAGATCTTAAAATTCATCTAAGTTAATCCCAACCTTATATAGTTAAGGATATTGACTTCCAGGGACATTGAGGGTAATGAAGAAGGATGAGACAAGACAAATAGGAAATGGGTTTGAATACTAGATATTCCACAGGACCTGTGTGATCTCAGTCACCTATCCTCTCTGGAGAATAGTTTCCTCCTCTGACTGGTCACATGTTGACTATGATGTAGTAGGAATTGATTTACAGATATGAGATGGATTAGGTGGCCACCTAAGTCCCTCCTGATGCTAAATGGTTCATGACTGTGTGACTAGGTGATCTCAAAGTTCCCCTCCTCTAAAATCATCATTTTACTTACTTGTTCAGTTACTGTCAAGTCGGACTGTAATCTAGCCTCATTCATCCAAATAGTCTCATCTATAACCAAAGCACTTTCAGGGGCAGGCAGAAGTGTGTGGAGTGTTTGGTTCACACTGAGGCCAGGAGACAGAAGTGAAGTTAATTGGCTCATGTAGGCCAATGATCTCATTATATCATGCTCTAGGTCTTTGACCTCATTATATCATGCTCTAGCCAACAGACTACAAACCACTATGGGTTGGGCCAAGAAAACTGGGGAAGAAGTGGCTAGCTGTTTGTCAATAAATACAGTCACCAACAGACTTTCCTTACTGTATTTGTTGCCTAACTTAAGGTAGCCCAAAGTTAGATAGAATTCTACCCTATCAGTTGAATGTGACTATATCACACCCTAGTGGTTGAAAGATACAGTGTAGATACTCAGTAAATCAAGATTTTCCAAGGGCACCAGAGATGAGGGAAATGGATTTCTCTTTCTCAATAATCTGTAACAAGGTTATTGAAAATATCAAATACAAAGTACTTTGTAAATCATAATATGCTATTTAAACACAATATAGCATTGTACTAAAACATACTCAGTTTTAGGCAGTATTAGTCACAGTGTGAGCCTGAATGATTCTAGCTAGTCTTGGATATTCTTAAGGGAAGGACCATTATAGTATACATCTGTGAAGTTGTCCGCATATTATAGCTACTATTGCTCTCCCTCAATTGGGACACTTCTGCTGCTGCTGTCAGAGTGTCTGTCTATCCTTCATTGCCAAAGAAGACCATACCATCAGAGAAACTATGACATGACTTGCACTTGACTTTGTTTTGAGTGAGGGAGCGCTGTGCAGGTCACTAGCCTCACTTTTCCTCCAGAGCCATCTGAATCCTGTGACCAGATATTCATCAGGATGACTGGATATGACCCAGGATGAGGCAATTAGGGTTAAGTGACTTGCCCAAAGTCACACAGCTAGTGAGTGTCAAGTGTCTGAGGTGAGATTTGAACTCCTGACTCCTGCACTGGTGCTCTATCCACTGTACCACCTAGCTGCCCTGCTGCCAGAGTACCTTCCAAAATATAGAACCTTTCTTAAGAATCTGAGAAGCTGGAGAGACTGAGAAACAAAATTTGTTATAGGTGAACAGGCATCTTGGAAAAGCTGGAAGTTTTTTCTCCTGACACTTCTTACTCTGCTGATGGAGGTTTTTGAGGTTCTATGTAAACAGAATCTTCCCTCATCCTTGTTTACCTGGGAGCTGACTTATCTCCCTACATAAGTGATCACCACAGTGGAAAACTTCTGAGAATTATTCTAGGAACTTGAACTTGACTACTTGAGATAAGAACAGGGAGAGTTTTTGGCTAACTCCTCATGATGCCCCAAAGAAAAACAGAAAATTAGAAACTCAGTTTCATTAAGCAGCATGACTTGATGACAAAAATATTGGAGTGTGAAGACCTGAATTTAAGTCCTGTTGCTCCCATTGTTTAACTGTACAGCCATGGATAAATAATCTAAACTTCGTGAGCCTCTGTTTATTCATTATCTCCATCAATAATATTAACAATACTTGCACTTCCTGTTTCATAGGATTGTTACATAGAAAGTTCTTTGTAGACTGTAAATTACTTCAGAACAAAAGCAGTACCTTATCTAAACTTTGTAAAGCCTGCAGTGCCTAGCATATTGTTTGGCACATGGGCACTTTATAAATATATTGCAAGTAATGTATAGCAATCACACTATAAATGAAAATATTTATAGTCTACATTGAAACATCATGCCTAAAGCTCATAAATATTTCCTTGAAGGAAAAAGTTGAGGCATCAAAATGTGCCCTTTAACATCAAAAGAAAGAAGGAAGGAAAGGGAAGGGAAGAAGAAAGTGAGGTAGAATGAGAGGGCAAGTGGGGAGAGAGGGAGAGAGGGAAAAGGAGGGAGAGAGAGAGAAAGAGAAGATGGAAGAAAGGAAATAATTAAAGAGAAAAGAAGGAAGAAAGAAACAAAGAAAGAAAATAATTATTATGGGAGTCATTTAAGAACTGGCTTATATGAGTCAAATCATTGACTTCTTGGAACAAAGATCACAACCAATATCAAACAAGAAGAAAAAAAATATTTAAAAGGGAAACAGAATACTATGAAAATAATCAAATTTGACCTATTTAAGGAAACTATTTAGACTGAAAATGGGAAGTAGATAAAAGAATGACATTGACACAGGTGATGGTCATTTTAAGAACTTTAAGAAGTTCAGTACATCTAAATAAACTGTCACAATTAAGAGAATAAAACAGCCTAGAAACTGAATTGGTCAGCAAATATTTGATCTCCATGACAACCAGGAAACTGTGACCATTAAGGGAAAAATGATTTTTAGATTATAAATTTGCTTGTAAAACCTTATGGAAGAAGATCGTGAAAGATTGTGAGCAATATTCTAAGACATTTAGAAGAGGTAGAAGAAAAATTAATTTTAAAGAAAGCAGGGTAAGAGATCCAATTAAGCCAGATCATTTCAGCAACATTTAAGATGAAATTGGAATAGCTAGAGCCAAAAAAAAATCCCCAAGGATAATAGGTTGAGATTATCATATTTATGAGATTTCCTCTTCCACTGGTACCACTGCCACATCAAGCTATTGAGAGAAAAGTCTTCAAATGGTTGGGCAGAGCTGCTATGGAGGATTTATGGGAGATCAGGGACACGGTTTCTAATGAATGAGAGGTTATGATTGACTAGTTTGCAATCTGTAGTATTGTGGAGGTAATGCCTACGTTGATAAGACCACAGATCTATGAAATATCCATTGAACTATTGAAGAGGTATTTACTAAATTAGGTTTTGGGTAATAATCTTTCACTACTATATAGGTCCCACAACAGTAGAGAACTAGTTATGTTTTTCTTAATCATTGTTGAATCCAACAATTATCAATTATCAGGACACAAAGAAGAATCGAAAGAGATTGTATTTCTTCCATGTTCAGTGTTGTTGCTTTTTAAAGTATATTGAATCATAGAGGGGGATGTGACAAAATGCTCTAAAGGTATGAGGGCTGATAATTATTATAAATTTATTGGGAATCATAGAAGTAGAATATTACAGCTAGAATCAGATCTTTTCCCTCAGTCAACTTTGTTTTAAAACTTCCTGTGCATTTATCATGTAATATAACCTATTATATTCATGAGTTTGTGTCTTAGCCTTTTGCCTAATTTTAAGTTCCATGAAGACAGGCATGTTACTTTTCTGAACTGTGTTTCACCCATTGTCTAGCACATGATAGATACTTAATATTTGTTGAATAGGTAACGCATTATGAGCACGAATTATTGTTGGCAAAGTGCTTTGAACCTTATCAACTCAGATATGGATAAAAAAATGGCTGGAGTCAGGGTTCATCAAGAGTTAACTATTTAAGTTATCATCTGAGGAAAGAAGAAAACAGAAAGCTATAATTATTCAGTTCTAAATTCCAATTCCTTCACGTTCATTCATCAAACATGTGTTAAGTACACATTATATACAGTAATAACAAAAATTCATATTCAAATAGGAATTAATGATTTATAAAGGGCTTTCCTTTATGCTAACCCTTTAAGATGAGTAGTATAAATTTCATCACTCCCTTTTTACACAAAAGGGAAAATGATACCCAAAAGGTCTTATAACTTGCTCAGGTTCACGTAGCTAATAAGTAGGAAACCTAGGCTAATTCAAAGTCCAAGGTTGTTGTCACTATTATTTAAAGATAATGAGTGAACACACAAAGACCAGCTCTCAGCAGCTTATGTATACAGGCAGACTTCCCAATCAACCCTTGAGCCCTCCAAAGACAAGAGTGTCAGAGCCGTAGGCTGTTAGACTTAGAGATGGAATGGCCAGATGTTCACATGTGGAACTTATTTCAAAATGCCATAAAAATCACAGTAGCCCAGTGACCACTGCAGGCTCCCAGCAGCCCCACAGGCACTCTAAGGACAATGCATTCCAGCTGTACCCGGACCTTCAATACCAGAGCCAGGGTACCATGTGCAAAATAGCCCTGCCCACCAATGAAGCAGAAAATCGAGGCAAGAAAACACCTTCCCTCTAAACAGTGAAAAGTAACGAAGTGCACATTTGGCTTCCCTGTGTTTTCTTTGCAAGGTGTTTTGCAGCTCTGAGACAAAGAGAAAAATGTATCATAGACTTGCTTCAGTTGCTATGGTAAGTCTCCTCTCTTCACCCTTCCCCACCCCACCCCCCTTTCTTTCCTCTGCTGAGAACTGTAAATAGTTATATAAATGTCCAGAGCACAGAACACAACTCTGCCCCTGGCTGTTTTTATTTATACTTTCTATTTTTTTTTCCAAAATTCCCTTGTAAAAAGTATAAATATGAATATTTTATGCATAGAAACCTAGGACAGGGGAATGAGTCAGAAAGCAAATACTTGGAAGAAAGTATGGGGCCATTTCACACAATTAAATCAAATATTTGGGTAAAATAGATTCATTTGCTCTAGCACTACCAAAGTACTTTGATAAAGGGATCAGCCCACAGTAGCCAGAAGGATGAGCTTGTCTGCTTTAAGTCCTAAGGAATATTTACTTGTGGCTGTAATTTCTATGTATGAAAAAAAAATCAAATGAAAAATAAAGGCATGTCTCAGGCATTATTCAACATGAATCACTGGATTTAGGGAGTGTGTGTGTGTGTGTGTGTGTGTGTGTGTGTGTGTGTATGTGTGTGTGTGTATGTGCGTGTGCACACATGTGCTTAAACTCTTGCAGAAATAATCAGTGCATTTTTCAATTGGTAGGATCCTTATGCAAATGGGCAAGTAAATAATGCCCAGACTCATCAGAGTCCTCCTATCTCCTGGTTCTCTTGGTATAATTGTACTTTTCAACTTGAAGCTAAAAACCTAGCCTAAAAAGAGGAGGAATGAATGCTTCTACAAGGTCAAGGACATATGTTTGTTCCTTAACTTTGTTACAAAATGCCCTCCCCACCCCATCTTTTCTGGTCAGCTGTGAACAGATGCAAAACATTACATAGTCTGAGTCTGGGAATATGATTATGAATTCTGCATTATCCTTGTTATTCAATTGTTTTCAGTTGTGTTCAACTCTTGGTGACCCCATTTGGGATTTTCTTGGCAAAATTACTACAATAGTTTGTTCTTTCTTTCTCACCAGTTCATTTTACAGATGAGGGAACTGAGGCAAACAGGGTTAAATGACTTGCCCAAGGTTATGCAGCTAGAGTCTGAGGTCAGAATTGAACTCAGAAAGATGAGTCTTTCTAACTCCAGACTCATCACTCTATCCACTGAACCCCCCAGATTCCCCTCTACATTGTGCACTGGAAGTTTATTTTAATGTTGTTCTTCAATATTTTTCAACTAGTTATGTTAAATCGTAAAATATTTCCCTTTCATTTTCATGAAATCATCCCTTAGCTTCTAAGTTCCTTAAAAACAATTTATTTTAAAATTTTCAAAACTATTATACCCTTTCTCTCCTTTACTTTCCCTGTAAGTATTGTTTTTTTTTTCCATGTAAGTGTTGGAGCCAGTTCAACCAGAGAGAGAAGGTTGTTAAATCTTCCAAGTGAGACTTTATACCTTGAAAAATTGTCAAAAGATATAAATCATGGACTGTTTTACTCCTTTATTGACTTTTAGATTTAAGAAAGTGATGAATAAAATGTTACTAATGCAGATTAAACTTAAAAGTGTTTGGGGTTCTTTTTTTTCTTTCCAGAGAGTTGGTTGTTAAACATCCCACACTGGAAATCATATATATTCAGAAGAAAGAACAACACCAAAAAGATAGAAATGTTTTTATTTAATGCTGAGAAATTACCTATTTGAATAGATAATAGGCTTGCATGACCAGGCTAAGAAAGTTGAGAGGGGGCTTTGTGGTACTTCTCGGGGACCATAGAGTCCCAACCTCACATTTACTCTTTAATCAAGCGTAGATCAATACAGGCTCAGAGTTTGAAGGATCTTAAATATCTTCTACTCTGCTCCCTCTCCTTTGAACAGATAGGGAAATTGAGGTCCACACAGGTTCACTGTTTTGCCCAGGGTCACAGAGTTCCCCTGAGAATAGTCCTTACCATGTGACTTCTCTGATCATAAAATTCCACTGGCTTCTTATTGCCTGTGGGATCAAATGAAAACTCTGGTTGGCATCAAAAGCCCTTTACAATCTGGCTACAGCCGATCTTTCTAGGCTTATTACACATCGCTCCCTTCCAGGCACCTGAAATCCTAGCCAAAATAACCTATTTGTTCTTCCTTTCACAGGATATTGCCTCTACTGTCTCTCGGGTTCTAATCCTGGCCCTGCCACTTAGAACTGTAACTAGAAATTTTGTCACCTAGGGTAAAAATACGATAAAAATTATTCCCAAAGCCAGAAAGTGGTGGGATAGAGGGCAATTTGGGCTTCAGATAGTTCAGGGGGGAAGACGGGGCCGGCAAGCCTTCATGCCTCCAGTAATCAGGCAGGAAGACAGGCTTGGAAGAGGAGTGCCTCGTGGATCAGGGCTGGTGGCGCTGCTCTCCCATCAGCACCCAGAGACCAAAGGTATACCTCTCTGAGCCTCAGTTTACTTATCTATAAAATATGGCTAATGCTTCTTGAATTGTCTGCCCTTTGGGCTTGTTTTCTGTATAAAATGAGATAATGCATTCAAAGACCTTTGTGACATGTAAATGTCAACTGTTATCTTTGTCCTTTCCCGCACTAGGAAATGGAAATCTAATAATCTAGTAATTACTAATAAGGTAAGGAAAAAGAACTAATTAATGGCACACCCCAAAAACAAATAAATGTGTCAGAATAGCATGGAGTTGAGCAGGGAATGATTTGAGAAATTATGTATCCCACCCACCTCATTTTACATATGAGAAAATGAAGTCAAGAAAATAACTCTTTCCATTATCAGTGTTATATAGCACCAAGACCTTGACCTTACTGCCTTTGAAGAAGTAAATAAATAAATATCACCCAAAAGGCACTGGACTCCTCTCTGGATCCCCTCCTTCACCATGGTAAACCAATCTGGCATGAGGGCATAATATAGTAGTGATGGGAGGTTTTAGTCATCCAGCTATTGACTGAAGCTCTCTCTCTCTCCCTATGATAGAGGCAGAGCAGCTGACTTACTTTACAGAAAAGTGAACTCATTTCCCAGCTCCACCAAGAATGCCTGTTTTCCTATAGCTCTTCAACTATCATTTTCTTTCCTTTCGTTATCTTTGTCAATACGATGGTTATAAAGCAATTCCAATTGCTTTAATTTGCATTTCTCTTGTTAATCATCTGGAGTACTTTTTCATCTGGTTGTTGATGCTTACATTTCTTTCCTTAAGAACTGCCTCATCATATCTTCTGACCTTTTGTCTAAGGAATCGCTTTTGTTTGTATATATTCAAAACATATATACATGTGTACATATATGTAATATATGCACATAGAATATCAGATCTTTATCAGAGAAACTTACTTCAAAGTTGTTATTTTTTCCAGTTAACTATTCTATTCTAAATACTAGATCAAGAAATATGATATGAGGAGTGTTACAGAACTGTCCACTTACCTGGATGAACAAGCTGTAATATCTAACCAACAAGGTAGTGTCAGACAAAGCTACAAAAGCCTTCCGAAAGGAGAACGAAGCAGTAAGGACAAATAGCCTTATGTGAGCCATAAAGTCAGGTAAGTAGAACACATCAGGTAGACTAGGGGTCTTAATTAGATTAAAAAGCAGAAAAGGAGGAGAGGGTATTTCCATTGAGAAATCTATCCCAGGACTGTGTTTCCTAAAGGCAGACCAGATAAGCTGAGTAGATTATTATGTCTGCCTCCCCTCTGTCAGAGTCTTAACTCTCAAATCAAGTTTCAAATCTTTCCAGCTTCATTCTGGTCCTCGAAGGGTTTCTAGCGACTGCACTGCAGTCTTCTCTGCCCTCTCACCCATTTCCACTTCCCAATTACAGACCACAGCAAACTCAGTACTATTCTCTCAGCATTGTGTTGTTGCCTCTTTCTTGTGTTACTGCAATTCATTTCTATTCTGGAGCAGCCGTTGCCTTGGCGCCAGGCCTTTGGGGGCCTCAGTGAACTCCATACCATAACCTCCCAAGCAATTGTCCTGATGACAAGCCCTCTTATAATATGGCAACATTCATTCCTTCACTCAATAAAGTGTTTATCTTTTATAAATCCCAGTGCTTGGGTGATGGGGGACAGGTATAAAGGTGTGTGTATGTGTGGGTGTGGGTGTGTGCATGTGCGTATGTGCCACAGACAGACAGAAAAAGACAAAAAGCAGAATTTATTAAGCACTTCCTAAGAGCCAGAGACTAAGTAAAGGGGATGCAAATATAAGCAAAAAAGACAGCCCCCATCCTCAATGAACTTACACCCCAATGGGAGAAGATAACACCACATGAAGGGAAGCTGGGAAGGTAAGGAGAGTGACGCCTGGTGTGGAGACAGGCTGGTATTTTCCCAGCAAGGTGAGGTGGGTGCTCACCTATCAGAGTTCAACATCCCAAGGCTGGAGTTCAAGATTCTGGTGAGAGAGAGATGGGAATTATGGCTAAAGTGAAGGTAACATGGTGTGGAGATGTATAAATGGCTGGAAAACGTATAGGAACTAATTCTTTCCCACTTAATAAAGTGAAGCAACATTTGTAAAATACTTTGCCAACCTTAAGGCCTAAATAACTGTTAACTAGTACTAGAATGATTAAATTATCAGAAGGTCATTGATTAATATTACTAGTGGCAGCATTTATATAGAGCTTTTAAGATTTATTAAGCTGTATATAGTAGTTATATAGAGATATTCTATAATTATTATATAATTATGTATTTACATATAATATTTTTTTTATCCTTACGACAGTTTGGTGAAGTAAGTGTCATTACTACCTCTAAGCAACAGATGAGAAAATTGGAGCTACTTATCCCCTTCTCTCCTCTGATGCGGCCTCCACTCTGACATGGGAATTCCATTGCCTCATGCCTGGACTGTTGCAATAGCCTTTCTATTGGTCTGCCTGACACAAGTCTCTTCATGCTCCACCACATCTTCCACTCAGTTGCTAAATTGATTCTTCCTTAAGGTCAGGACTAACCTGCCCTTATAACTGATTATTAACATTATTAGTATCAATAGTATTTTTAGTATTTGTACCAATTTAGTATTTCATACCAATTAACTAGTATTAATCCTTTATTTTCAATAAACTGCACTGGCTTCCTATTACCTTCAGGCTGAAATAGAAAAATCTTCTGGCATTCAAAGCCTTTAAGAATCTAGACCTTTCCTACTTTTCTACTCCTCTTCTGCTTTAAATGCTCCCGTAAATATTCTGTAATCAATTGACACTAGCCTTCTTGTTTTTTCCTTTAACATAACCCCATCTTCCTAATTTTTGCTAGCTATACCCCGAATCTGAAACTCTCTTTCCAATTATCTTTACCTCTTGACTTCCTTCAAAGCTCAGTTAAAATCTGACCTTCTGCAAGAAGCCTTTCCCTATCCCCTTAATCTTATCATTTTCCTTCTGTAAATATCTCCAATTTATCCTGCGTGTACCTTGTTCATACATATTTGTTAGCATGTTGTTTCCTCAACTAGATTACGAGTTCCTTGAGAACTAGGGCTGCTTTTTCTTTTCTTTATATTTTCAGCACCCTAGTACGGTGCCCAGCATAGAGTTGGTGCTTAAGAAATGCTCCTTGACTGGTTGACTGAGCAAAAGACTGTCAGGAATTCTGTATCCCTGACAAATTAGGATCTGGTAATACCATGTGTTACACTATCAACCAAGAAAGGTGATGTAACTGGTCTGAAGACTCAAAAAAATATGAAAGGAGTAAAGGTCCAGCTGTACTAAAAAGTATCATAATGAGCAACTTTGATAAGAACTCCTCTGTGTTATGGTACCAAAAGAAAGAAAGATAAGCAAGAACACATCAGAAACAGCAACACCACACCTGTTAGACATGCTTCAACACAGATGGAATTGACCAACAAAGCCAGTAGGCCACAAGAGTGTATGATATGGACCAAAGACACAAATACTTTATGAATCAGTACTAAACCATAATAACACTGGAAAAAATCTTACCAGTTACAGGCAAGAACATCATACTACTGTTTATCTTATCACTGTTACCTTTGATTCCTAGTCACATGCCAATATATTATAACCAGTAAAGGAAAACCATAAGAAAATCCTTGATCTCTAATTCTAGAGTAGATGAAAAAGGAAAATAATCAAGGATTTGATGAAACATGAAAAGAGGAAGGTAAAGAAACTCAAAAATCCTCATTTAAAATATATTTTATAGGGGCAGAGTCAAGATGGCAGAACAGAAAGATGAACCTGCTTAGCTCTCCCCACATAGCACATAAAATACCTGTAAAAATTACTAAACAAATTCTAGAGCAGCAGAAACCACAAAACAACAGAGTGAAGGAGATTTACAGCCCAAGACAGCCTGGAAGGCAGACAGGAAAGGTCTATCCCTATAGGCTCAGAGCAGAGCACAGCCCAGTGAGGTAAGAACAGAACTGGAGCAGGCTTCAGATGCAGAATCACAGAATATGTGCTTCCAAGATTTTTCAACTCACAAATGCCAAAGACAACTTCAAAAGTCAGCAAGAAAGTTCTTTCACCTGAGGGAGAGAGGAACACAGTCTGGCCTTAACACCAACCCCAGGGTAACATGAACATCCACTTTTGGAGGACCAGGCCTAAAGACCTTGGGAGATTCGAGCAACTGATCTGGGTCTCAATTCTGAATGGCAATCCTGGGGTGAGGAGGAGTGCTTGCATGGTGGAGCTGGTGGTGGCTTTGGAGAGGGAATCCTACTCCCAGATCCTACTCAGAAAAGAATGATTGTGGTTGCTCCCAGACTAAAGTGCAGGCCAGGAGTGGAGTAAAACTCCTCTCACTTGATCATATCACCTTGGAGGAAATGAGAATTTACAGGTCCCTAGAGTATACCCTCCACTTGACAAAGGACTCAAAAGTCAAACAAATAACTGGGAAAATGCCCCCAAAAAGGGGAAAAAAATAAGACTATAGAAGGTTACATTCTCTATGAAAAGATATTTTCTTCCATCCTTTCATGAGGAAGAACAAAGCATACCATCAGAGGAAGACATCAAAGTCAAGGCTTCTACATCCAAAACCTCCAAAATAATGGTGCCAGGCCATGGAAGAGCTCAAAAAGGATTTTGAAAATCAAGTAAGAGAGGTGAAGGAAAAATTGGGTAGAAAAAGGAGAGTGATGCAAGAAAATCATGAAAAGCAAGTCAACAGCTTGCTAAAGGAGACCCGGAAAAAAGCTGAAGAAAATCATATCTTTAAAAACAGACTAACCCAAGTGGCAAAAGAGGTCCAAAAAGTCAAAGAGGAGAAAAATGCTTTAAAAAGCAGAATTGGTCAAATGGAAAAAGAGGTTCAAAAGCTCACTGAAAATAATTAAAAATTCTTAATTTAATTCTTTAAAAATTAGAATGGAGCAGATGGAAGCTAATGACTTTATGAGAAACCAAGAAATTATAAAACAAAACCAAAAGAATGAAAAAATAGAAGACAACATGAAACATCTCATTGGAAAAACAACTGACCTGGAAAATAGATCCATGGGGAAATAATTGTAAAATTATTGGTGTCCTTGAAAACCATGATCAAAAAAAGAGCCAAATATCATCTTCCAAGAAATTATCAAGGAAAACTGCCATGATATTCTAGAACCAGAGAGTAAAATAGAAATGGAAAGAATTCACTGATCACCTCCTGAAAGAGAGACCAAAAGGAAAACTCCTAGGAATATTGTAGTCAACTTCCAGAGTTCCCAGGTCAAGAAGAAAATATTACAAGCAGCTAGAAAGAAACAATTCAAGTATTCTGGAAATACAATCAGGATAATACAGGATTTAGCAGCTTCTACACTAAGCCTAGCTGCCCTATGTAGTGGTAATGCATAATTCAAAACCTGAGCACCATATTGTCTAATTAAAAAAAAGGAAAAAAGATGCAGAATGGAATCTAGGAAGAAAAAGTACATGAAATATTCTAAATTTTTTTAATCCACAATTTAAAGCAAAAATCAAAAGATTAAGGTAATATAAGAAGCTGAAGTAGGACAAAAAAAAACCAAAATAAATAGTTCAACATCAATCAAAAATTTTATGATGGAGACATAAAAAACAAAGAAATTAGAGTACAGAAACAGAATTCCCAAAGAAGGAAGATACAGAAAATCCCTGGTCATCTATATGTTCACAAGAAGCCCAGTATAACCAATATGTAAATTGAATACAATAAGAAACAGAAAGGGTCCCTATTGTTCATATAATGAAGGACAAAACGGTTCAATCCAGGGAGGTGACTAAACTCTAGATTCTATGAAAATTGGAAAGTTATGGAGCTGAATAGGATCCATAATTTCTGGCTTAAACTTTTCACAGTAGCACAAAAATTGCAAGCAAAACATTTTATTAACATCTCTCATACACAAGTCTGACCTCATCTTTCTTAATAGAAGACACCCCATATTTACAACCAAAAAATAAGAAAAACAACGACACCTCCAAATGTAGGTTGGCTACTTAATTATGAGCTTATATAAAGCATTCACAGATTATATTACAAAAAAAATCCTATAAATACAAAGACAAATATGTAGGATCAGTAGCAAAAAGAAAACACTGAAAACCTCCTGAAAGAGACCTGAACAGAGAAACCCCTAGGAATATTGTGGCCAAATTTCAGAGTTCCCAGGTCAAGGAGAAAACATTGCAAGCAACTAGAAAGAAACAATTTGAGTATTGTAGAAATACAATCAGGATAACACAGGATCTGGCAGCTTCTACATTAAGGGATCAAAGGGCTTGGAAAAAAATATTCCAGAAGTCAAAGGAACTGAGATTAAAACCAAGGATCATCTACCCAGCAAAACTGAGTATAATACTTCAAGGGAGTAAATTGTCATTCAATAATATAGAGGACTTTCAAGCATTCATGATGAAAAGACCAGAAATGTATAGAAAATCTGACTTTCAAATACAAGAACCAAGAGATGTATGAAAAGGTAAACCAGAAAGAGAAATCAAAAAAGACTTTCTAAAGCTCAACTGTTTACATTCCTACATGGAAAGATAATATTTGTAATTCTTGAGACTTTTCTCAGTATTTGGGTAGGTAGAGGTACACACACGTACATACATGCATACACACACACACATATACAGAGAGTACAAGTTGAGTTGAATCAGAAGAGATGATATCCATTAAAAAATAAAAATTAAGGGGTGAGGGAGGAAAATATTGGAAGGAGAAAGGGAGAAACGGAATGGGGCAGACTATAACTCATAAAAAAGATAAGAAAAATCTTGTTCAATGGAGGACAAAAGGGAGAAGATGAAAGGGGGAAAAGGAAGCTTACCCTCTTCACATATAGCTTAAGGAGGGAATAACATGCTCACTAAATTTGCTATGAAAATCTATCTTATACAAGAGGAAAGTAGGGAAGGAGGGGACAGGTGGGATGAATGGGTTGATAGAAGGGAGGGCAAATGGGAGAGGGCAGTAACTAGAAGGAAACACTTTTGAGAAGGGACTAGGTCAAATGAGAGAATAAAAAAAGAGGGGGACAGAGTAGGATAGAGGGCAATATAGTTAGTATTACACAACATAATTATTATGGAAGTCTTTTGCAAAACGACTTATATATAGCCTGTATTGAATTGCTTGCCTTCTCAGTGGGGATAGACAGGGAGGGAGGAAGGGAGAGAAGCTGGCATTCAAAGTATGTTGAAAATTATTATTGCATATAACTGGGAAATAAGAAACACAGGTAATGGGGTATAGAATTTATCTTGCCCTATAAGAAAAGAGAGAAGATGGGGAGAAGGGAAGGGTGGGGTGTGATAGAAGGGAGAGTACATTAAGGAAAGGGGTAATCACAATGCAAGGTATTATGTCGTGGAGATTAAGGGAGAGATGGGGAGAAAAATTGGAACTCAAAATTTTGTGGAAATGAATGTTGAAATCTAAAAATAAATAAATAATAAAATGACAGGATGATAAATTTAAAGTTAGAACAAACCTCAGAGTCTAACCTCCACATATTCCAGACATGGAAACTGAGGAACAGAAAAGCTCAGTGATAGAGATGGGAGACCTGTGGCCTTGAGGCACACACCTAATAAGTATCTGGAGTAGTCCTAACAGAAGGTGATAGGGGCAAGATGCAGAAAAGACACAGAATATTTATAGACAGGGCAATACTTTGAATCTTTTTGCTTGAATATGTTCATTTGTTAAATGGATTTCTTTTCCTCCAATTTTGACAGGGGTGGGGATACTAATAGTGATGGATAAAGAAGACCACCAACATATTTTTTAAACACACAGGAGAACAGAAGCAAACACAGAGAAGCAGGACAGTTTTGAGGTAACATGTAGAATCTATTATATACTTCTACAAAAACCAGAGGTACAAAATGGAGATTTGTAATTTCATGTAAAATTCTCTTTTATGTGTTCTGCTGTCTATACAGAGGTGCTCATTTGTGTGTGTGGGTGTAAGTTCAAAATAAAAAAAATTAAAAATAAAAAAAGAATTGAGCTATAATGTGGCATTTTCACAAAGAAAGTTTAAACCTATTACGCTTCTGCCTAGTTCTTAAGTTCATTATCACCTTTCCTAAATACAAATAAGTACTGTTTCTAAATTCAGAGGGGATTGAACCAAAACATAATCATTTGATGGATACAGATGATATAAATTATATGGCTCTGCTAAAATCATATTTAATAGCTCCTCTATCTCATGAAATCTTTTTTTTATTGATATCAATAGGACATTTTACAATAGGATTTGATAGTTTTATATATACATATACACACATCATATACACTAAGGAAAGATAGAAAATGAATACTTTAAGTTTTAATCTGAGGTCACATTGAAGCAGTATCAACAAATACCTTTGTCTCTTTCAGAAATGGTATACTGAGTATAATGACGTCAAAAAGAAAACTATGCTTGAATATATTCAATTTCTGACATTTGAAATTCAATTCAATAGAAAGAACATTTTCTAAAGAAATTAACACCCACTTGATAAAAGATTTAGTGTATGCTTTAAGACTTGTAAAACGGACAGCACCAGATTTAGAAAATATTCTAACAAAAGCCTGTACAATATTAATGACACACAAGGACCATCTTAGAATGATTTCTATTTGCTTACCTCAAAGTAGGACAAATACTAATATATATTCTCAGAGCACTTGATCAACAGGTAAAAAAATAATACACAGAAATACTTTCAG
Source organism: Potorous gilbertii (assembly GCA_028658325.1). Taxonomy (NCBI): domain Eukaryota; kingdom Metazoa; phylum Chordata; class Mammalia; order Diprotodontia; family Potoroidae; genus Potorous; species Potorous gilbertii. The sequence continues at coordinate 212,312,990 of CM053772.1, read as the reverse complement.
AACAAGAAGATATTGCTTAACTGAGTTGTAGCTGTACCAACGATGATTTCTGTAAGTCTTCAGAAGATAAACATATTCTAATACTTTTATTCAACTATAAAAAGCAGTTATTTCTTTGCCTACCTTTGCAAGAATCCACAGAATATTAAGTGAAATGAATAACAGCAGGATAGTGACTTATTAGAGAACTATGTTCATCTGGACCTCATTAAGTAAGAGGTGACTGAAATAATATCACCTGCCTTACAAAGTGGTTGCAAGGTATAAGCATGATTAGAAGACAATGTGATTCAATGGAAGGAAGACTGAACTTCAAGTCAAAGGATGAGCCTCAACTGACTGATAAGGTAGATCAGTGGATAGCCCTAGACCTGAAATCAGAAAGACTTGAGTTCAAATCCAGCTTCCAACCCTTTGTAACTGTTTGATTCAGTACTAGTCATTTCACTTCTGCATGCCTTAATTTGTCAGTAAAATTGGGTAATAACAGCTCCTGTCTCTTAGATGTCTTGTGAAGATTGAATACAATGTCTGCAAAGTGCTTTATAAACCTTAAAATGCTAGCTGTCACTATCATCATCATTATGATACTTGTGTGACCTTGGATAAGTCACCTAACATCTATGGGTCTCCATTTCTCTATATATAAAATAAGGAGTTGGATTAGATGACCCTTGCTAGCTCTCAACTTAGGAAGTTCAACCATGTCACCATTACTTCCCTTACTAGATAACCTCTAGGAGCTTTCTGGCCCCTCCAGGATTAAATACCAGTTCTCTCTTTAGCATCCAAAGTTTGTCACAACCAACTCTCCCCTCTCCTCCACCGTTCCATGCTTCTTATGCCTTTCCACCCACTGTTTAGTTTTCAGTTTAATGATCCTGGCCTCCTTACTCTTCCTCAAACAGTATATTCTATCTTCCCTGCCATTTTCTCTCACTCTCTCCTATGCCTGGAATGACCTCTCTCCTTATCTCAGGCAACTCTGCCACTTTTCTGACTTCCTTCAAATTCCAACTAAAATGCCATCTTCTACAATAGAGATGTCAAATATGGCTGATTGTACTCCTCTCTCTCTCCCAATATTCTGGAATTTGGCCAACCAAATTAAAATGTAATTGGGAAATATTAACAAATAAAAATACAGTTAAATATAGATAATATTAATATGTGGTTTTCTAAGTCAATATGCTGCCTCAGGGATCTTTATGCATTGTTTAGTGGCCACTGTTACTACTGGAGTTTGATATCCCTGTTTTACAGGAACTTTTTCAACCCTTATTTCAAGCCTTCCCCTTTTAATTATTTTGTATGTTTCCTGTAAATAGCTTGTTTGGGTATATTTGTTTTATTGTTTCATCTTAATTAAATTGTGAGCTCCTTGAAGACAGGGACTTTTGCTTCGTTGTGTATCATTAGTGCTTAGTACAGTGTCTACCACATAGTAGGCCCTTAATATTTATTGATTAATCTTTAAATGTAAACTGCTCTAACAGGCATTTAGATATCACTTTAAGATTTACAAAGCACTTTACATACCTCATCTCACTATGGCATAGTGGAAAGAGTCAGAACTCTGGGTTCAAATCTGGTACTACATTAGGCAAGTCACACCCTCCCGGGCCTCAGTTTCCTTATCTGTGAAATGGAAAGGTCCCTTCCTGTTCTAAATCTTTAGAATTTCACAACAACTCTGTCACTTAGGTACTGGTAGTATTATTAGTCACTTTGCAGATGAAGAAATAGAATCAGAAAAGTTACACAGTCCACTCAGTGTCAGAGGCCAAATTGGAATCCAAGTCTTTGCTCTAAGACTAGCACTGGATTCATTGCTACTATGAATTACCAAGCACAGAGTTTTTGGAAATGCACCTCTTCCCATGAGCATCCATCATCTCCTACCTATGCTATTGTAGTTTCTTTACTGACAATCAACACTGAGTTCTGAGGAAACCGAGCCATCATAGCAAGATAGAATCATGTTTAAACTGAGAACAGTCAAGAGGAGACATGGAAACATTTACAACGAGAAGACCAAAGCCCATCCATTGACTGTTACTGCTTGTGTGACCTTGTAAAAGTCACTTTTTCTTCTCTCAATTTCTTCTCTAGGAAAATGAATAGAGTTGACTTGGATGAGGTTGAAGGGGCCTCCCACCTCTCAGTCCCTTTATCCTCTATCTACAAAGGCCATGAAGCATCATTTCATCCTGGCATTCTGATTCTTCTCCAATCAGGATCTGAGCAATTGGCTTCACATTCCCTCCTCGCTCTTTTCACAACTGTTCCCTCCAGCAGCAGGCCTGCTGACCTTTTACAGGCTGAAACCTTGTTGCCTGGCTAGTTGATTTGTTCCAGCTGTGGCCCTTCATCTATCCTCCCTGTGTCTTAATTGACCCTTGTTGCCACTGGTCCTGGAAGGAGGCCCTCTTAGACTCTCTGACATGTACTATATATCCTGCATGGACTTGTGGGCCCTGACAAGGGAACATAAAATGAACTAGATGGCAGGAGACAAGGGGAGACAAAAGTCAGATGGAGTAATAGGAATGCCAGATAACTGAGTAAGCTTCTAAACCACCTCTCCCTGACTCCTTCATACAAATCCTCCTTCAAGACTCATTGTGTTTCTTCTGAGCTTTTTTTGTCACCTTTGAATCCCTGAAAACAAATTAAATGAGTTGGAATAGCAGTCTCTCCAATTGATGGGATATATGATAAATCTTTGCAATCTTTGTGGAAATTTGTCTCCATAAATGAGTAACCACTACTGAATACAATCTGATCTAGCTTTGGAGCATGACCCGGGAACCTAGATGTCATTAGCTCTGAATGGTCTTCCTTAGAGGGGTAACACTTTACTCTATTTCTTGTCTTCGTATGAGTAAAAACGTTACTATTGATATTTTCTCCTCTCTCTCTCCCTTCCCTCCTTCTTCTCTCTCTCTATCTCTCTGTCTCTGTCTCTCTCTCTCCTTTTTCCTGTATGTCACCTCCCCTCACAAAGGGACTGGAATTAGAGTGTGAAGATCCAGATTGAATATAAGGAAAAATTTCCTAACAAGCCCCTTCCAAAAATGGAAAAGACTCCCTCAGGAAGGAAGGAATTCACCATCTCTAGAGGTCTTTCTAGAGAAGGCTGGGTGATCACTTGTCCTTACTGTTGTAGATTCCAGTTTAGATATGAGTTTTCTGTTCAGGTATGAGTTGGAACAGAAGACTCTGAAATCTCTTCTAAATTCCAAGACTCTATGATTCTTGTATAGTCTGTTCATAGCTTCCAACCCACTTCAATAACCAGGTTTGCTTTTTAAAAAATGGAAAAGGAGTGTCAAACTATTAAGAAATAGTTAAACAAATTATGGTAGATGAACATAATGAAATGTTATCGTGCCATAAGAAATGCCAAATTGACAAACCAATAAGCATTTTCAAATGCGTCTTATGTGCTAGGAACTCAAATGTAGTTTTAGAGGAAACTGAGAAGACCTCTATGAACTGACAAAGAGTGAAATGAGAATAACCAGGATAACAATTTATACAATGACCACAACATTGTAAAGAAAGACAGTTTTGAAGGACTTTAGAAATCTGATCCATGTAATGAAAAATTCCAATTCCAGAGGACTGAGGATGAGTGTGCTGCCCACCTTCTACCAGAAAGGTGGTGGAAAACAATGCAGAATGAGATTCCAAATTTTGGGACATGTCTCATATGGAAATTGTTTTGCTTAGCTACCCATATTGGTTTTTTTTTTCTGAATCCAAATTCTTTTTCTTTAATTATTTTTCAATGGAGAGGAATGGGAGAGAGAAAAAATAAATGCTTGACTAGAAAATATATAAAAATAAAACTTTTTTTTAAAAAATCTTTCCTTCCTATCCTTTCCTTATAGTCTCACTTTTGCCACTTACTAGCTGTATGACCTATAGCCAATTGTTTTCTGTTTCTGGAAATCATAATCAATCTGTTTGCTCTCTTTTTTTTTTGCTGTAGCCCTTTAAGGCTTACAAAATAATTTCCTTACAATACTATCATGGGAATGCAAATTGAAGTCAGCAGACTTGGGTTACATTTTTGCCTCTGCTACTTGCTACCTGTATGACTTCCAGTACTTTCACTCTCGGGAACTTGTAAAATTACAGGATTGAGCTAGATGAATTCTAAAGTCTCATCCAGATAGAAATCCCAAATACTGTCATACCCGTTTTACAGATGGGAATATGGAGGCACAGAGTGATAACATGAATTACCTAGGGTTACACAACTAATATAGGCCAAGATTTTAATGCAGGTTTTCTGACTCTGAACCTAGATCTCTTTCCATTCTGCCACTCTGACTAATACTACTTTATGCCAATGAATTGTTTTGAGAAAGTGAAATAATGCAATGAAAGAAAGTGATGATTTTGATATCAGAGGGTAGGGGTGTGATTCAGAGTTTTACTTTATGTTACCTGTGCAAATTCCAACAAGTCTTTTATCTTTCTTGATCTCAGTTTCCTAATTTCTGACATATGGATGTTGGACTAGTTAATCTCAGAAGTCCCTACCAATCTATAGTCCTACGAAATAAAATGAGAAATTTTGCCAACTTAAACTACTCTATAAACCTAAGTTCCCTAGTAATAGGAAGATTTGCTAGTTTTAGTGATGCCTCTGAACTTCAAGACCACACAAATTCTGGTAAAATTCACTAAGTATCAGAACTTAGTGTGATAATTTCTCAGTTCTCCTATTTAGAGGCTTTAGTGAATATTCCCATTAGACTCACAAGCTCTGTGCTAAAGAAGACTCTCTCACTTTGCACATCTGCTGCTACCATCAAGAAAGTAGTAAGGCTGTGGGTCTTCTCTGTGAGCTATTACTTTTGGGGAAGCCAACCTTCTCTGCCCCTTAATTCCCTGTAGCATCCTTCCATGTTGGTGAGTTAGCAACATCATCACACTCAACTAGTTGAGAATGCAAGAGACTACTTTGCTAATAACAACAAGGTGGCACAGTAGATGAAGCCCTCGACTTGGAGTCAGGATAGACCTGAGTTTGAAACCTTCCTCCAACACTTACTTCCTGTTGACCCTGAACAAATCACTTAATCTGGTCAGCATCAGTTTTTTCATCTGTATAAATGGGGAAATTACAGTACCTCATCTCACTGAGCTGTATTGAGGAAAAAATGAGTTACATATTTAAAGCACTGTGCTAACCTTGAGTCCCATGAGTGTGTGTATACATATAGGTATATACATACATTCATGCACATCTACATATATATATCTTTATATGCATACATATATGCATCCATCTATCTATATACATGTGTGTATATATGCATAGATATATGTATGTACATATATGCATATGTATATATACATACATACACATATAATGCTTTTAGAAGAAGGATCTCTGGTTTAAAAACTATGCAGGCTGGAAAGTTCCTAGTTCACAATGTAATGTAACTTTTTCCTATGAAAGGAATGAATTCCAGAACATTCTATACCTTTCTTGTTCCAAGATTCATATCTGAAAAATGAGGATACTAACACTTTTACAACCTATCTTGTAGGATAGTGAGAGAGTACTTTGTTACTATTAAAGCACTATATAAATGTAAGCTTTTGATTCCTGGTTCTGATCAGATCTGAAATCACAGGGCTTTCTTGTAGTTCCCTGTGTGAGAATTCTAGCCCCTTAAGACTGGTCTCTCTCACTAAACTCTTCTACTCCTTTTTGCAATAAGATGTTTCTGATGCCTCATATTTTCTATTGGCTCCTCAGGTATCCATGGAATTAATACTGACACACTAATACAGAGCTTTAGGGTTTGCAAAATACTTCTCTCACAGTTGATAGAATAAGTACTTTTATCTCCCTTTGGAGAGAAGGAAATTAAAATTCAGAGTACATGCGGTCAGCAAAAATGCATGATTGGGAAATGTCAAGAAGCCAAGTGTCCAGGACACACATTTTCAAAATCAATGAAACTAGAGCACAAAAAGTGGCCAGACCTGCTTGTACCTTGTTTGCTACAAAGTTCCAGTGATGCCATTGCATTTCCTTTGGCTCTTCTTTGCTAACCATCACATTTCTACTTTTTGCTGGGTAGAATATCTCCCCTAGACATGTTGTCTTTGCTAGATGCCTACTTTGTGGTGAGTGCCACAATGGTTGTTCTCTACTAGGTGTCATCTTGCCTCTAGTGATTTTCTCCGGAAACTGAACTGTGCTCTTCAGGGTCATCTAGCCAGCTCATTGCTCCCATCTAACCATGTGAAGTGACTAGAAAGCCTCTCCCTGACAAGGTCAGGTTCTCAGTTCTTTTAGTTCATGTGAAGTATGAGTCATAACCCCTAGCTATGGGAAGCCAACAGAAGTTAGCCAGAGGGCCCCAAGATAAAATTGAGACCATTATTTTACCACCAGTGTCTGGTATTGATTTAAAATCCACGGTCATAGACTTAGAGTTTTAAAACAAGAGCTACCACTACACATTCTCCAAAGTTAATGTAACTAAGGATCTTAGGCCTTCCAAACCCATTTCAGATACTCTGATAAAAATATCTTTTCCTCACCCTCTTCCTACAAATTGGGTGGGATCGGAGATTATGCAAATTCCAAATTCATTTCTAAAATCCTAAGCAAAGCAAAAAAAATCTAGGTCCACATTCTTTTCTTGGCATGTCTGTCAGCAACAGAAAACTCCTGGCATTTGTAGTTTCTTAGTGATACTGTCTCCCTATATTTAGTTGTATGGCATAATGCTTTTAGGGTAGAATAAGCTCAAAGTAGATTTATAGCAACAAAAGACTATCTAGTTGAAGACTTCCTTGTGCCCTGAGAGTACTCTTCCCACTACATACACACACACATTTTTAAGCTGCTACTCCACACATTAACAATAATAGCAGATTACATTTGTATATTACTCTATAGTTTTCAAGACTGTAAAGCTAGCTCCAATATTACAGATGAAGAAATAAAAACCTTAAAAAGTTGTGATGTTTCCAAAGTCACATGGATAGCGTGTGTCAGACTTGGAACCCCAACTCAAATTTCCTCAGTTCAAGGTTATTTCTGCCATGCCACATGCAATTAAATATGACTTTTGTTCTGTTTTAAGTGTAACTTTTGAGATTATACTTAAGCTGAATGGTTAGAGCTATCCAAAGAGTTATCAGAGCTATCAGAAAGGGCATGTAGTCAGCAAAACGTATGATTGGGAAACGTCAAGAAGCCAAGTGTCCAGAACACACATTTTCAAAATCAATGAAACTAGAGCACAAAAGTGGCCAGACCTACTTGTACCTTGTACTTTGTACTCGTACTGGGCAACCAGGACTTTGAATGAAGTTATTTAAAGACCATGATTTTTTAAAAAAAAAAAAAGATTTTCAACAATAACAAAATAAAAATGTTGTGCCCCTAGTGGCTGGCTGGGTCTAACATTTTCCACAATAAGATCCCCTTCCCAGCACTGACTCTGTCTCAGCAAGAATAAATATTTGAGGTCATTGCAAACTGACTTGTTTTAACAAGTACCATCACCCATGATTCAGAGACACCAGTATTATGAAAAAGCCTGGTGAGAATAGTGCTACTTCTATATTTGCCTCAACCATCCTAATATGGGGACTTCTCAGCAACTTGTTGCACAATCATCTTATACGTAGAATTCCTTTTGAAACTCTGCAGTGGCATATAATGAACTAGTTTTGAAATTTATGATGGCCTAAGACATGGTCCTAGCTAGTGGTAGTATATTAGCACATGTTACAAAAATAAGAGAAATAGTGTCTGGAATCAGCACTATCTACAACACTGAGAATGGTCTGGCCAAGAGAGACAACTAAACACATAAAAGGCAATTGTTAGAATGTGTACAACTCAGTTAATAAATGTGCCAATTTCTTCTCAATTTATGAAGCACAAAATTAATGTGTGATAATGTATTTAATAATATAATTAACATATTTAATAATCACCCAAATGAATTATTATATCAATTTTAGTAGAGTGAGAAAATTGATATTTAATAATTACATACATTTATCATAATAAAAAGAACAATTCACGTTATACATTCCTTTCAGTTTTTTGAAGCTATTTCTTCTCTACAACCTTGTGAGGTAGATGGAATACAGAATGCAAAATTTGGAAGGATAGCCCTGAAAGAATGCACTAGTCTAAATTCAATGGAAACTCAAAAGAACTGACATAAAAGGTCACATTACCCAACCTTGGTTATTAACGTAATAGCAAACCTCCATACCATGCCCTAAGCATAAGTCCTCAAAAAATGTTATTTGTTTTTTCTCATTGATCTATAAAAAGGGGTTAATAATTCTTAGACTGCTTATCTTCCAGGATATCCTAAGAAAGAAATAAGAAAATGTATATAATATGCCATTTTTTTTTGAAGGGTGGAAGTAAACCTACAATTCCATTGGCAAAGAGAACATATAGGTATTAGGAGCTTTACATAAGGTAAAGGGAACTCCCTTAACTGATGCAGATGGGCAAATGTTTTATATTTTTAGAGTTTCCTGTGCCACTGAGAGGTTAAAAGACCTGCTCAGCTTCTCAGTTTGTATTTGTCAGAAGTAAGACTTGAACCCAGGTTATCCACATGCCAAGGCTGGCTTTCTATCTACTTCCAGATGTCACCCTCCCCCCATAACTGCCTATGTCATTTAGCACCTATTATAATATCATGTCTGGATCGTCAATGGCAGGATGTTTTAGATCACAGCAGAATTTGTAATGGTATTCATGAATGGCTATACATCAAAAATGTACATTGATTCTACTGGTGGTGTTATCAATGATCAGTAAAAATATCATCCATAAAATAACACTTTAGGAGGTGTAGTGTCAAAATTGTTGGAGGTTATACTGTGCTTTTTATTTTAAGTTTTATTATTTTTCTTTTTGTATACCACAGACATTTTCTGACCCCCTCCTTATCCCATACACTTCATGCATTTTAATGCTGCTGTCTTTGTTGTTATGTAATCATTTTCAGTTGTGTTGACTCTTCATGTCCCCATCAAGGGTTTTCTTGGCAAAGACACTGGAGTGGTTTTCCATTTCCTCCTCCAACTCATTTTAAAGATGAGGAAACTGAGGCAAGCAGGGTTAAGTGACTTGCCCAGGGTCCCACAGATACAGACGTATCTGAAGCTGGATTTGAACTCAGTAAGATGAGTCTTATGAGTCTTCCTGATTCCAGGTCTGGCAGTCTATCCACTGTGCCACCTAACTGCCCTATATTCCTCATAGCACCCAATGTAGCCATACACACACACACACACACAGTCCAAACCTTCTAGCCAGCCGCCACATCTGTAAGCATATTCAACATTCATTCTCTAGTCTTCTCTACCAAAAAACTACTACTACTACTCAGTCTTCATGGTTACTATGACCCTCAATTTAATACTACAAGGAGAAATTGTGAATTTTCAGGATAGATCTTTTAGGGAAAACTTCTCCTCATACTAACTGGTCTGTTAGTGTCCATGGCAGAAATATAATTAGAACAGTCTGATGAGAGGAAGCAGTCATAAGATGACCCAAGTTATTCTCTGAGAAATCTGAAGCTTCTAGAGTGTACTACTGTTATTATAAATTGACTTGAAAGTAAAAAAGATCACTCTTATTTTAGAGGCGATAAATGAAGATCTTGATCGTATCCTTGTCTAGGGACTTAGGAACAGGGACTAAAGATATCATCTAGTTCAAACCAAACCTAAATGGGAATCAATAGTTTGGACAGCTAGATGGCACAGGGCATAGAATCCCAAACCTGGAGTCAGGAAGGCTCATCTTCCTGAGTTCAAATATGGCTTCAGACACTCACTATATGTGTGTCCCTTAGCAAGTCACTTAACCCCATTTGCTTCAGTTTTCTTCACTTGTAAAATGAGCTGGAGAGGGAAATGACAAACCACTGTAGTATTTTTACTAAGAAAACCCCAAATGGGGTCATAAAGAATCAGACATGATTGAAAAGTGACCAAACAACAACAAAAAATGGGAATCCTCTATACCAAAGGCAACATGACATTTCAGAGTCTTCTGAAATTTCTAGTTCTTTATCAAATAATAAAGAGCATATTGGCTTTTGAGGCAGCCCATTCCACTTTGGGAATGTTCTAATTAAGGAAAAATCTTCCTTATATTAGACCTAAATCTGTCTCTTTGCAACTCTCCTTCATTACTTCTGGTTCTTCCTGTGCCTTCTGGGGCCACACAGAAAGAATATAATGTACAGGAGAGTCCTTCATATAACTTGAAGAAAGTGATCAGCTACTCAAAGTACATATTCATGGCTTTGATCACCAACGGTGTTCTTGCTAAAGCCTAACCACAAACTGCAGCGTTAGTAGGGAACATAATCGGCTATTATCCTGCATGTCCTGCGTCAATAATCAATCAACCTGAGAATCCCCAGAGAACAGAGATGGAAGGAGAGCTTCAGAGGTCAACTATTCCAACTCATAACTAATAAAGAATTCCCTCTACAATATAACCAAAAGGAAACCTTTATTCATAGACCTCTTTTTAAGGGGGAGCTCATCAACTGTCAAGGCATCCCTTTCCACTTTGGTATATCTCAATCTTTAGAAAAATTATTTTCTTACAAAAAGTTTAAATCTAGATGTCTTCAACTTCCACCCAATGCCACTCTTGGATCACATATAATGAGTCTAGTCCAGAGGTGAGGAACCTGAAGCCTCAACGTCATATAGGGACTTCTAAGTTCCTGGGTGTGACCTTTTGATTGAGTCCAAGTTTTACAGAACAAATCCTTTTATTAAGGGGATTTGTTCTGTGAAGTTTGGATTCAGTCAAAAGGTCACATTTGAGGACCTAGAGGACTACATGTGACCTCGAAGCCACAGGTTCCATCCCCCATCCCCATCACCCGTGCCCTCTGGTCTAGTCCCTTCCCCAAGGGATCAAGACCCCTTTCCCAAAAGAAAGGTCTTCAAATGCCTGTAGGTAATTGACAAGGTTCCTCTAAGGCTTGTCTTCTACAGGCAAAACACACCCATTTTCATCAACTTATACTCATATGGTATGAACTTAAAGTTTTTCTTCATATTGGTTACCCTAAAAGATATTCAGTTTATCAATGGCCTTCCTAAGATATGAGGTCAGAACTAAATGCAAGGCTCCAGACATGTTCAAACAAGGTCATAGGACAGTAATCTGGGTCCCAGGCCACTCTTAATGCAGTCTAAAATTGCATTTAGTTTTTTGGCTGCTATATTATACTGCTGACTATGTCACTTTCCTTCCAGTCCACTAAAACCCCCAGATTGTTTCCAGATGAACTTCTGGCTAACCATTACTCCCTAATTTTATACTAAGGAAATTGACTTTTTTAGCCTAAGTGTAAAACATGTATTCCTATTCAATTTTACCTTATTAGATTCAGTACAATTCTAGTCTATCAAGCTCTTTTTGGATCCTGACTGTGTCATCCAATATATTAGCTATCCCTCCTACCTTCCTGTCATCTGTAAATTGGACAAGCATGCCCTTTATGCCTTTACCCAAGATATTGATTAAAATTTGAAACATCATAGTACCAAGTAGACATCCCAAGGGCACTTGACTAGAAATCTTCCAAGTTGACAATGAATCATTTCGACAACCCTTTGGGTCAAGTCATCCTAAAATTTCCAGTCCCATATTACCATATATTGTTCACAAAAAAATGGAATTAAAGTTTTTATTACATGTTTTAATAAAATCTATGTATATCTATTGCCTTCTGCTGATCTACTAGTATAATAATCCTATTGGAAAATCAAATTAATTTAGGATAGCATGCATCATTCTTGATGACCACTCTACCTATTTGTAATCTCCATTTCATTCACCAGTTATTCCTTCAATAATATGTTCTAGAATTTTGACAGGAGTGAAATTCAAGTTCATTAACATAGTTTGCAGATTCTGCTGTCTTTCTTTTTTTTTCATGAATCAAGATATAAAAGTAAAATTAGGGATATCAGAAGTCACTAAATCCAATTCCTTCATTATGCAGATGAGGAAACTGAGGCCCAGCTTAACATATTCCTTTTTACAGTGTTGGGCACTTCTCTCATTCTGTCTAATCCTTCATAGTGCTCTAGTCACACCTCAGTAACTCACTCTGCTAGATCTTCCACAATTCTTCAAAGTCGTCTGTCTTTTTTTTTATTAAATAAATTTATTTATTTAACTTTTTACATTCATTTCCACAAAATTTTGGGTTCTAAATTTTCTCCCCATTTGTCCCCTCCCCATCCCCAATACACTGAGCATTCTAATTACCCATATCATCAATCTGCCCACTCTTC
>CM053772.1:212296461-212300133 GCA_028658325.1 Potorous gilbertii | reverse complement strand
CACCTACGTCTTTACCTGATGGTAAGCATTGTTCTTCCTCATCAGAAAGGAAGGGGGGAATCATCTGTTCACCAAGAAAGTAACCTTCTATGGTCTTTTTTTTTCCTTTTTCTGGGCATTTTTCCAGCCAGTTACTTGACTTCTGAGATTCCTCTCCACCCCTGTCTAGATCCACCCAGCTAGTGCTTGTGGTCTGAGATTCAAATGCTGCTCCCCAGCCTCAGGGCTTTTGGCGGCAGGCCTGGCTGCTATTCAGGGTAAGATTAAATCAGGTTCTCAGGTGGGGGCAGGGCCGCCTCCCAGGCTCAGTTCCCTCAGGGGGTTTATGCAGAGACCTTCTGTAATGGAGCTGCTGCTGAGCTCCTGCCTGCTCTGGGAGCCTCTGGCCACATGCTGCCTCTGCTGCTGCCTCCCAAGGTGGCCCAAGTCATGGAGACACCCTGCTCCCCTCTTGGCCAGCCTGGAAGTCTCTCTCACTGACCTGCAGCGCCTGTGGGTGGAGGCACCCCCGTGGCCACCAGAGATTCTGTCCCTGAAGCCTGCTCAGATCTGCTCCTCCCGGGGCTGCAGAGCCAAGGTAGGGCTGGGTTCCACTCTGGTCCCGTGCACAACAGACCTTTGGTGAGGGTTTTTCAGGTCTTTCTGGAACAGAAATCTCCACTCTGTTGTTCTGTGGCTTCCACCGCTCCAGAATTTGTTATGAGTTCTTCTTTACAGATATTTTATAGGCTGTGGTTTCGGAGCTAGCATAAGTGTGTCTTTCTACTCTGCCATCTTGGCTCCTTCCCCCAGTCTTCTTTCTTAGAGCTCAGTGTTTCTCTATCACTTGCCACCTTGGTAAGTGACTCCAATATGGAGTAAATAACTCCATATTAGCCTTTTTTCCAGTTCAAAGATCATTCCTATTTGGCAGAGAAAAAATGAAGAAAAGTATCTTCCCTTCATCATCTGTATTACCCATGTACTTTACACATGGTTATTTAGGAATGGTCTTTGAAAACTTTGACTTTGCTCAACTTGGTAATACTTAAAAATCAATGACGCTACTATAGATAATCCCAACCAGCCCAAGTCTTCTTTTAAGTACCTTAAGTTCAGAATTGACATGATCTTTTCAATATTCCAGTGCCTCCAGGTAGCCCTTACTATCTAGATGTGATTCATTGTTTTTGATGATCAACAGATTATAATATTGAGATAAAGTTTTGAAAAGTTTAATTGCATTTTGATTCATCAAGTATTGAATTTAGAAAGAAGACATGGAATTGGAATTTCTAGTATTGCTAATGCTCTAGGGATTCATCCCTCTCAAAGTAAGGTCCATACAACCCATAGTGTACATATTCCCTAAAGATAGCAAATGCTTCAATCCCTCTTAGAGGTATTCCAGAAAAGCCTGCTTAACCAACTGTTAAGTATATTATAGTGTGGATTCATTTCAAGTATGAATTGGACTATATCCAGGAGGACAGGTAATAATAGGAGGTATATGAAATTTTAAAAAATCATTTGGATAATTACATTTTGACATATTTAATTTCTTTTTTTAATCACACATATATATATATATATATATATATGTATGTGTAAAATTCACCAGACTGCTAAAGGGATCTATCCATGGTACAACAAAGGTTAAGAATCCCTGCATCATATCAATGACAAAGTCCCTTCCACCTCTCAAATTCTGTGATTGTGTAAACTAAAACATGCTGTTGCTTCTATTGGTGCATCAAGAAGTTCCTAGGCTACTCTCATGTTTGTGTCTCTACAATTTGTCTTGATCTCAAGTCTCTGGCAGGCTTGTTTTCTAGAGGATAAATCTATACCTTTGATTATGTCAATACTCATAAAACATTAGAATCTTTTCCTTAATGCTTTTAACTACACACTAATCTACAACTCTGGAGTAATACTATCTATTGCTGGTGGCATGAGGCAAAACAACTTAATTTGGTACCTATATGCCACTACTGGTACCTGATTATGTTGTTCTACATCCCCTGGGAATTTGATGCTAGAAAACTCAACCAAGTTACTACTCCTTCCAGCTAATTATTTTGTGCAATTTTCTGTTCAGAGTCCCAGACTGGCCAGTGAATTACATTGGGTATGGAGGTGGCATCACACATAAAAAAACTTTCTGAGGAATCTAAGTGATTCACAGTCTTCACTATGAATTGTTTGAGCATTAAGGATGTCTTTTATAATACAATTTTATTATTCTATGAGGCAGGCATTATATGGTACACATCTGGGAGCTATTTACATGAAAGCATTTCCTAGATGATGGCTTGGAATTAATTCAGGAATTGGAAAAATTGTAAAGAACCATTGTACTTCTAGGCTAGTTGGTTTAATGTACCAAAAGCATCTCCTTTTCATAGAAAATTATCAATAAGTCTTAGTCAAGAAGCCTTATTGTTTTGCAGAACCATTCCTGGGGAAGAACTTGATTAAGATTGACCACTTTTCAGAATAACTTAGGTGGTTTCCAGCTTTGTCACAAGTGTCCGCTGCAACAATCTCTGTACTGATTCTTTGAAAACCACAGATTACTACCTCTTGTCATTCTGACCCTGGGTATTCATTTACTGCCTTTAAATTTGAAGAATTTATGGACAGAAACATCATCAGAACTACCGTGATTGCCCTTCAACACCTTCAAGCAAAGGACCATCTAGAAGAATTCTCTGAAGTGAAGTTTAGAAAAAAATGGCTAACAAGAATTCTTATCACTCAACAAGTCACTCAGTCTTTAGCGGAAGCAATCTTGCTGAATTATTAATGGGATGATGTCCCAAGACTTGACTCAACCATTTCGATCTGGACTTAACTAAGGACTAACAAGGCAAACATAAATATATTGTACATGTGCCTCAATCTGAATTCATTCATCATTTATTTCCCCAATCGTGCTTAGAGCTTTCCTAATAACTTGACCATATAAATAAAAAAACAATAAAAATTATATTACCTGTCAATAAATGCAGAAAAAGCTTTTGAAAAAATACATCTATTCCTATTTTAAAAACCACTAAAAAAAATAAGAATCAATGGAGCCTTTCTTACAAAGATAAATAATGCCAATCTAAAACCAAGAGCGAGCATTATCTGTAACAGAGGTAAACTTCAAGCCTTCATAATAAGATAAAGGGTGAAGTAAGAATGCTCATTATCACCACTTTTATAAAATATTGTATTATAAATACTAGTTTCAGATTGAAACAACTCAAAAAATATTAATTGCTCATGGGTAAGCTGAACCAATATAATCAAAATGACAATTCAACCTAAGTTAATTTACTTACAGTGTCATGCCAATCAAAGTACTGAAGAATTATTTTATAGAGCTAAAAGAAATAATAACAAAATTCATCTGGAAGAATGAAAGGTCAAGAATACCAAAGGAATCAGTGGAAGGAAATGTGAAGGAAAGTGGCCTAGCAGTACCAGATTTCCAACTACATTAAAAAGTGGTTATCATCAAAACAAGATGTAACTGGCTAAAAAACAAAGTGATGGATCAGTGGAATAGATTAGGTACATAACATACAGTAGTAACAACCCATAGTAAACTACTGTTTTCTAAAACCAAAAATCTAAGTTTTGGGGGCAAGAATTCACTATCTGGACAAGAATTCACTATCTGGAAAAAATGGAAAGCAGTTT
>CM053772.1:212218961-212291461 GCA_028658325.1 Potorous gilbertii | reverse complement strand
AGGTTAAAAACTTCTGCTCTAGGATGCCTTGATCATAGCAGATCAATTCAAGTCATCTGCTTTAGAAATATCCAATATTAATCATGAAAAATTACCAGCCACACCATGAAGTAATATTTTTTATCAAATTGATGTCACCAGTATTATTGATATTTTTACTCTCAATAATATATTACAGTGACAGCCTTCCAAAGGATACTCTTTTCTGATTCAAAATTATGTTAGCTGGAGGAGGAAGATGTTTTAAATATTAATTAGAAAATATTTTGGTGAAATGTTGGTCATATTTTTGGTCTCCTATGGTCTCAGGCTATATAGATAATAGAAAAAAGTTACCTTTGAATAGTTTTCCAGCAATAAAAGAGTAGTTATAGATGATCTGCTCATTTTTGTCTGTTTATTTATTTCCCCACTACTGCCAGATACAGAAACTGGGTGAGTCTGAGCAAGCCTCTTCACCTTGGTGATTCCCTACTTTCCTCATCTATTAAAATGAAGTTGGAATAAACTATCTTCCAGTGTTTCATTATTCTAACATAATCCTTGCCAAGAACACTTTCTTCATACAGTCCTCCCTTCCTTCATGCCTAGTGCTAGTATCCAGCTCCCATCATCCTCCTGTCCCACCTGAGCATATGCAAACATCTAACTTGACAGTAATGCAAATGAGATGACTATGATGGAGTGGCATTGGCCATCACAGCAGCTTCCCCAGCTGCTAGTACCCAGAAAACCATAAGCACTTTGACCACAATCCCTTATTACTGGAAGAACACTTTTTAAAAATATCCTATAAGCAAGCTAAAAATGCTTTAGAGGGTGATGGAGCTAAGAAGAAACAAACCTGCCATAATTATCTCTTTTTAAATTAGGTAAAAAAAAATCAGAGATGCAAAGGGATATAGCATATATCTCCCTACAACAGCATAAAATCTGAATTGCAACATTAGTTCAGATGAGTTTGATGCCATCACTGGCACAGGCCAACAGAAGCAATCTAAATAAAGACTGGAACATCTGTCTGCTGAGTGAAAGGGAGTTTTGCTTTTTTTCAAAGAATTTCAGTGGAAGGCCAGGAATAGAGCTACATAATCACCATTGATCTAGAAGATGAAGCAAACATCCCATTAATGAATTTTTTAGATTGGTTGGTACAGCTAGTTCTAATGATTTTAAAAAAAATTTTTAAATGATCAAATCAGTCATCATTTACTCACTGCTTTTTGGGTCAGAGTTCTTGAAATAATACCTATAAATGGAAAATAATAGTCTCTGCCCTCAGGAAGCTTATAGTATACTTGAGTATATAAGACCTAGATATGTAAAAAAATAAATAACAATAAATCATTTAACAATGGAAGAGATGCTCTGAAGTAGTACAAATACCATCCTGTATTGTCATGGTAAGAACACTGATCTTGGAATCAGAAGACCTGGTTTCAAGGCCTCACTCTACTACTTAAAAACTGTGTCAACCAAGTCACTCAAACTCTCTCAAATTTAGTTTCCTTACTTATAAAACAACAGAAATAACACTTATTTCCTGCATCACAAGGTTACTGTGCAGGTCAAACGAGACAATTTAGATGAAGGCATTCCATAAAGTGCTATATACATATAAGCTACATAGATGTGAGGAGACGCTTCAGGGGAGTTTCGTGAATTGTTATAAGCTGGATATGTAACTACAAAGATTACCTATGAAGACCCACCACCACTTCCCACTCCAACCTCTAATTGAGAATATCATCACTTTAAAAAGTAAAAATAAAGAGGAGATGTATAATGCTCAAGTCGACATGTGCCTTACTGGTGTGACTGAGTAGGATAGGATTGGTCATGACCAAATCCACAATGTCACTGGGAGAAGTTTAGTCATGTACTTTGTCGGTTTACTGACACTGCCTCTTTGTTACCACCTAATACTGTCTAACCTCATTTGACTCTATTCCTACATTTACTCTTCTCAGCTCTTTGGATTTTGGTCATCCAGAGTAACTCAGGTTCTTGACCTGAGCCAACTGATGGATAATGACTGATGGGCGATCTAGGTAAAATGCATTGGGTAAAATGCAAGACCTGAAGTCAGAAAGACACGTTCCTGAATTTAAAATGTGACCTCAGATGTTTCCTAGCCGTTTGCTTCAGTTTCCTCATCTGTAAAATGAGCTGGAGAAAGAAATGGCAAACCACTCCAGTATCTTTGCCAAGAAAACCCCAAATGGGGTCACAAAGAGTCAGACAAGATTGAACAACAACAATTCTGATCCCTTTTCTTCAGGAGAGAACACCTAAGGTCCTTCACTCCTCCAGGTCCAGTGATTACCTTAATCACCAGCACACAATATTTTTTTTGTGAAGGATAAAGGAGATATTGAGATCACTTTCATGGCAGCATGAAATGATTAACCTGTGGATCCACCAAATTGAAAGATTTCAGTGGAAGGCCAGCAATAGAGCTACATAATCACTATTGATCTAGAAGATGAAGCAAACATCCAATTAATGGATCTTTTAGATTGTTAGTACAGCTAGTTCTAATGACTTTTTTAAAAATATATTTTTAAGTGATCAAATTAAATGTCATTTACTGAAATCATTTACTATCTTCTGCAGCTCATTTTACTGATGAGGAAACGGAGGCAAGCAGGATTAAGTGACTTACTCAGGGTCACACAGCTAGGAAGTGACTGGGGCCAGATTTGAGTTCATGTGGAGAAAATAATTTGTAACCAGTGAAATGAATGATTTCGTTAACATGAAATGATTAAGCAAGGACAGTGCTGAATGATCTGTAGCTTGGTACTGGGGAAAGAAAGCACCCCAGCCAAACTCTGGTTAGGTCCCAATCTAGCTAGATCTTCTTAACCTAGTTTACTACTGTAAAGAATCCAGCTCAGGGCTTTAGGTCTCACTGACCTTGTTAGCACTCTCAGAACTGATCATTTTCAGAATGCAGCCAGCAAAACTTGCCTTTGGCTCCAGGGCTTTTACCTTCTACTGTTTTCTAAACTTCAAGGATCACTGAACCTTGTAAGTCAAGGCATCCAGCTTCCTGACCTTCCTTGGTCTCAGTCAGCTTGGCTCCCTGCATTCAGAAATCTGTCATATCCCAACTACCTTCTCCTTCTACTTTCTTCTGCTATTACCATAAGACTCATCTACTCCCTTTTTTTCTTTCTACCTTCATACATTCCACATCACGTGATTGCATTTGTTATCAGAGAAAACAGAAAAAGAAAATAGAAGAGAGAAACAGCATACCTGTATGTGTGAGAGGGGAGAAGGGAGGGAGGGAATGGGGGAGAGAGGGAAGAGAGGGAGAGGGAGAGAGAGAGAGAGAGAGAGAGAGAGAGAGAGAGAGATTGAGAATCATCACTAGAAAAATGGCCATCAAATGATGAATCTTTCTGGCTATATGAAACCATCTATGAAGGTGGAAGTGGGCTTGGAGAGAAAAGCTGGGATCTGCAATTGGTGAGTGACAGAGATGCACCAATGAAATCTGATAGTTTTTGAAGACAGTCTGTCTCATGACTTGTCAAGGCCAAAAAATGTTAACCATCAAAGGCCAACTGAATGGTGATGAATCTCTCTGCCATTTCTTGGGTTAGAGAGCAGACTCAGTTTGTCATAGATTGGAATAGGACATGGTGAAGTCTTTTGTACAAGAAAAGAATGTAATCCTAATTTTGGGGTTCATGTAACCTTTTAGAGAAAAGTAGCTCCTATTAGCCATGACTATGTGAAAGCAAGTAAGTCTCTTTGGTAATAATTAATAGTCCCATTGGGGCTAAAGAATACAGTTAATATAGTGCGAAAAGGTACTGCAGGACTCAAGATGTAAGACTCAATTTGGTAACATGGTTTAAAAAAACTCCCTCTGAAATTAAAGCTGAGTTAAAATAAAACAGATGATATTAGTTATCTTAAGAAATAACCCTTCCATCATAAAAGAGAGCTTGTAAAGTTGTTACTGATGAGACTATGGCCCTTCCTAATCTCATAAAGATGATAAACATGCAAAGAGTGACTGTGACCTAATTAATTATAACATTGAAGATATTATGGCCATAACAAAACGAAGAAAATGCAGTCTGCATGGAAACAAAAAAAAAAGAGTTGAAAATTAAGCCTTTGTTAATGCTTGACACATATTTGAATTGTGTTTATCCACCACTGTCCAGAGGAGGTTGGTGCTTTGTCTATAACAGATGGGATAATAGGAAACAAGCATCCCCAGTCTAGGCGGGCTCCACAGTGGAACCATGTTAATAGAAGCATCATATCCAGGGATAGGGAAGGATTACTTCCACTCTATTCCACTCAGACTATATTTTGAGGGTTGGGGTCAATCCTGGGTGCTACATTAGGTGTCCAGAAGACAGTGACGCAGACAAGGGACCGAAAGTGTACTGGGTTTTTTGTATGTGTGTTGGAGAATGGAGGAGGGTGACGGTCAAAGTCGCAGAGGACTGTTAGCTTAGAAGACAAGATTTAGAGAGGATATCTTCAGTTTTCAAATACTTGAAGGGTTGTCCTGTAGAAAGCACTTAGACTTATTCTGCTTGGCCCCTATTCAGGCTTGGGTCAATTAATTAGCGAACATTAGAAAGAGGCAGATTTGGTGCCTTGTAGTACAAGATGTCCCAAAAACCTTAATGCAGCATTAAGATACTAAAGCTCTAAATTGCACTAAGACTTTTGGAACACTCTATAAATTGGAGGGGAATGAAGGATATTTCCCTGATAATGAGAGCTGACCAAAATTTGAACTCTCAACCTTGGGAGATATTAAGTTCCTTGTTATCACTGGATGTTATCAAGCAGATCCTGGATGATTTTTAATTGGGAATGTGGTAGTAAAGAGTCAAGGATCAGGTTTCTGCTGAGCTATGGTACATGGCCTCTGAGACCCTTTCCAACTTTAAGATTCTTTGACTTTGTTATTCTTCAGGCTCTATCACATTCTTAATGAAATATTCCTCAGGACCATCCAATTCCCCTTGCCCTGATTCTGCATTAACCAGTCAATCTTCTAGTTATCAATTTATATTCTTTAACTTAAAATTTAAACAAATGTTTATTGATACATTTTTTCTTTCTTATATTTGTTACTCCTCAATGATTCTCCCTCCAAAGAAGTACAGCTGAGTAAAATAAAACAACATTTATGATTTTTCCATAACGGAAGGTCTGATCAGGTGATTCTCTTAGTCATTCAACAAACACTTATTCCCTATTATGCCCCAGGTAGTATGTTAAATGTTCAATATATTCCACTGAGGCTCACTATTGCCTCTAGAACATTGGCTTGCTTAGAGCATAAGCTGAGTGTGACTGTCCAAACTGGGGAAAGATTCCCATTGGCCTTTTCTCTTCTATGATAAATAATAAACTTCTCTCTTTGGCTTTTAAAGTCTTCCCAACCTGGCTCCACCTGACCTCCCCAGACATATTATGTATTGTTTCCCTCTCCACCCTCTCCATCCTCACCAAAATAGATTCCTAGCTGTCTGTTAGGTATCACATCTCATCTCCCACTTCTATGCCTTTGCACTGGCTGCCCACTGTGGTTGGAACACACTCCTTCCTCACTTCCTAGAATCCTTTATTGCCCTCAAGTACCAACTTCTGCGTGGTGTCTTTTAAGATACCCTTTTCCCCCAACTGATAGTGCCAACTCCCATTAAACTACCATGGAATTATTTTGTGTTTACTATGTATATTCTTATTTATAATATACATATATTAGTATGTGAGACTACACATATATATGCATGCATGTGTACATCTGTGTGCATATATGCATATATTTTACCCTCAATGAAATATAAGCACCTTGAGAATATGGACTGTCTTTTGCCTTTCTTTGTATCCCTAGTGTTTTAGCACAGTGTCTGGCAATTAGTAACTGCCTGGCATATAGTAGGTGCCTAATAAATATTTGTTGGCTTATTGGATAAAGGGTACTGTACACATAATCATCATTTCCTAAAGTATAATAATATTCCATTACATTCCAATACCACAGTTTCTTAAACCATTCCCTAATTGACGGACACTCATTTTAATTCTAGTTCTTTGTTATCACAAAACACCAGTTGCCAGGCAACTAGTTGCTTTAATGGAAACAGACTTGGAGTTAGGGAGACTTGAATTCTAATCCTACTTGCAGTCCCTTCCCAGCTGTGAGATACTTGAAAAGTCACTTTACCATCTCTCAGCCTTACCTTCCTCACCTAAAAAAATGGGGATAGTGATACCTCATAGGGTTTTTATAAGGATCAAAAAAGATAATATATAATGCTACCCCTAGAATCATCAAGACCTGAGTTCAAATTTGGTCTCAGACACTTATTAGCTGTGTGAACCTTGGTGAATCATTTAACCTTGTTTGCCTCAGTTTCCTCATTTATAAAATGAACTGGAGAAGGAAATGCAATCCACTCCAGTATCACTGCCAAGAAAACCCCAAATTGGCTTGAGAAGAGTCAGACACAATTGAAAAGACTGACCAACAAGAAGAAACCTTACAATGCTATGCAAATACTACCTGTTATTATTAATTGTGATTATAAAATACTGGTATGAACAGTTCAGGATTAAGTTGTTTCATCTGTATGCCACATCTTTTTCTCACTATTGTATTTCCTGCTTTTTCATAATTCTGATGTTAGTTCAGACAAGTCAATGGTCTGACTATATTATACAGAGAACTGTCTCAGAGATAATTTCCATATCAATAATCACTTTTTTCCTGTCTTTCAACATGTAATCGATTTTATTTTTATAGCTTTCTTCAATAGCCCTGAGATGCAGAAGGTGCAGCACAAAACAAAATTAAAGAGTGATTCACCAGAGATGGTGAGGTCCTAAAATTGTTCCTTTTTGCAGACAGTATTCCCCTAATTGCCTTAAGGCCTAGAACTTTACAAGGCTTTCTGGAAGAGATTTATAATCATGCAAGGGTTTGGCTTGACCATTCACATAGAAAAGACCATGTAGATGAAGAAAGCCTATTGCCCAGATTATAGCATGCCTTTGGATCGCCAGCCTATAACACTTGCCCATTATTATTTATATCTAGAGTAGAAAAAGCAGGTGGACAATGAGTTGGGTTGAGATCTAGACAAGAATAAGTGAGCAGATTAGATTGCTTTCAGGAAATTGCAAGGCTCATTCAATAGGCTCAAGCTTCCCACGTAAGTAAAGGTCTGTATTTTTAAAAACAACTCTCTTCCGGTACTGACTGGTAGTAAATCAAGGAATACAATGGTCAGTAAAATATCATACAGAGGAGCAAAGGATGGAAAATTGTGTAGGTGTGAATAGGCTTTAATAAATAACTAATTGAAGCATATGAAAAAGAACAAGAGAAAACGATGTCAACATGGAATTTAATGATAGGAAGAAAAAAATGAGATGATGCTGTGATATGGTGTAGTGTGAATGAGAGATGACAAATAGGAGACTCCACTGGTAGCTCTGCCCCATGATCAAGAGAAGGTAAGTCATGCACTGGGTTCACTGGGTGGTCCCATAATGATGAACTTTTAGAAAGACATGGGCAAAAGAATGGGAAGCCACATTGGACAGAACTTCCAAGTCAATGAAATCTTATATACACTTGAGAATAAATGTGTTTGTGTGAGGCCTTTCCCTCTGTCTTTGACCTCTGTAAGGTACCTGCCCAGTAGATGAATCATTAATTAATTCAAAAGATTATCTAGTATCCCAAATGAATCAAAGAGGAAATGTGCATATATCCACAAAAATATCTATCACAGCTCTGTTTTATTGCAATGGCAAAGAACTTGAAACTACAAGGGTATCCCTTGATTGGGGAATGGTTGAAAAAATTATGGTAAATGAATACAATTGAATGAGTTAATAAATGAATAGTAATTTTGCTGGAAAAAAAAATGAATGAGACAGCTTCAGAAAAACCTAAGACAAGACATGAACCACTGCTGAGTCAAGTGAGTAGAATTAGGAAAAATGATTTATGCTACCATATCAACCATGTAAAAATGAGCAATTTTTATAGACTTAACCCTGATTGGTGTAATGACCAACCCTGATTCCAAAGTACTTAGGATGAAGAAGGCTATCCTTCTCCTGAGAGAGGTACATAGAGTGCATGGAGATACTCAGTTTTAGACATGGCTAGCATGACATTTGTTTTCTTGACAAATACTTATTTGTTAAAAAGGGGTTTGTTTTTCCTTTATTCCCAGCTGTGTTGGGCAAGGTGAAAGGGATAAAAGCTAAATGTTTGGCAATTTCAAAAAATTCTTAATTTAAAATAGTTTATGTAGAGTTTAGTGACTTTTCTAGTATAATTCTACATTGTCTTCCAGAACAGTTAAAACATTTTGTAGTTCCACTAAGAGTGCTTTATTTTTTAACAAATTTTAAAGTCACATTATAGTTTTATATTAAGATTTCATTATTTCAAAACCTACTAAAACCATAGTTTAAATCATTTAGATTTGGGTAGGGTTAAAACTGACCTTTTAGTTTAAAAACAAAATTATTTTCTATATAAGTTTCACTAAAGATTTTTTAATGTCAGTGTTTTAATACTCTTAGTACTACCTATTTTCCAACATATATCAATGAAATTATTTAACCTGTTAATTTTAAAAAGACTAAAATACTTTTTGCTTAGACCATATTAAATTATTCCATATTCTTTGAACTAAAGGTAACAAAACTGCATTTTTTCCTCTATAATGTATAATGCATTTTTCCTATATTTTCTAATTTCCTTTATTTTCTAAAACAAAAAACATAATAAATAAGCTAATGTTCATCAAAAGTTCAGTGGAAAACACAAATGGAAAAACTCAAGTGGACCATCACAAAGGTTTATAATATTAGCTGAAAAGATATCTTCTCAATGAACAGCTTCTCTTATATGTGCATTGATTTTTTTCATGCAAAAGCTTTTCCAAATTTTCAAATTCAAATTTCAAACTGAAATTGACTTATCTGTTATAATTATCTCTATCTCTTGTTTGCTTAAAAATTCCCCTTAGCCAGTGTTCCACAAGGTGTCTTTTGTGATTTTCCTGTAACGTCAAAAATAAGTTCCTTTATACTTAAGTAGCAAATACATTTGGAACTTATTGTGATATTTAGTGTTAGATGTTGGAATAAAATTAATTTCTGCCAAACTGTTTTCCAGTTTTTCTAGCATTTCTTTTCAAATACAGAATCTTCAGCCCAGCATTCTGTATTTAATGGTTTATTGGTGAGTGGGCTACTACGTCTGATTGCTCTTGCATCTTATTTGCTTTGTCTATTCCATTCTTTTCTTCCAATTTATTTTTTCCAGGAGATTTTATATAATTTGGAAACAGGTGCCTTAGAAAATGGACAAAGAAATTCTGCTTACTACAAATGTTCATTCCCCCATTGTAAAGCAATATACTGACATTCTGGTTTATAAATAAATAAATATTTCTAAATCTCCTATGAATTTGGTTATTTTTAATTAGTTTTCCAGGATCCAATTCCTCCTAGGTGAACTAAATGAATCGAGTTCTCAAATAGTGTATTAAGCACCTTGCTCTGACCCCTTATTCTGGTCATCTGAGATCTGCAGATGCTAGATTTCACCCAATTATTTAGTCGTTTTCTCTTTCTCAAACCAGTCTTCTGATGTCTTAAGTGAGGGCTCCTTTACTAACCTGGAAGACAGCTTAAAATGATTCTCTTCTTGTTTTGACAGGTTTCCAACCAAATTCTTCTTATTGGCTAAGAATGGGCCACATCTGGTGAGGTGTCTACTCTGCCTTATGCTCTCTAATTCCAAAAAAAGTTCTGCTATCAAGAGGAAAAAAAATGTTTAGCATCCAATAAGCAGATATGCAAATTCTCACTTCTTACATAAGGTAAACTTAAAACATTTAAAACATTTTGTAGATTTTAAGTACTCTATTAATGTCTTCATATTATTAACAAAATCATGACCACTTTTTCTGTGTGAAGTTGATTTGAAATATTTCTGCACAAACTAGATGCTGAAATTTCATATATTTTCAGTAGAATTTGAGATTTTAAGTAGTTTAGGAAAAATCATCACATAGCTTCCATTTAATTAAAAAATGCATAGATACTCATAGGGTCTTCTTTGTGAACCTTAATGTACTATTGATTAATCACTAAGCATTAGGCACCCACTATTCACCAAATAGTGCAGTAGGTGCCAATTATAAAAATACAGTGAAGGAAACAACTTTGCATCGCAATAAACCTCAGTCCTAATAGGAGAGACAATGAAATACACACACATAGACCCCTAAAAATGTAGATATAGTGGGTTTGAGTATAGTTATAGCTGCAGATATAGATATGTATATTTAGGTATAAAAATAGATGGTAGAGATAGAGATGAATATGCAGATGATAGATAGATGGATAGACAGACAGACAGATAGATAGGTCATAGAGATATAGGTATAGATTGAGATATGGATGGAGATAGAGAGAAGTAAACATAGGTATAGATGGTAGAGAGATATAATTATTGGTAGAGGTATATCTATAACTATAGTTATAGCTATAGATGTGAAGATATAGATGGGTATAGTTATACATATAGGTGATATATGTACACATAGATAAAAATGTAGACATATATCAATGACACAGATGTGCAGCTTATCCCAAAGTCTTAATGCAGTGTTAAGCTATCAGACTTAAAATATATGCATACATATACAAAAATGCTTACACATATACAGAATAACAGAATGTACAAATAATACATATATGTTATATTACACATACATATAATATACATATACATGTCAAAAGAATAAATATAAATAAATTCACACTAGTTAAACACAAAGTAGTTTGGTAGGGAGAGCATTAGCAGTCAGGGAGGGAAGGAATCAGAAAAGTTTTCATGTGGGATGTGTTGCGTAAACTACATACTCAAGGAAGATGGGGAGTCAGTCTATGAGGCAGAGATGAGGCAGGATTGTATTCCAGGCATATGCCAAGGCTCAGGCAGGCGATGAAGCATCATTCATGAGAGATAGAGGAAAGGCTAACTTGACTGGAATGCAGACTGCAAGACATGTCCAATGAGGCTGGAAAGCTAGGTTGGGGCCAGGCTGTGTAGGGATTTAAGGACTAAACATTTCATCCTAGAGCACATTGAGTAGGGGAGTCATGGTAGATCTGTACTTAAGAAAAATTACTTCGGTAGAAATGTGGAAAATGGACCAGAGTGAGAGGAGACGGAGGCAGAGAGAACAAGCAAGACATTGTTGAAATAATCTGGGTAAGAAATGACGAGAGACTCAAGGAAGCTATCAATGTGATTATAGAGAAGAAACCTGAATCAAGAGAAGCTGAGAATGAAGAAATGGGAAGATTTCATTCCTGATAAGATAGATAAGGAAGAGGAATACAAAACGATGGCATGGTTACCAACCTGGGGGACTCTTCACTGGAGGTTAAAAATAAGGAGGTGTGAAAAGACCTTTTCATGAACTGATGCAAAGGGAAGTAAGCAGAGCCCAGAAAACAGCAGTACAAATGGAAAGAGCATCCATCACAAAATAAGTAAAACTGGATACTGCCCATTTCTACTTATAAGACTTACTTACAACCATGCAAATGGAAGGAGCAACCATCACAAAATAAATGCACCTGAATACTGCACATTTATAATGACCAACCAAGGTTCCAAAGAAGAGCTAGAAGAAAGGCCCTCCTTATCCAATCTTCTGTCCTGTCTTTTCAGTAAATTGGCTATTTTGACCAACTTATATTTTCTATCTTAAAATATTTGTTTCAAGGGCTATGTTTCTGGTGACAAAAGCAAAAAAAAAATCAATAAAAATCATTTCCTTTCCAAGTATTTTCACATATATTATTTCATTCATAGATATCTCTCCACAGCACATCTCATTAGGTGATAACACCCAATAACGTTTTTTTAAGATGGACAATTACAGATTATATAACCATAAATTTTTATGATTATTTTTATTCTAAAAAAGTAAACTTAGTAATTTTATTATAAATGAACTTCAAAGTAAATAAACTTAAACTTAAACATACAAGCAATATATACTTTAAAACTAACAAGAGGGTAAGGCAACAATTAAAATGCAAAACCCACTTTTGGAGACACACTCTATACGAGGTCCACGATCTCATTTGAACTTCAAAACAATTCTGCGAAGCAGTTATCACAAATATTATTATTAGAGATGGAGAGCCTATCAGTTTAATCAGGGTTCATATCTCAATCTTTTCAGAATCTTTTTGCACTTTTAAAGCTTAGCTCAGGCACTCCATCTTACTCAAGCTGTCTTTAATCTCCATAGGAATACTCTTCTGCTCTTCAAATATACCTAAATCTCTTTGTCCAGTTTCTGCTTGCCCCTTTTCACCCTCTAGTCTTTGTTATATGTCTCTACGTTCATATTGTGTCCCGAGTAGAAGTTAATCTCCTAAAGGGCAGGGGCTAGTTTTGTCTTTGTATTCTGTGGTGCAGTGGATAGAGCACCAGTGCAGGAGTCAGGAGGACCTGAGTTCAACTCTCACCTCAGACACTTGACACTCACTAGCTGTGTGACCTTGGGCAAGTCACTTAACCCCAACTGCCTTATGCTGGGTCATCTCCAGTCATCCCGAGGAATATCAGGTCACTGGATTCATATGGCTCTGGAGGAGAAGTGAGGCTGGTGATCTGCACAGCCCTCCCTCACTCAAAACAAAGTCAAGTGCAAGTCCTTTACATCAAGTCAAAGTCAAGTGCTTTACATCACTTCTCTAATGGCGTGGTCTTCTTTGGCAACAAAGGACAAGCACACTGTAGCATCATAGAGGACTGGCCTGGAGGTTAGAAAGACAGGGCTTCAGATCTTGACTGACAGCTTAGCTGTGACTTGGATCACAACCATATAAGCTTACACTAATCAATCCAAGCAACTCTCTAAGACTATAAATTACATACAAGTTGTCAGTCTGAATCAGTGGAGGTTATTAATGCTGGAATCTCCTCACATGTATGAAATCACAAAGTTACCCATCCATACCCCTCACAAAAAAGAAAGGAGGGTCCCTAGCTCCTAGTAATGTCAAGAAAAGCCCAGATGGGGTCATGAAGAGTCTGGCAGGACTGAAAAAACTGGACAAGAGAAGTTTCTAGTAAACTGCTTATTATATGGTAGGTATCTAACTAGTAACTTGTTGAATTCAGGTGAAGACTTGGAGGTCTGAGGGGCAAATTGACCAAGATATCACAGTCTGACAAAATAAAGCCTTGAACAACTAAATCCAGGGCTAGACTTGAGCCATGCAATATTCATGCAGCTACCCATTTGTTTTGGGGCTAGCTTAGGTGGTGCAGTGGATAGGACACCAGGCCTGCAATCAGGAAGAGTCATCTTTCTGAGTTAAAATCTAGATTCAGACACCTACTAGCTGTGTGACTCCTATAGTCACAAAGAGTCAGAAAAAACTGAAAAATGACTCAGTAACATTTAGGGGCAACTACATGGTGCAGTGGATAGACTTGCCTGGTCTGGAATCAGGAAGACCTGAGTTCAAATCCAACCTCAGACAATGACTAGCTGTATGGCCCTGGGCAAGTTGCTTAACATTCTTTGCCTCCCTTTCCTCATCTATAAAATGAGCTGGAAAAGGAAATGGCAAACCCCTCCAGCATCTTTGCCAAGAAAACCTCAAATGGGGTCACAAAGAGTCGGACTTGATTGAGACAAACCAAACAAAACCCCATTTTCTTATTGGAGGCAAATTTCTTTGATCAGATTGGGTCTTCTTTCCTGTCACCTCCTGACCTACCTGAGAGGGGGCTGCGCCAATCCCTGGATATCCCTGAGCAGATGCCCAGTCTCTGATCTGAAGAGAATGTTCAGAAAGGGCTGGCTTCCTCTTCTATCCTTCATTCTCAGCAGTGCTCCTATGACACCTTTTTTTAAAGGCCTGAGATAGGGGTTTCTCTTTTATTGAATTCAATTTCCTTCCTTTCATACTGATCCCCAACAAACCTATTGCTCTTCACAGGCACTACATTGATCACATTTCCAGTACAATACCTCCAGTTAATATGTCCCCCTTTCTCGTTGGTTTACATCTAGGCCATTCAAATGTCAGTGGTTTTAGCACAGAGTTTAACCTTTACACATTTTCACCCCTGCTTCAGAAACACAGCTAGCTTCTCTCCTCGGTAAGATTTCCATTGCAGTGGACACAAATGACAGTCCTCAAGTGATTTTAGCAGGGTTGGGGATGTTCCTGGAAGGCACTCAGAGTAATTCAGGGCCCTGAACTGCTTATAAACCTGATCAGCTCAAAAATCTTGCTGTTAATGTTAAATTAGACAAAGGTCATTTCTTTGTTCTACTACCAGTTCACGTAGGCCCCCATGCTTCCTCATTCAGGGGATTGTTTTTTTGAAGTGAATGTCGCAGGATCTTAGAGGTCAAAGAAATCATCTAACCCAATGGTCTCCATATATTTTTCTATCAATAAAAAAGGGTTTGAGCACATGGAGCTACATTACAGATAGAAGACATCCAAAATGTCTGTATTATTTATAAATTACATGCAAGGAAGTCACTTAACCTGTTTACCTTATTTTCTTCATGTGTAAAATGAGTTGGAGAAGGAAATGGCAAACAACTCGAGTGTCTTTGCCAAGAAAACTCCAAATGAGGTCATGAAAAGTTGGACACGACTGAACACAACTGAACAACTATTCTACTAGAAGCAGCTAGGTGACTCAATGCATAGAGTGCTTAGGGTCAGGAAGACCTGAATTCAAATCCAGTCTCAGACACTTACTGGCTGTGTGACCCTGGGCAAGCCACTTAACATCTGTTTATCTTAATCCACTGGAGAAGGAAATGGCAAACCATTCCAGTATCTTGGCCAAGAAAACCCGATATGAGTCGGACATGACTGAACACTGTCAATTATACCGTCATGATAATAATGTATACTAGAAAATCAAATGTGTGTAACAAAGGACCCTTTTCAAAAGGATGTTTACTCCAAAAGTATAATCACAGATATTCAAACTTGCTCCCCCTGACACATGAGAAACAAACACAATCACACCATCTCAGTCACTGGGGAGAGGAAGAGGTTTAGGTGCACAGCTTAACTCAGATCCTACCGAGTACAACAATCGAGTTCCAAGTTCAGGCCTTGGGCTTGTGTCTCAGGCATGCTGGCTTTTCTGGGTTTCCAGAGCTGTACCAGCCCACCTGTAATTCACCTCAAACTCCTAAGTCTTGGGGAGATCACTTAGGGTATCTAAAACTAAAAGGCAAACAAAACTGAAGAGAAATAAACACTCTCAGGCCCATTCTGGAGGTCTAAAAGAGGAAGAGCAGAGGGACGATGGATGTTCCCTTTCTCTCAATGGTGTGGACTGGGCACATCAGGTAGGTACTGTCAAAAAGATCACAGCCAAAAGATGGAGGACAAAGGAGTGAACGGCTCGGTCTTTCCATTTCAAAGGTCCAGATGGTCAGTTGAAGGAGGCTACCCATTGCCTTTGTGGTGGAAGGTGGAGCAGGCATCTTTGGGGCATGCTCAAATATGGCGTAACAGCACAATGGAGAGCATACAAGATTCAATAAGACCGGAGTTCACATTTGGCCTCAGGCATTGGCTGTGAGACTCTGGGCAAGTCACTTAACCTCTGCCTGCCTCTGTTTTCTCATCTGTAAAATGGAGATACTAATAACATTAACCCCATAAGATTATTGTGTGGATCAACTGAGATAATAGTTGTAAAGCACTTAGCAGATTGTCTAGCACATATCAGGTGCTATACAAGTGCTAGCTTAGTTTTGTAGGGTATTTCTCAACCTATAAGCAAAAAAAGAGCAAAGACAAAAAGAATAATGGGTATGAGAAAGGCAGAAAAGAGATGGATGGATGGATGGATGGATGGGTGGATGGATGGATGGATAGAGATGATTGAGAGAGATGTGAGATAGATGAGAGAGATGTGAGATAGATGAGAGAGACAGAGAGAGCGCGAGAAGACATTTACTGTAAGTCAGGCATCTTGAATTCTGAAATTGGCAAACAGAACAACCTTGGAAGTTGGCAAACCTACAAATTAGAACTTGATTTATTGTTTTACTTATTGTTTAGACAAGAAAGTGATGGAGAAATGTTAATAATGCAGATTAAAAAATGTGTTGTGTACCTCTGAAATTCTGGTCCAAAATTATTGTCCTTGCATCTCTCCCTCTGCCTCGGTCTTCCTTAACCTGTTCTTCATCTCTTTTGTAACCTCCAACCCCTCCCCCCTCTCCACTTTCTCCCGGTCTCTCACCCTGTTTCTGGCCTCACTTTCTTCCTTGAAACTGAAATTTCCCACTATTCATTTCTGTCATTCTTTACCTCTTTGTCCATATGCCATTTATGGTTGGCTAACCCTTAAACCTGGATCACCCTGGTATCCTCTCCATTCCCACTTTCAAGCTGCTAACCACTGCTAAAGAAAACCACATCAATATGTCAATAACATCCCCTTCATATATTCATGTCATCTCAACTGAGCCACAAATTTTATTATTCCTTGATTATTTATTATATTCCTTTCTCCCCGCAAAATAGCCTACATTGTCTTCTCTCCCAATGGATGTTAATAGTGTTCATAAAATGACAAGTTTAGAGACAGAAGTGACCTTTGAAATTGAGTCCAACTCCCTTATTTTACACATGAGGAAACAGGCCCAGAGAGGGTATGTGACTTGTCCAGGTTTACACATCTAGCAAGTGTCTGAGACAGAACTCAAATCCAGGTCTCCTTGATTCCAAATCTAATACCCTATCCACTATGCCAGAATGCCAGTCTGAAAGAGTAGTCATTAATGATTTCATGTCAATTTGGAAGGAGGTCTCCAAAGCAGTGATCTTTGGATCTCTACTTATTCTTCTGCTAATATTTTTATCAACGATTTGGGTAAATACATAGATGATATGTTTATTAAATTTGCAGGTGACACAAAGCTGAAAATGATAGCTAACATATTGGATAACAGGATGTAAATCCAAAAACATCTCATCAGGAGAGAATGTTAGAACACATCTAATCTTCATCCCTCTACAATGTGCCCTATTCATTCATCTCCCCACGACTTTGTCTACCATGTCAGAGAAATGTCTTCAACCCTGGAAACTTACTCCACCCCTACTCTACTTCACACATTGGACAGATTCTCCATTCCTGAGACCTCACCTTTTGACTGACTAGTTCCTCCCAGAACTTCCAATTGAAGGATAGGTCCAGGCCAAAGATGCCTTCATCCTTCTCTGGATGTAGTGCTGACTTGTCTCCATAGCACTTTGTCTGCCATGATCCCATAATGGGCACTATCATTCCTCACCCTGCTCTTTGGCTCCCAATCATGCATTACCTTCCTCCATTAGAATATAAGTTCCTGGCTAGAGGGACTGTCTTTTTTCTGCTTGTTTTTGTATTATTATTGCTTAGCACAATATCTGGTATACAGTACACACTGAATAAATGTTTGTTGACTGACTAACAAGATGCTATTTTACAAGGATGAGTGCAAAATCTTACATGTGGTTTCCATAAAAAAAAACTTTACAAGTACAAGATGGAAGGGATATCATTTTGCCTCAAACAAGGTCACTCTGTCAGCTGTGTAATATTGTAGCCAAAGAAACTTACTCTATTTCAGTCTACATTGGGAGAGGCAAAGTATCCAGGACTGAGGAGTTCATAGTCTGACTTACTACCTCCTAGTTAGACCACATCTGGAGTATTGTGTTAAGTTCTGGACGTCATCTTTTAAATAGGACATGGTTAAGCTGGAGTGTGCTCAGAGCAGGGCAATTGGTATGGTGAAGAGCCTTGAGTTCATGTTGTCTGAAAATAGGCTGAAGGAAATGGGAATTTTTAGTCAAAAATGGAAAAGACTTATCAGACATGAGAGCAGTGTTCAAGTATTTTCAGGATCCTTAAAGTAGCACATTCTTAGCTAACTCCAGTTTCACAGATATTGTTAGGATAGTAATGTGCAAACCCAATATTCATAAGCCCCCCCCCTCCAATATTTCTTTTAACTCAAACCTGCCAGCTGAAAATTCAAAGCAAAGGCATTTAACAAGGTAAAATAGCAATATCTTAGAATTGTCAGGCATTAAATTCTAGAAGAGCTCACTTCCAAATGGCTGCCATCGATATTCTGACATCTGTCTCCTGGGAAAGTGCTCTCCTTGCTCCCATTTAGCATGTCAGTCTCCCCCAAAACAGTGAGTGTAAAGGGATACATCTGTCACTCATAGCAAGTTCCATGGGAACCCAGCAGCTCACTCATCTTTCCCTAGTTGGGTGTCAAGCACTCTCTCAAGCCTCTAGTGACTTTCTTCTCATCTAAGGTCATCCAACTCCTAAGAAAGTCTTTCTAGGGGCATACTCTCCTAAATCTTGTTCCTTTTCTGAGCATACCAACCTAGTCCACATTATGTCTTTTAAAAAGATAAAGTGAAAAGTATTGACTTGCTTTAAGGATTCTAATGGATGCAAAAAGAAACATAGTGTTCATCAATTCACCACACCTCCTTACAGGAGCAACAGGTAGAAGTTACAAAGAATTTAGGCTTCATGTGATACCTAACACTTAACAAAATAGAAGAGCAGACTACAGAATAGAATTAAGGCAGGTACTAAAATCTCAGTAGTTATACCTTGGACAGAGCCTTTAAAGGTACAGTTGGGTTAAAAATTGAACCAGAGAAGAATGAAAGGATGGATTGACTTTAGGAAATTGTCAAGTTCTTTGAATGAACCTAATATTTTCTCTAAAAAAAAATTTCATATTTAAAAATAGAAATATTCATTTATCATGTAACATATAATAATTCAGTCTCCAATGAAATGAAATTGAGAATCACACAAAGGTCAAAGGAGAGGGGCAGAGTGAGCACAGACAGGCTATAAGGGGAGAGCAAAGGACATCAGAGAAATGTCTGAGTGAAAAACAAGGTGTCTTGGTCAAGTAGGGGAGTGAGGAGGTACAGAGACATCCTCATGATGTCAATGGAAAGCAATTAAAGCCTCTAGCATGTTGGACAGAGGTGTATGAAAGTGCCTAGGATGGGCAGAGACATAAAAGTTTTCATCTATCTTGTTGGAATGAACATCCACAGGTACCTGATAATATAATGCAATAATCCTAATAGTTAACATGTATATAGTGTTTGTTATATGCCAAGCACTGTACTAAATACTTTACAATTATTATTTGATCCTCTCAACAACCCTGGGAGGCAGGTTGTTATTATACCCATTTTACAGTTGAGGAAAATAGTTTATGTGACTTGACCAAGGTCACACAGCTATTAAGTATCTAAGGCTGTATTTGAACCCAAGTCTTCCTGGCTCCAAGCTCTATCCACTGTGCCACCTAGTTGCCTCACTCAGATCACAGATATATGGAAATCCTCCTAACAATTAGACCAATCTAAGAGTGAAAGGGGCTATCTCAGGATGAAGTTGTTCTCCCTCACTGGAAGCCTTTAAGCAAAGGCTATATGATCACGGGCAGTTGGGTGGCACAGTAAAGTGTGGGGACTGGAATCAAGAACATGTGAGTTCAAATCCAACCTCAGACACTTATTAGCTACCCTGGAACAAGTCACTTAATCCTATTTGTCTCAGTTTCCTCATCTGTAAAATGAACTGGAGAAGGAAATAACAAACCACTCCTGTATCTTTGCCAAGATCACAGAGTTGATGACAACTGAAAATGATAATGTTAGATATGTTGTAGTAGAGTTCTTTTCCGGTTATTTGTTGGACAAGGTGGCCTCCTTGGTGGCTTCCTTCCAACTTTGAGATTATAGTCTACGTGCTATTTTCCAAATTTAGCATCCTATCTTCCACTTCCATGTAACCTTACAACCTACCTTTCCCTTCCACTTTTAAATGCCTTCTGCATCTGTATCCCTCTGAATCCATATTTCCTGGGCCCTCCTCTTCCATGAAGTCTTCCCTGATCTTGCCCCCTCCACTTCTCCAAT
This sequence comes from Potorous gilbertii, assembly GCA_028658325.1. Lineage (NCBI taxonomy): Eukaryota > Metazoa > Chordata > Mammalia > Diprotodontia > Potoroidae > Potorous > Potorous gilbertii. The sequence continues at coordinate 212,271,391 of CM053772.1, read as the reverse complement.
GCCGCTCTCTCCTCTCAAATATTTTTAGATCTCTCTGTTAGAATTCTGCCACCATTTGCTCTTTTGGCTATAAACCATACATTATTATTTTCTTTATGGTAGATATTCCTACCAGAACCTAAGATCCTTCAGTTCAGGAAAGGTATTTTTGTCACGTTGAACATATTAGGTACTTAAGAAACTGATGATGAACTGAATTATTAAACTGAATGGAGGAAGTGTGATATAGTAGCAATGACACTGGATTTGAAGTCAATAGACTTGACTTCATATCCTGGTTATGTTATTTACTACTTATGTGACCTTGGGCAAGTCTTTTCTGCCTTCTGGACCTCAGTTCCTCATCTGTACTATGAGGAGATACTGACTATATAAGGTCATCATGTTATGTATCTAGACCTGGAAAGAACCTTAGAGTCCATCTGATCTAACCTCCTCATTTTACCAAAGAGGAAACTGAGGTCAGAGAGATTAAGTGATTTATACAAGGTCATTCATGTAGTAAGCATCAGATCAGAGGCAGGATTTGAACCCAGGTCCTCCAACTCCAAAGAATCCTTCTACTGCTCCAAAGATTGTGTCCTGTGACTGGTTAAATTAGATGGCTGAATTGGATGATCTCCAAGGTGCCATTCAGCTCTCACATTCTGTGATTCTATAAATAACAATTAGTCTAAGAAGATTCCTTTCCTTTATATGAGCCATAGCAAATAACTACAGATCTCTCCCTATTGACCTCTTAAAACTGCTAGGACTGCCCTTCCCCCTCACAACCCCCCCGCCTTAAAATGAGCCTCAAAGAAAGAATGTTTTGGGGAGCTTAGGTCTCAGTCTTCGCTATTCAGGTTGTAAAGATGATGCTTCTGGGGAAGGGAGGCATTAAATTAATGCAATGAAACAAACAAAAAAGAAAGAGATTTACAGAAATGTCTCATTTTTCTCATAATTCTTGGCCTTCTTCAAAGATCGTGGGGATGCTGCATCTCCCCACAGAGGTCTGTACACCAACAACTCCTTAAGATTCAGCTCCTGCAACTGTGACATTAAGCCATAAAATGTTCTGCTGATAAAGTAATTGCTCGACATGGCTACCTGGTTCAAACTTGTGCTTAGCATGCATCTCTGGCCCCAGAATGCAGCTGACGATCTCCATTTAACTACCTCATCCCCTGCATTTACTCGGAGAGGAGAGGAAATACAGCCCGAAACCGACTTTCTTTTTTTTTCTTTTAAGACTCCAGACGGCAAATCCAATAGTAGCCAACAGTAACAACATATGCTTATAATTACGAACTCCATCAGGGAATTCAACCTTACAGAGAGGATGGAAGAGAGGCCCGTGCAGGGGGAACTACAGAGTTCTACCAAAAACAGGCCAGAGAAAAGCTAGGCAGGCAGAAGCAGGATGACCATGCCTGATTCAGGGGCTAAAAGCTGCTGCTTTCCAGCCAGGCTCTTGGAGGATCTACATTATTTTTGCTGAACATGAAATACTGAGAAACAAAGGCTTGCTCTCTGTACGGGCTTTTCACTCTGGTCCAGAGAAATCTTCCAGTCTAGCCAAAGCTCCAATAGTCTTCCGCCCAGATGACTAAGATGGGGCTATCAGGTTGGGGGAGGGAGAGGTCTAGGCAAGGGCACAACCAAGATCAGAGATGTAACTTAGCTGGAACAAACCCTACAAACTGTTCTCAAGGGCAAATGGCACAGAAGATCCCCTGAGTTGGGAGAGGGCTTGAGGGCGAGACACAGACCTTAGGACACTTGAGTGAATCTAGTGCAGGAAAGGCTGCAATAAAAAGAGCAGGGGAGCAGGTCAGGAAGGTGAAAGACCCTCTCTAGAAGTTATCTCTTTTAATGAATTTTTGCTGCTAACTAGGTACTAATCACCATCATTTCTATGCCACCAAAAAGGAACAAAAGTACTGTTAGTAAACTCGGAATTTGGCACTTTGGGGCAAAGGTCCTGTTGTCCTACTTATAGCTCTGCTTAGGATTTCGGTGGAGCCCAGATGATTCCCAGATGACTTCCCCCATTCACTCAGGCTCCTGGAGGGGTTCTGGCTCAAGGCAGGAGGTCAGCCATCTGTTTAGCCTTGGGTCCCATTAGCAGATTTAAACAGTGCTTAAGGGTGCCACTGGAAGGCCCGAGTATGTATTTCAGGAGGTCCAGCATTGTGAGCACCAGACACAGCAAGAGAAGAAAAGTCATCCACGTGTAGACATTTTTCTTCTGTTTTTACTTTCAGTTAACAAGAATTTTTTTCTCTCTCTCCTACCTTGCCCAATCCAACAACTCTTAATGAAAAGATTAAAAAAAACTTCTTAAACAAACATTCAGAATTATGACAAACATCCCTGTTGGCCACGTCCAAAACTGTGAGGCTTAGGTACAAAAAGTCAGCTTCACCAGTACAAAATGGGTTAGACACAGCCAGATGTTGTTCTGAAAAAGATCTGGGGGTTTCAGTGGACCACAAGTGTAATGATACTAGCCAGCAGTGCAGTGTGACAGCCAAAAGAGTTAATGCTCTTGGACTGCTTTAAGAGAGACCAGATTTTCAGGACTAGGAGGCTGATTGTTTTATTATACTCTGCTCTCATCAGACCTCACTGGCAGTACTGGCAGTGTGTTCAGTTCTCAGTGACACAGTTAAAGAAGTACACTGATAAGTGACAGTGTCCAGAGGAGGCCCATCAGGATGGTGAAGGTGCTTGAGTCCATGTCACATGAAGATAAGTTGAAAGAACTGGGGAAGCTTCATCCTGGGAAGAAAAGACTGGGGAGATGAAGCAGAGGAGATAATATAATATCTGCTTTCAAGTATTTGAGTACCTGTTATCTAGAGGTGAGATGAAGTTTGTTCTGTCCGGTGCCAGAGGGCAGAACCAGTAACAGTAGGTGGAAGGGGTAAAGAAGCCAATTTAGGTTTATAGTCAGGAGGAAAATAGTCTCAAGAGTTAGCACTGTCTAAAAATAACAGTATGTCATGAGGATTCCTTTTGTGGATGGACAAGATGAGACAGTTGGGGAAGTTTCTTCTAAATGCCAAAATCTGCCCTTGTGTCCCCAGCACCTTTGCACATGATGGGTGGTTAATAAATGCAACCTGGAGAGGATTCTGGGAAGATGGCAGAGTAGGTCAGGAAATTTCAGGCTCTCAAGATTTTCCTCCACAAAAGAGATAAAATAGGACCTCTGGGCAAACATAGAGTGGTGAAAATAAATAAGGGTAGGGGCACCCTCAAGCACTGTCCTCGTTGGGCAATCCAAGAAGAGCTAAAGAAAAATCTCAGGATGAGACTTCCTCCCTGTGAAGAGCAAACACCTCTAGACTAGGGTCTGCTTTAACAAGAAGCTGCAAGTCTTGGGGTTTAAGAGGTTGCCTCAGTCCCAGTCACAGGATTTTTTCCCCCAAATAGTGAGGGGAGTTGAGCTTTTGTTCTGGGGAAGATGGGGGGAACCTCTAATGATAATGTATGCCAGACCCAGCTATGTTATGAGAGAGACAGAGTAAGTAGGAACCATCACATGCTTGGTGAGTGCAGAAGCAGTATGGCAGGCTGTAGGCATTTACAGGAGTCTGGAGGTCTTGGTTTGAAGTTCAAGATCAGAGAGGAGAACTAAAGATGATCAGAAGCCAGAGGTACCATCCTCCATACCCCAGGACTAGAGGTGAATATAAAAACTAATTTTTTACAAACCAAACAAAATGCACAGGCAAGGGAGAAAGAATCTAACAATAGAGAACTACTATGGGAATAGAGAAGGCTGGAATTTGTCTGCAGAGGAGGATACTGAAACAAAGAAACCATCTTCTGCCCACAAAGACTAATGTCAAATGGTCATCTCCCCAAAAAGAATTCATTGAAGAACTTAAAAAAACTTTAATAATCAAGTGGGAGAGATTGAGGAAAAATGAAAATGAAAAATAAGAATGATCCAAGAAAAACAAGAAGATTATGATAGGAGTCAACCAATTAGAAAAAGGATATCCAGAATCTTAAGGAAGAAAATGACACCTTGAAAATCAGAATTGGGCAAGGTGAAGCCATCAAAGTAATGAGAGATGAAGAAATAAAATTATCAAAGTATAAAGAATGATAAAATAGAAGAGAATGTGAAACGTCTCATAAGAAAAACAATGGATCTAGAAAAGAGATCAAGAAGAGAAAATATAACAATAATTGGACTGAAAGTGCTGATCAAAAAAGAATCTTGATGTAAGACAAGAAATAATTAAAGAAAATTGTCCTGAAGCATTAGAACAAGAGGGGAAAGTAGAAATAGAAAAACATCCATTGATCACCACTGGAAAGAATTCCTTTGAGAAGAAGTCATAGGAATATTATAGTCAAATTCTAAAACCCCCCAATCAAGGAAAAAACATTAGGAGCAACAAGAAAATTTCTTTGCGTACGACTACCACAATTAGATTAGTACCACACCTAGTGCTGGGAGCACTAAAAGTTCACAGGTCTTGGAACACTATATATTGAAAAGCAGAAGATCTGGATCTCTGGCTGAAAATATCATACCCACAAAGCTAAGCCTAATTCTGAATGAAAAAAAATGGATATTTGATCAACTGTCAGACTTTCAGGATTTGGTTAAAAAGAACCTGAACTAAATAGAAGAGTTGACATATAAGAGCCAAGAAAAAAATAAGGTACATACCCATGATCAATTACAAGAGACTAAATAAGGATAGTATGTTTACCTTTATATATGGAAAATGTAAAACCTATGTCTAAGATTGCTACTAGTAATTAGGCAGTTTATAAGAAAGAGTATAAGAAAGCAAGATTATAAGAAAGAATTAGAGAATTATATGACTTCAAAAAGTAAAACTGTTCAAGAACAACTAAAAGATTAAGTCTCTTATACAAATGAGGTAGAAGAGGAAGAACCAATACAGAGAAATTGGAGGGGGAGGCTAACTGTTAGCTCTGGGAAATACTTTCATTGGGAATGGGTTTAAGAAGGGAAAATACAAATACATCTACAAGAGTATAAAAGTCTTCTAAATTTAGAAAGAAATAAAACCCTAGAGATATAAGGAGGGAATAATGGATAAAGGAGATGTCTTTGGAGGGGAGGATGAGGGAATAGATTAAAAGGGGAATAGTGAAAGGTGTTTAGATTTAGGGGAATGGGAGGATAAGGGAGGAATTGCTGGAGAAAGGTAGATATAGTAACAGGAGGGTATGGTAGCAGGTAGAAGTACAAAGCAGAGGACATAAAAACAAAGATTAGGAGCAGAATCTCTTAAGGAAAGTGTATGTTTGTTTATGTATATATGTTTGCATATATATATATGTATATGCATATTTAAATATCAATATCTATATATAAATATATCCATGCTCAATTGTAGTCTTGGGGATGGCAGATGTGGGGAGAAAGGAGGAAAAGAGAACAAAGTAAAAAGTGTACAGCAGAGAACAAAACAAAACCTACAAGGAAACAAAGAAAAGATGGACAACTTTCAACATAATACACAGTATTTAATATGTAGGCTTTCTTGAAATGAAAAGTTATTGCTATAGATTCTGAATCCTCTCCTGTGTTCTGTAGAGCACACACACACATGGTTTCTTTCTTTCTTTCTTTTCTTATTTTATATTTAAGTTTAATATTTAAGTTTGTAATGGTTCTTTTTCTTTTCTAATTATGTATTTAAATTTTAGTATTTGTGTAAAATTAAAAAATTTTTAAAAAGGAAAGAGAAAAAAAAAATGCTACCTGACTGACTACTTATACTGCCTATCATCCCTGGTTATTCTAAGAGTAAATAATGTTTTATAAATATTTTCCTTTTTAAAAAAAGATTATATACTCCACAAGGATTGCAACTATGTTATATAGATAGATATAGCTTTACATATGTGCACATATATGTGTGTATTGTACATATATATGTGCATGTGGCTATGCATGCTCCCCTCTTCTCCAGCACCTAACAAAGTGCACTACACATAAAAAATGACTTACAAATGTGTATTGGATTAAATTTTCAAGATGAAGAGAGGCAAAAGGGAAAATAAATGTGGAGGGGAAAGTAGATAAGGATGAGCAGGAGTGAAGAAAAGGAAAGTGAGAAAAGCAAGGGCTGCCTTTGGAGGGCAACGACAACCACTTTGCTACAGAGCACCAGGACTAAACTTCTGGGTGTCTCAGGCTTTAGCACTGATTACTGATCTATATAGTCAGACTCATGGTCCACAGCATGAATGGTACTTCCGAAAATGAGGTCATCAGTCTCCACTTTCCTTCCCTGGAGAATGGGGAGAGAAAAAGGGGAAGGAAAGAAAGAGGAGGGAGGAAGAGAACAAGAGGCATTGGAGAAGGGATAGAGAGAGAAGAGGGAGGGGTAAGACCTACTAGACAACTCTCAAAGTCTGTAAATTGTAGAGAAATTGTTGCCCTGTTTTGGTAGAGGGAACTTCTTCACCATGGTTTTCCCTAAAGCAAATAAATCATAGGACCAATTCCTATGTTTATACTCCAATATATATGGATTAATTCAGGTAAGAACTTGGGCACAATATACATACAGAATAGATGTAATATAACCTTGAGGGAAAAGTCTCCTACAGAAGGTGATTTTTGCCCCATCTCTAGACAGACAGAAGCATTCTTGGTCATTGTATAGATAGGAGTTCTTAATGGATTTCAAAGCTGCTGGGGTTTTGTTTCTTTCTCTTTTTATTGTGTTGTCTCTGTATAACGGCATTGCACAAACGTTGTAAAGTCATTCTCCTGGTTCTTCTCAATGAACCAGAATGAATTCTGCATCAGTTCATATCATTCTTCAAGGTTTCCCTCAAACCATCCCCTTCACAGTTTCCTATGGCACAATAAATAGTATTCCATTTCATTCCATTCCAATCAACAATCTGTTGATTTTCTTTTTCTGGTTTGGTTCTTCTTGATTATCAAGAACATACTAGTTTCACAGAAGGAATTTGGTAGAACTCCTTTTGATATTTTGCAAATAGTTTGTGTAATGTTGGAATTGTTCTTTGAATATGTAACAGAATTCACTGATAAATTCATGTGGTCTTTGTTTTTATCCCACTTGGAAGCTGATTTTTGGTTTCCTCAATTTCTTTTTCTGGTACTGTACCATTCAAATTCTATTTTTGTTCTGTTAATTGAACATTTTTGTATTTTTATAAATACTTATTTATACTGTGATTCATATTGTGATTTTCTCTTCTTAATTATTGACAATGGTAATTTGACTTTCTGCTTTGTTTTTAATCAAGTTGCCTACTGATTTGTCTACTTTTTTTCTTATAAGAGCTCCTAGTTTTTTCATTAATTCAATTTTTATCTTATTATTTATGTCATCTTTAATTTTCAGGAGTTTAGTTGGGGTTTTTAGTTTGTTGGTTACCTAGGGCTTTTATCAGTTGTACACCCAGTTCATTTTTGTATTATTTCTATCTTTTTCTAGTGAAAGATAAAGATGTATTTTTTCTCAGACTACTTTGACTCCATCCCAATATTTGTTGTCTTATTGCAGTCATTATCTTCAGTGAAATTATTTATGGTTTTAGTGATTTGTCCTTTTGCCCATCCAGTCTTTAGGATTAAGTAATTCAGCCTTTTGTAATTTCTAGTTATTTCTTCAGTGGTTATTTTTTAAATATAAATTTTATTGAATTTTGTTCATTGATATGTATTTAATATTTTGGGGCATTTTAGGGGGTTTTATCTACTAGTATTTGGTCAATTTTTGGAAAGGTCCTTTGCACTTCTAAGAACATGTATAGTCCTTTTAATTTTCATTCAGTGATTGTTATAATTTATCATATCTAGTTTTTCTAACATCCTATTCAGATAATTTTTAAACTTCTTTCTTGCTTATCATTTACACGTGTTTAGTTCTGAAAGAAATACATTGAAGCCTTCCAACATTGTAATTTCATTATGTATTTCTCCCTGTAACTTGTTTACCTTTTCCTTTAAGTATTAGACTATGACATTTGGTCCATATGTGTTAAGTATTGAAATAAATTGTCCTTGGTACCTTTCAGCAAAATGTAGGTTCCACGTTTATCTCTTTTAATCAAGTCTATTTTTCCTGTTGCCTTACCTGACATCATGATTGCCATCCCTGTTTTATATTTTTTTTAGTTAAGCTAAAACTCCAGCCCTTTATGTTACTCCTATGTGAATCTTTAGGTTTTCAACAACTGTTAGCGTCTGCTTTCTAACCCAGTTTATGATCCTTCTCTATTTTGTAGGTAAGTTCACCCCCATTCACATTTATAATTATGATAAAAGAATTGTACATTCCCTTCCACCCTATTCTCTTATACTGTTTTCTGTCTTCATTCTTCTCCTCCTTTTAACATATAACAAGAGAGTTACAGAATCAGAGTGTGTTCAGCAGCAATTCTCTACTTAATAAAATCAGCTTTCACTCCCCTTACCCTCTTCCCTTAGTCATCCCTCAATCAAAGGTTCTTACCATCTTTCTTTATTTTTACATGCTTCTTCCTAACCCTCCCTGCTTTGAACTTAATATTTGTTTTGCTTACGAGTATTTGTTTCTTCTTAAATCTACTCTCCTTCTTATTCTCCCCTTTCCACTTTCCCTGTAAAATTGAAAGTATTTTTTCAACAAATTCTTTGTAGATACATGTGTCATTATATGTGGGCTATACTCCTTTGACCAGTTCAGATGAAAGTGAAATTCCAGCGATGCCCTCTCTCTCTACCCCTTCCTCGTTTATATAGACTGCTTTTATGAGACATAGTAAGTCCTCCCCTCTTATTTTCCTTTCCTTCTCCATTGTGTCATCCTTTTACCCTCCTTCCTTTCCTTTTCTCTCTTAACATTATCAAAAGACAACAAGCCACTCCCAGACCCTCTGTCTTACTCGATTCTCTCTGTGATCTCTGACGACAGGGTCTAAGAAGATATTCTTATTCTCTCGTTACTTCACAATGTAAATCCATCATTCATATAAAATCCTTTTTGAATACTCCCATTTATGTTTACTGTTGTTTCTCTTTATTTCTATGCTTATATTTCAGAATATCTATCCAGATTTTACTATTTCATTAGAACTTCCCTCAGCAGAATTATAATCAGTTTTTCTGGAAAAATGATACTTCTTTGTAAACCTCCCATCTTTTGCCTTTTGGAATATTATATCTTATGGTCTCAACATCTTTGTAGAGGTAGCTGCTAAATCATGTGTGATCCTGACCAGAGTTCCTTGGGATTTGAACTATATCTTTCTCCCTGTTTTTTTTTTAATTTCATATTTTCTTCGACCTAAAACACTGGATTTTGGCCATAAAGCTCCTGGGAGTTTGTTTTTGGAGGTTACTTTAAAAGGCAATTAATGAATTCTTTCTATTTTTTTACCTTGTCTTCCTGTTGTAAAATGTCTGGACAGTTTCCTTTCATGGTTCCTTGAAATATGATATCCAAGCACTTACATTTTCCTAGTCATCCAACACATCCAAAACTCATGTCCCATGTCCACATGTGTAGCAAAGCACCTGAGTGAGACCTGAGTTAGATCAAAAGGTAATTGGAAAATGTTCAACAAAACAAATCAAAATGCAACGCATTGTAGATAGTGTTAATTTGTGGTTTTCTAAGTTATTATGCAGCCCAAATGGGTCCATTTTTATTTGAGTCTGATACCAACAGACTGAATATTACATTCTTCTTTTTTCAATCTTTTGACTTTGTTTGAATATTTCTTGTTATCTCAAGGAGTCATTCACTTCTCTTTGATCCATTCTAATTTTCAGTATCTTCACTGGGTTATGTTGTATACCTATTGTGCTTAGTTATTAACTCTGTTTGCAAAGTCTTCCTCCGGTGCTTTCATTTCTTTTCAAATTCTTTCCTATATTGTTCTTTTCTCTTTTATATTATCATTTTCACTATTTGTTTTTCCGCTCCTGCTTCATTTCTTCTACAGTTCTAACTGACCTGGTGAATAAGTTGTGTTTCTCTTTGAGTCTTTTCTTGTAGGTTTTGGAGTGAGTCATCTCTTCTTGGTTTGTGTCTTGAGCATCCCTGGCAACAGAATTCTTCCTTATCATTTTTTTGCTTACTCATTCACACAGCCTTACTTCCCAGATTGGGATTTTATCTTAGGATCAGGATCTATACACTTCTCTAGGAACTATTATGCCTTATTTTACCTGGGATTCTGCTACTATGTTTTTAGGAATTAAGTGTTGTGTTCTTCAAGGATCACAGAGGTAGTTTGAGCCAGGTAGCGGCAGACTTTCTGATGGTTCTATGTAATTAAATAAAAGATCTGCTATAATTGGTGCCTTCTGAGACTTCCTAGGCTCTAAACTCTGTTAGGTGTCCAGGTGATACTGCCACAGACTTCCCCCTGGGTGTTATTCCATTAGACAGTGGCTGGCTCTAGAGCCTGTCAGCAAACTGAAATGTATAGTAGATTCAGAGCAGCTAGGTGGCACAACAGACAAAATGTCAGCCTGGAGTCAGGAAGATCTGAATTAAAATCTGACCTCTGACACTTCTTAGTTGTGTGACCCTGGGCAAGTCACTTGACCCTGTTTGCCTCAGTTTCCTCATTTGTAAAATGAGCTGGAAAAAAAGAAATAGCAAAACACTCCAGTATCTTTGCCAAGAAAACCCGAAATGGGGTCATAAAGAGTTGGATACAAGTGAAAATGGCTGAACATCTGAGCATACTCAGAGAAATTGTACTGGGGCCTAGGCTGAGTCCATCATTTATTCTGGCAGATTCTGGGCTGCTGGTCCAGCCTTGTGTGGAGCCTGATCAGTGGCCTGAATCAGGCCTTCTGTGAGACCTTGTGATGCTGGCCTTGGACTATGGCTAAGCCTTCAATCTACTTGAAATGACCCATTCTGCTAGCTGAACTTGGGTTGAGGAAAAACAACAACTCTGATGTCTCCTTAGATACTTGTCTGGACATCTCAGATCTTCAATAGAGTAATTATGGGAGGAGCTGGAGCTCCAATTCTGCCATCTTATTGGTCTTGTGACAGCCCATAATTCAATAAAAGTTAAGTGCACTCTTAGTGAGGTTTTGTAAATAGAATACAGAATCACAAAATGTCAAAAAAAATTAAAGGAGAGGGGGATTTCCGAAGATATCTTCCCTTATCTCAGATGAATGGGAACTTTACCTGCAATGATTTCTAATAATGGAAAAGGAACTAGATTAGGACTCAAAGGACCTGAGTTCAAATCCTAACTGCTACTTTCCATCTGGGTCGACCTTAGGCCTCAATTTACCTTTCTTAGTCATATTTTCCTTATCTTTAAAATAAGAGATTTAATGACCACTCCAGACCCTTCCAGGTGTAGATCTATGATGCTCACAGACTTTGTTTTAAAATCTCCCAAGATGGTGATTCCCTGCCTCCTGAGGCATCCCTCTGTTGGACTAGAAGGGTTTTGTTGCTCTTTTTTTCCTTGGTATTAAACCTAAATTTGCCGCTTTACAATATCCATCTCCTATCTTACTTCCGCCCTCAAAAACCGAACAAAAGCTGTGCAATCCTGCAGATACTTAATAAATGCTTATTTCTTTCCTTCTCCAAATGGCCATCCTTCAAAATTTGCAAAACAATTCTTAATCCCCACTCCTGAGTTTTGTTTTCCACAAAAGAACATTGGTTCCTTCCATTCATCTTTGCACACATAGTTTTAAATCTCGTTAAAAAGTATTCTAATCATTCCCCTTTAGACAAGTCAACTTGTTAATGCTCCTCTTAAAATGTAGTTTCCACAGCTGAACATAAGGTTCCCTGTGTGGTCTGGTCAGTCACTTTTCTGGACTCTATGCTACTATTAACACAGCCCAAGTTTACATCAACCTTTTCTGACAGACACATCATAGCAGTAATTCAAATGGACCTAAAAATCCTTAACTTTTTTTATTTTTAATTAACTGACATCTACCTACAATGCATCTGCCCCGTGTGTGACCCTTTTTCTGAATCTAAAACAGATTTTCCCTTCTTCTTACTAGATTCAACCCATCATTCCAAGTTGTAAAGGGTTTGTGACACCTTGGTTCCATTGTAGTGCTATCCTTTCCCTCCAGCTTTGCAACATATGCTAATGCGATAAGCATGCTTTCTATGCATAATAATGTTAATATCAGTGACTCACATTTATTTAAAAAATTATAGTTTTCAGTTAATGCTTTTCCTCACAGTAAATCTATGTGGTTGTTATGGGGGTCTGAGGGGCAGAGCAGTGGAGGGGAAAGAGTGTTTGTTGATTTTGGAGGTAGAAGCCTTGAGTTCAAATCTAGCTCTGTACTCTTTCCCTATGTGTCCTTCACCTATCTCAGTTTCTTCTTCCTTATCTATAAAATTAGGAAGTTCTACTCAGTCATCTCTAACATTCTTTCCAGTTCTTTATATTTGAGCTGGGAAGTGAAAGTATTGTGCCAGTTTTACAGATGAGGAACCAGATTGAGAGGGGCTAAGTGATCTGTTCTGAGTCACACAAATAGTAAGGGTGGCAGAGGTGAGACTCAAATCCACAGTCTCTGAGCCCAAGCATGGTGCTCATTCTACTTCATGATGATCTTTCAGCAATATTTTAATCAATTCTCTCTAGGTCCAGTCATTTAAATCAACCAAATCAGTTTTCTCTGTATTGTTATCCAGCCTATATATGGATTGTCTGTATGAATATCATGGGAGATTCTATCGCTGTACAGGAAATTCCATCTGCCTCTAGGTTAAGGCAATCTCCCCCACACCTGGATTGTGCTGCCTTCCCTACCTATACCTCAATCTTGTCATGATAAAATCTGTAATAAAGACAAATATTCTGAGAATGATCAGCTTATTAGTATGGCTAACAAATACCAATAAATTGGACCAAGACCTGTCAGTAGTCAAGGAGGTATTGTATTTCCACAGTGACCATGCAGACATATTTTACTTCTGATTGGTTGGTGCTGCTTACATCAGTTCCTCACCAGATGGACCAGCATCACATGAATAACAGCCTCTGGAAAGCCTCATGGAGAACAAATATTCTGTGACCAGATTGACTCATACCTACCCGTGATCAATAAAATCTCATAGATTTGAATCTTTGTGGCTGGACTTTAGCCAATAGGAATAGGGAAGTAAAATTCTTACATATTGTACTAATAGAGTCTATATACAATCAAAATGATTCACACATATTGATTCTGATGAGATACACTGATTAGATGTAATTCTCAATCAATGATTAATCATGGAATATCAATTTTCAAATTTCATCTTAGGCAACTGAAGTTACAGCTTACACAAGCTCAAACTCATGTTACTGGGGTGGGGGACCAACTAATATATAGTGAATTGATCATTTCATTTCATTTATATATACACATGTGTGTGTTCATCTTTCATTGACAAAAAAGACCATGCCATCAGAGAAATAAGGACATGACTTGCACTTGACTTTTTTGTTTTGAGTGAAGGAGAGCTGTGCAGATCATTAGCCTCACTTCTCCTCCAGAGCCATCTGAATCCTGTGACCAGACATTCATAAGGATGACTGGAGATGACCCAGGATGAGGCAGTTGGGATTAAGTGACTTACCCAATGTCACACAGCTAGTGAGTGTCAAGTGTCTGAGGTGAGATTTGAACTCAGGTTCTCCTGACTCCTGCACTGGTGCTCTACCCACTGCACCACAAAGAATTAATACATATAAAATAAAGTGGGATGTCAATTTTCAACTTCACAACCTTTTATAATCTCATAACAGATAAAAATTAAGTAAAAAGCTGAGAGTTTTAAGAAACTACATCTAATTGGTAAAGATCCATTTGAAAAAGTAGCCAGAACCTCCCTTTGAGCCAGCCAGAACATTCTTATAAGGACCTTCATAACTTCAAGAAGGTATGTAAATGTGTTTTTATTCCACACTTCAGAAAAGTGTTAAAGCACTTTAATGAGATACTAATTTTTATCTGCAATGTTTTTCTGGTTTTAGACAGTCACCTTGGATAAATGAAATTTAAAACCAAATTTTTGCTAGATGGGTGTTTGCTAGTGGCAGTGGCAGTGGATAGAGTGCCAGACCTGAAGTCGGGAAAATTCAATCTTTCTGAGTTCAAATCTGGCCTCAGACACTTACTAGCTGTGTGAACCTGGGCAAGTCACTTAACCTTGTTTTCCTCTGTTTCCTCATCCATAAAACAAGATGGAGAAAGAAATGGCAAACTATTCTAGTATCTTTACCAAGAAAACCCCAAATGGAGCCACACAGAGTAGGATATGACTGAACAAAAACAAAAAAAAATGACAGCATATGAATTACCAGTGTATGCTTAGAGACTTGTAAAAACAGAGGGTCACGGACTTGTGGACCAGTCACAAAGATATACAGCCAGTGACTAGGTCAAAGTGGCCATTCTTTGCCTCATTTTTTGAATAGCCCTAATTGCTAAATGGACATTGTCTCAGTCAAACCGAGCTTAAAAAGACCAAGGTCTCCCATGGCACCATTGCCAGATGTCCAGTTGTCCTAATCTGTTTCTGGCAACTGGACTCAGATGGGTTCAGAAGAGAGAGTGAGGCTGGTGACTTTGCACAGCCCTCCCTCACTTAAATCCATTTCACTTGCAAGCTATGGCATCACTTCCTGATGTCATGGTCCTTTATGAGAATGATGAACAAAAACTATATCTGAATGCACAGTTATTCCTGAATGAAAATCAAGTAACTCCTTAGGCAAAGTTTTAACACCTTAGAAGCCTGCCTTAAACTCAAAACCAGGGCCTAGGGAAAGTAAGTGGCTGCCTGTTTCAGGGACTTGGGGAAAGTGCCTGTACTAAAAATAAATCAATAAATCCCTTACACCAGTTTGTTTATTGCTTCAATGTGATATCCAGAGTCAAAACTTAGACTGGAGTCAAACTCCTCAAATGTTTGAGCTATAACAATTATTTTTACCTTAGTGTGAATAAGTTTATAAGAACATTTCCAGAGAGTAGGTCTTAGCAGAGAGAATGAGGAAAGGGCCTGAAGACAATGCAATGGATACCCTGCATGGGTGGGGATAAAAGAGCACCCTGGAAATATTGTGATGTAATGGAAAGAGCATATGATTGTGGAGTCGGCTATACCACTTACCAGTTGAGTGATCTTAGACGGGTCACTTAACCATCGTGGGCCTGCGTTTCCTTATTTCGCAAATGAGAGTGTTAGAATAGGTGACCTTCAAGGTCATTTCCAGCCTTAATTTGATGATTCCTACGTAAGGTCCCATCTCCCCCAGTTATGGGTGTTGTGCCTTTGCACTAAAACTATTCTGTATAAGCTAAGTTCCTATGCTTCGTGTTCAGCCCAATGTCTGACATACCTACCCATAGTCAACAGAAGCTCACAGATTTGAATATTTGCGGTTGGACTTTAGCCAGTAGGAATAGGGAAGTAAAATTCTTACATATTTTACGAATAGGGTCTATATACAGTCAAGTTGATTCACACATATTGATTCTGATGAGATACACTGATTAGAAACAATTCTCAATCAATGATTAATCATGGAAAATTAAAAAATGTTAGCTGGTTGATAGGTATTTATTTACTTATCTTTCTACACATTTTATTTCTCTTCCCCCTAGAAAGTAAGTTCTTTTAGGGCAGGGACTGCTTCCTTTTTATCTTTTCTTTTTTAAAGACCTCTAAAACGGATCCTAGCTTATTAAACAGATACCTAATGAATGCTAAGGCAGCTAGGTGGCACAGTGGATAGAGTATCGGGCTTGAAGTCAGGAAGATTCATCTTCCAGAGTTCAAATCTGGCCTCAGACACTAACTAGCTGTGTGACCCTGGGCAAGTCACTTAACCTTGTTTGCCTTAGCTTCCTCATCTGTAAAATGGGCTGAAGAAGGGAATAGGAAACTACTCTTGTATGGGTCACAAAGGGTTAAACATGACTGAACAACAGTAAACACTTATTAGATCTAATCAAATTGAAGTTCTGAAACATAGCAAAAATACACTAATACCTTCATTGCCTTCTTCTACCAGTCTTATAATCAATCCTCTGGGTAAAGGAAATAAGGATGGAGAAAAGGGATTGCCAGCACGTGACAAGTTAACAACAAGATCTTACTTTATGAGGTGACATTACAAAGTGTTTTCTTAATGTACTTCCTTTGATGGTATAAAAGGTATTTTTATTTAGACTTTTGTATCAGTATCTCTTCTGGGTTGACTTGACCTTTTTATGTGTGTGTTTCCAACTGAATGAAGATAAGTGATTAGTGCAATAGAGAAACTGAACTAACATCTTTTTACATGGAATATAAAAAGTGCTTGGGCAAATTACTTCTCTGGCTTGGGAAATTTATTAAACCATTACATGAGGAGTTAGTGACATATTTAACTAGCCTTTCATGGAAAACCTCCAAATCCTCCCATGATGTGGTTGTTTTGGCTGTGAGGAACCAGCTGTCACTAGCTGTGTGAGACAGTTAAATACAGACAAAGATATTGATAAATTAACAGCTGCAACCTGGAAAAAATTAGGGTTTTGACTCAGTTGATGTAACCTCAACAACTTCAAAAGGCATCTAAGGAGAAGCGATCTTGAATGAAATTTTATTTCTACCATGTCATTAGAGTAACAGAAGGGAGAGAAAATGAGAAAACCAATTCAAATTCAGCCAAAACTTATCAAAAGTCTACTGTGTGTAAAGGCCTATCCTGAGAAGATGAAGGGGAAATAGACGCATTAAAGATCACAGTGTGTATGTATTTGTGTGTGTGTGTGTATGTGTGTGTGTGTGTGTGTGTGTGTGTGTGTGTTGGAAAGACCTACCCAAGACCCTCAGTAAGCTTCATGTTGTACTCATAGGCCTATGCTGTGGGCTCACATAGCTTATAAGATGCCTTTCTGAAGTCCAGCATTTGGGCACTTCAAAGAACAGGAGAAGGAATAACCATCTATTTAAGCACAAACTCTGTGCTAAGCACTTTATAAACATCTCATTTGATGCTCATAACAACCCTGCAAAGTAGATGATACTATGATCCTCCTATTACAGATGAGGAAACTGAGGCAGATAGAGGTTAAGTGACTTGCCTCAGGTCATACAGCTAGTTAAGTGTCTGAGGCTGAATTTGAACTCAGGTATACGAGTCTTCCTGCCTCCAGGCCCAGCACTCTATCCACTGTACCACTTTGCTGCCAACTAGCACAATAGTTAGCATTTATAAAGCACATTAAGATTTGCAAAGCACTTTAATTAGGTTTTCTTATACATCTTCATAAACAATCTGTGAAAGAGATGTTCTTTTTATCTTATTTTACATTTGAGGAAGTTGAGAAAGGTAAATGATTTGCCCTGATCTCACAGCTAGTAATTGTCTGAGACAGATTTCATACTCAGATCTTCTTGACTCTAAGCCTATTACTAGCTGCTATGCCACATCGGTAAGACATGTTGCTCAATTTCTGTGACCATCAGTTTGCTCTCCTGCCAAATGGGTGTGATAATGCTTGTACTATCACACAATGTTGTTATAAGGATTAAATGAGATAATGTATGTGAAGTACACCCAATATAAACTTCAGTTATCACAGAACAGAGGTGACAACTATTCATCAGTACAAATTGCTCAATTTAAACCACCAACATTTATTAAGCACCTACTATATGCAAGGTGATGGCCTAGGTACTGGGAAAACAAATGATTTTAAAATATACATGTGGGAGATAGGGAGAGAAAAGATATACACGTACATATATGTTTTATGCATATACATATGATACATACATGTATTATAATATAAGGGAGACTATGATAGGAGCAAAAAAAGAAATCTAAATGAAGTTCCATAAGAAAAATGGCAAAAAGATAAAGTTTAACTGAGTGAATCAGGTAAGATTGCATGAAAGAGATTAATCCCTGTCAAGTCTAAAATGGAGGGAAGGATTTTGAAAGGCAGAGTGGACAAGAGAGCGGGTTCTAGGCATAAGGGAAGGACTGAGGAAATGAATGGAGGTGGGAGATTACAATTTAACCAGAGAAGTGGGACTCTTAATGAGACAATATGAGTACTGATATGAAATAGTATTTATAAAGGCAACTTGGAAATAAACTGAAAAGAACTCATGTTCTAGATTAAAAACAGAGGGCCAAAACTGGCACAAAAAAGTGAAATGGGGGCACAGAAAAAAAGCAGTTCCTTGCTTGTTTTTTATACCTGTTAATTCAATGGATTCTTCTTTTTGAAGGAGTGAGACTTGCTATAAGATTTTGGCCTTCCTATTTCTATGACTGTTTTGTTGAAGTTTATATTGTTTGTGATACTTTGTATTTTAAACATACCAGGTGCAAAACAAAAATTCTGCCC
The DNA here is from genome assembly GCA_028658325.1 of Potorous gilbertii. Taxonomy (NCBI): domain Eukaryota; kingdom Metazoa; phylum Chordata; class Mammalia; order Diprotodontia; family Potoroidae; genus Potorous; species Potorous gilbertii. The sequence goes on along the minus strand of CM053772.1, from coordinate 212,253,021 downwards.
AACTTTAAATAACAAGTAATATTTATGCTATATAGACTGCTTAAAAAGGATAGAAAAAGATGTTAGGGTACCCAGCTCCTTTACGAGATAAATTTGGTTTTTATCCCTAACCTGAACAAAGACAAAGCTGAGAGATAACATTATAGACCAATATCATCAAGAAATATTGACACAAAAATATTAAATAAAATAGCTGCAAATAGAATACAGAAGTCTATTGAAAAATACCTGTCATGACCAAGGAAGATTTATAAGTATGATACAAGGATGGCTTGATACCAGGAAAGCAATCAATACAGTAAATTATATCAACAAGAAGAGAAATAAAGTCTATATCATCATATCACTGGATGTAGAGAAATCTTTAATAAAATACCGTATTAAATGTCAAGAACATTAAAATATGGGAAAGAATCTTTCTATATTATTATATATGCACATATATAAGGCTATGAGCTAATATCATATATGATATGGAGTCAATAGAAGAGTTTCTCTTTTTAAAAAACTGGTACCTTCCATTCTTTATAGAAGTGGGAGATTTAGGGTATAAAATATTACATGTACTACCAGACACAGCTGATGCATTGATTTTGTAAACTGTTTTTCTCTTCTTTCTTCTTTCCTCTTTGTTTCAAAGGATGGTTCCCTGGATAGGGGAGAGGGAAGAGATATATTTGGAACAGAAAATGATATAAAAACCAAAGCTATCAATAAAAACAAGATTAAGAGAACAGGTGTTAAACAAGGATGTCATCTCTCACTCTACTACTTGAGTTCTAGAATCTTTAGCAATAAGTACATGGCATTTAAAAAGATATTAAATATACTTTGGTAATGAAGAAGTTAAAGTATCTGTATACAGAAAAAATAATTATATACATAGAAAAACAGCAAAAATAATTAATAGAGGTAATATGACTTTAGTAAAATAACCAAGATATGAGAAAAATCCACAAAATCATGTTTTTCTATATGACACACTCAAGAAGAGATACTCAAATACTCTTTATAATGTCTAAATAAATGGAATGTTGGAACATTGATTAATGACTCATGAAGTATTTTGCAAATATTTTCTCAATTTATACCCAAAACAACCCTGGAAGTAGGTGCCATTATCATCCCCATTTTTGCTGTTCGTGGGTGGGGGGTGGGGGGTGGGTGGTGGGGGGTGGGTGGTGGTAGCGGTAGTGGTGGCTTGTTGTGTCTGATTCTTTGTGACCCATTTTGGGGGTTTTCTTGGCAAAGATACTGGTATGGCTTGCCATGTCCTTCTCCAGCTCATTTTACAAATGAGGAAACTGAGGCAAACAAGGTTTAAGTGACTTGCCCAGGGTCACACAGCTAATAAGAGTCTGTCGCTGGATTCAAACTCAAGAAGACAAGTCTTCCCGATTTCATGCCTGCCACACCGAACCACCTAGCTTCCCCATTTAACAAATGGAGACAGATATTAAGGGACTTGATCAGAATCACACTCGTCCAGTGACACAACAATAAACATCTGTAAGGGAATTGCCAACCCCCAGCCTCTTGGATAGCATTCACTGGTCACGACTCAGGTAAACTGAGAGGACACTGGTAAGGCATGAACAAGATGGCACTGGGAGGAAGGGTTCAGCCCCTGTTTTGCTCAAGACTATTTTCCCATGCTTTTCAAAGAACAAAGAAGGCCAAAAATGTTTTTCTTTCTAGGGGCTACGTGTCTGCCCTGGGCAGTCCTGGTCAAAGGTATATTACTTCCTTATAAGGGCAAACTGATTGCTGATAGGTTCACTTAGGGCTCTGGTGTCAGAAAAGAGATAAAAGCACCGCTCACTGCTTGAATAAACCGAGTTCTTACTATCTTGTCTCCCGCCTCGGCCATTACTTACAGCTAAACTCTACCAAGGCCCGCAGGCCCCTGCTGGTCAGATAAGGCCTGAGAGATCAGGCCCAGACTCCAGGGTCCCTAATAAACATCCAAGGATAGTTTTGAATTCAGGGCTTCCTGACACTCTAGCGCTCTAGCCACTGAGCCACCTAGTTTTCTCATGACAAGAGAAAGACAAAGACAACTTCAAATTGATTCTAACAGAAATCAAGGAAGGATTGAGCAAGTGGAGGGAGAAAGTACCTCCTCATGGTTCTATTGAACAAATATAGTAAAAATGTCAATCCTTCCCAAGCTAACTTACAGAATTAATGTAGTTCTGATGAAAATACCAATAGAATTAGGGAAAGTCATAACAAAATCCATATGGGGAAACAGACGGACAAGAATGTCAAGAACATTCTTGAAAAGAAAAAAAATCCAGTGATGGGAACTACACTAACAGATCAGAAAATGTACTAACCAAGCAGTAATTATAAAAAGTCTGGCACCGGGAAAATGGAGAAATACATCAGTGGAACAGAATACTGAAATTAGAAATAGAACCCAATGTATACAAAAAGGTCAATGTTTGATAAATATGGTTTAAAAATATTGGAGAATGGAATTGCTATTCTATAAAAAATTGCTGGGAAAATTATAGGGCTGCATGGGGAAAAAAGTTGCCTGAAACTGGGTTTTGTATTATTTACCACAACAAACTCTACATGGTTCGGTGATCTAAATAAACTTTTTAATCACTTTTAAAAAGTCAAAGAAAAATAAACAAAAGAATGTAAGAATGATAGAATTTAATATATTAACAATGAAGGAAAATATATTCATAATTAAAGAAAAAATCAAAGAATAATTTCATCTACAAAGAAGGGAAGTTTTATTAATCAAGCTAATAAAAGACACCATCAGTGACAAAACCAATAAGTCTGATCAAACAAAATAAAAGGTTTTCACGCTACAAAAACAATCTGCCCCAAATTTTTTGGAGGAATGGGAATGTGTATGATTTTATCACTGTAGAGAATTCTTAAGAGCAAACCTCTTCTGATTACACAGGTGAGCAGCTCTGTCTTAACCAGGTTCTTGGGGCACTCAGAGGTGAACTTTTTCTTGGTCACATAACTAGTATGTGCTACTTGAATCCAGATTTTCTGGCTATCAACTCTGCCACCCTTTGTCTCATGTCTAAAATTAAAAATCAAGAAACTGATTGAAGGAAAATATTTGCAACAAATACATCAGAGAAAGTTCTGACACCCAGAATCTACAAGGAAATAAATCATATAAGACTAATAATATATGCTTCCCAATGGAACAATGGTGAAAGAGCATGAGTAGACAATTTATAGAGGAAACAGAAACTTAATAACGACATGAAAAGATGCTCAAAATCTCTAATAATCAGGGAAATGAAAATTAAGATGGCATGAAAACAGTATTTCCCCTCCACTAGAATGACAAAAATAGCAACAAAATGAAATAAAATCCAATGTCAGTGGTGCTACAAGGAAATGGACACTCTAGTACATTGTGGGTGAGATTGTAGAAAGGTATAACTATTTCTGAGAGCAATACGGCAATATTCAATAAAGCTCCCAAAACCAATCACACCTTTCAGCCTAGTAATTCTATTGGTAAGACTTTATCTGATCAGAAAAATGAAGGAAATGAACCTATCAGGAAGTGGAATAGTATAGTAGATTATAGCTCTGGATATGGAATCAAAAGTCTTCAGTTCAAATCCCAGGTTTGACACTGCACATGTGACATTGGGCTTTAATCTGTCTTGGCTTTAATTTCCCCCTCCTCAAAAATGAGAGCACTGGACTAGAAGACATCTAAGGTACCTAACACTTCCAACATTCCATGAGTCATAGACATTATGAGAAATAAGAGTATTGGAATAATACAGCTAAAATTATAGACTAAATTAATAGATAGGTTGATGTTAGGACTGGGTCTACATGACTCCAGTCTCCCTATTGCTGCTCTCTACAAACATACTCACATCTCACCTATGTTTAAAAACCTCTCACTGTCCCTCACACAACCCATCAAATTTTTGATATTCTTCAAATCTTTCCCAGCAAAGCTCCTTTAAAAACATCTATCTACTCTTTTTGCCTCCATTTCTTCTCCCCTCATTTACTTCGAAATCCTTCTCAATCTAGCTTCTGACCTCATTACTCCATTAAAACTGTTCTTCTAAGGTTCTCAATGATCTTTGCGTTGCCAAATCCAATGCCGCTTCCTTAGATTTCATCTCTCTTGACCCCTCTGCAACAACTGATACTGTTGACTAGCTTTTATTCTCTGGATTCTCCTTATCTGAATACTAGCATCTCAGTCTCCTTTGTAGGATCATCATTCATAGCATTCCCACTAATTCTGGGAATACAGGAAGGTGCTTCCTTGTGTCCTCTTCCCTTGCTTTTCTATACTCTCTCACTAGGTTAGCTCATCAGTTTCCATAGGTTAAACTTGTATCTCTATACAAATGTCTACATAGTTGGACCTAATATCCTGAATTCCACCTATTGCCTATCACATGTATATCAAAATGCGTGTCCCACAGGCATCTCAAACTCAACATATTCAAAAGAGAACTAACTCTCTTTTCCTCCAAACCCACCCCTCTCTGAACTTCCCTGTGTCTACTGAAGATACCAGATCAGAATTTGCAATCCATGGCATCCTTCATTCCTCCGTCACTTACCCCACATAGCCAATCAGGTACTAAAACTTTTTTTGATGTCCACAACATGTTTTGCACATGGCCTCTCCTCTTTATTCTAATCACCACCCAGGTATAGCTCTCCATCACTTTACACTCGGACTATTACAATAACTTCCTCACTGGTCTCCTCACTCCAAGTAGCTCCCCTCTCCAATCTACCCTCCCTACAGCTGCAGAAATGATTTTCCTAAAGTTAAGATCTGACTACATCACTTCCCTGTGTAGTAAATTCCAATGACTCCCTGTTGCCTTGAGGATCAACTATAAACACCCATGTTTAATATGCAAAGCGCTTCACATCCTAGCCCCTTTCTATTTTTCCAATCTTCTTATATATTCTACAATCTATATACTTTTAGACAGACTGGCCTATTTGTAGTCAGTTCCTCATGTTTGACTCTCTGTTATCCATCTCCCACCCCCATGCTTTTGAGCTAGCTACATGTCTAACATGAATTTCCCCCTTGATATTTTGTGGATTCCTTAATTTCCTTCAAAAGTCAGCAATAGTGCTACTTTGTGCATAAAACATATCCTCCCTCCCCCACCCCAAGCTGCTAGTGTCTTCTGTTCCAAGTAGACTTGTGCATGTTTTATATAAACATATATCTGTGTATATGTGTGGGTATATTGTCTCTCCAACTGGAAGGTAATCTCCTTGAGGGCAGGGACTGTTACACCTTTATCTTTGTAGTCCCAACACAAACCACAGAGCATACCATAGAGTGGATGTTTAATAAATGCTTGTTGATTAACTGTTACATCCTTATGATAGAATGTCAATGTAACCCCATTATAAAATAGAATTCAGTACAAGATAGTGTTACACCCTATGGAAGGGAGCAAATCACTTAAATAACAATCAAGCCTAGTTATGTTGCAGTCTTACTATGAATGGCCCCCACAGCACAGACTTTTCTTTCTTCCCCAAACCTCCTATGAAGCTCTTAGGTAAAGTCTTCCTAATTTTCATCATCTGGGCTTCCAGCTATTCTATCTAGAATTTTAACAGGGAAATTTGCAATCCCCTTAAAATGATCTCTGCAGTATTTGAGATATTTTACTTGTCTCTTTTTCTAACTATAAGTAGCTACACATGTTAATGGAAATAGACTCTCATGTGTCAATGCAGGGCAATTCACAAAACTTTCTGAAAATGAAGAATTTTTGGAGGAAGACATTGAGAGACCGAGAAGTAGCACATAATGATGGAAAGAACATTAGATTCGAAATCTAGTACTGGGCTCTGCTATTTACTAACTGTATGGCCATCACTCAATCTCTTCGAGCTCCTAACTCTGCCACCTTCAAAATGGCAATAATACTATTACTAAGACCATCTATGTCACAGAATCATTAGGAGGAAAGCTTTATGGACTCTAACATGTAGTGTATGTGACCTATTATCGTCAGTATTCTCTCTCCCCCCACAAAAAGGTTGCAAGAATTATTTTTAAATTAGTTAGCAATGTTCATCTAGAGATTTTAAATGATCACAGCAACCATTGGAAGTCATCATCTCTTTTTAATTATATGCAGATGACCTTTATATAAATTGGGGAAGTAGCTAAAATATCTTGGCCACATACTCTCCACATTCTGCTAAAGGAAATTATAGGCAGTCGAAGCCTCTCTTTCCACATTGAGAAATCAGAAACATGATATAAATACCCCTGGGAAAGGGAGCACATTGATTTTCATTCATGTCTAGACACAAATGATGGGCATTAGGTATTTTCCTGAGGACAGATTCTGATGGGAAACTGAGTAGATAAATGGAAAAGGCATTTGAAACACTAGATACCTAAAGATTTGGAGAAAGGTGGAAGCAAAAACTGACAAAGAGAAAGGAAGGAAGGATGGGAAGGAAGGAAGGAAGGAAGGCAGGCAGGCAGGAAGGCAGGAAGGGAAGGAGGGAAGGAGGGAAGGATGGGAAGGATGGGAAGGATGGGAAGGATGGGAAGGAAGGTTGGGAAGGAAGGAAGGCAGGCAGGAAGGAAGGAAGGAAGGAAGGCAGGCAGGAAGGCAGGAAGGAAGGAAGGAAAATTTGGTAATGACCAAGATGATTTACTTAGCAGTTTGCCCTGGGCATAGATTTCTAAGAAATGTGGCACATTTTTCAGATATTCCCAAAGTTCCCCATTATTCATAGGATCATAGAAACATAGATATAGAGGCAAATGGACCTGAGACGTCAAGTTCAGCCCCCTCATTTTATAGACAAGGAAACTAACTGTTGGAGAAGTAAAGTGACTTGTTCAGAATCACACAGTCAAGTAAATGTTTGAGGTCAGATTCTAAGCCAACACTTCCTAACTCCAAGCTCAGAAACCAAGCTATAATACCACACTGCCTCTCCATTAAAGTCATGAGCAGAAAAGGATATTCCACAAGCAATAAAATATGAAGCCTTAGCACATGCAACTGGAAGTCAGACTTGAAGTAAAAGATGCTGGTTAAACTTGTGCAAAGAAAACAATACCTTAAAGTTAGAAAACCTTCCAACTCTCCTGTTTATTAGCTAGCTAATTTGGTTAATTCCTCTGGATCTAAATGCCAACTCTCTATATGATTTAAATCCTCAATCATCCCCCATAATCCATAAATGAAAGTTACCCTAAGTTCCTGGGGATAGATCTCCAAAGACTTGAAATGCATCCTCCTATTTCTTAGGGATCCTCACCCCAACACTATCACACCCTCTCAATTTGCACAGCCAAGTCCCCAACAAATCCCACTTTACAAGCTCATCACTAATATTCTACCCACGCTCCCCATGCCAATCTAAGAACACTCTGTCTCGAACACCCAGGGGTCAACTTCTAACCATGCGTACTCCACCTAATGCTAGATGGTGGCACCCAGGGGATAATTTTTTCTAGTACAGGCAGCTGTGAGCCCTTCTCCTCTAATTAAAATAAAAAGTAACTGTTGGACTTTAAGCTTATAATGGGAAGATGCTGCTTATGTTTCCAACAGTCCTAAATGGACCAAGCTTCCCTATAGGAATCAAATACCATTAACTTAATTACAAAGAAAAGAAGTGAAATTCCCCTATGCAAATAAGTATAAAACAAAGGAAGATGTAGCTCCAGTCTTCTAAATGTGGTTTTCACAAGGCTGTGTTCTGGACCCTCTTCCCTTGTCTTGCTATGCTCTCTGCCTTAGTGATTTCATTTGTTCCCAAGGGTTCAGTTGTTCCCTCTATTTAGATAATTTCCAAATTAGGCCTAATGCTCACATTTCCAACTGGATATCTTTCACCTCAAATTCCATATATCCAAAACTGAACTCTTTTTTTTCACTCCTGAATCCATCCCTCTTCTACCTTCCCTTCCTGTCTTTTGATCACTTTGTCATCCTTCCAGTCATTGAGGCTGGAAATTTTAGAAACTTAAAAATGGGAAGATTTGTATGAACTGATACAGAGTGAAGTGAGCAAAACCAAGAGAATATTTGTACAATGACAACCTCCTTATAAAGAGAAATTACTTGGAAGATTCTAAAACCCGATCAATGAATGACAAACCATGATTCCAAATGATTGAGGATGATGCCTGCTGCCCACCTCCTAAAAGAGAGGTGATGGACTGAAAAAACAGACTTGAGACATGCCTTTTCGGACATGGCCACTGAGGCAATTGACTTTACTAGATTACACATGTTTGTAGAGAGGGTTTTGTTGGGATTTTTTTGTACAGTTGGGTGAGGGAGTAGAGAACAAAAAAGGAAAGAAAAGGAATGCTTATATATTAAAAAGAAAAAATGTTTTTTAAAAGACTCTTCCCTTTTTCTCCTCCCCACTCCCACGCTCAATCAGTTGTCAAGTCTATTTCACCTCCACTACATGCCTTGCATCCTCTCTCTCCTTTGCACTCACACTGCCACTACCATAGTTCAAGCCTTCAATGTTCCTGGATGACTTGCTTCTTATTTGACATCTGTGCCTCCAGTCTTTCCTCTATTCAATCCATTCTTAACAGAGCTACAAAAACACTTTTTCTGTTGTTTGTTTTGAGACTGGAAGTTCACAGGCACAATTCCATTGACAATTGATGTGGAAGTTTTGACTTGCTCCACTTTCAATCTGGATCAGTTCACTCTTCCTTGGGCAGCCTACTGGCCTCCCACTCTCGAGCACTCACCATATTAGTACCAGATCTTCAGCTTTACCATGGCTCAGAATTTCTGATTTTAAGCAATCCACCAACCTCAGAGCACCAGAAGCAGGAAATACAGATAGCAACCATTATGCCTGACCCCAAATAATTTTTCTCACTATGTCACTCCTCAAAAACTTTGAAAGACTCCCCAATATCTAGCAGGAGAGGTGTCAAACTCAAATGCTGCTCAGAACTGACTAAAATGTAATTGGTAAGTGTTTAACAAAATAAATAAAAATACAACACAACATGTTAATTTATGATTTTCAAAATCAACATGTAACCCACAAGGATCCATTTCTGTTCGAGTTAGATACCACTAGAAAGAATAGAATGCAAACTTTAACCTGGTAGTTAAAGCCTTTCACAGTCTGGTGCCAAATGTTCTTTCCAGTTTTATTTCACACTGGCCCCCTTCCTAGTACTACTCTTTCTTCCCCCCCACACACACACACACTCTATATTCCAAACATACTAGACCACAAGTTAGTCTTTATACTCATTCTCCTGCTCATGAGTTTTGCTATAGACTGTCCTCTATATGTAAAATATATTCCTTTCTTTATCTCCCCACTGAGCATCCTTCTCCTCCATCAAAGCTCAGAGCTGTTAGGGTATCTCCACAAAGTCTGTCCTGATCCTCTCAATTCAAAGTGCTCTATCTTGAAATTTTCCCAGAATATGTGCATTGACCCTTTACCTCTCTAACACTCTTCCATCTAGCATTCTTACTCATATATATATATATATATATATATATATATATATATATATATATATATATATGTATTCCATCTTCACTTTTGCAGTAAATTGTAAGATCCTTGAGAACAAGGCTTATGTTCATCTTCATTTTCATATCCTGTACATATGCCATAATATTTTGTATTGTTTACATAATAGATGTTTGTTGACTTGAAATGAATTTATATGGAAAATAGATCTATCATACTATATATTATATAATACATATATAATCATATATATAACAATATATAAATATATTATGAAATGAGTTTATGTGGATTGTAATTGACACAAGGTCAATGTTAAACAAAATTTTGAAGTGGTAGCTACAAAACATTCATGAATATAGAATTTCTGGAACAAGGATGTTGTTACTCCCACTGTACTCTCAACTGGTTTGTCTACATATGTTGAGTTGCAGTCACCAGTTTTTATGCAGGTCTTTAGCAAACTAAATCATCTTGGAGAAAGTATCCCAGATGATGATGAAAATTTTCAAACAAACATGCAATGTAGCAATTGATTCAAGGAGAACAAAGGAAGGAGAGAAAGGCAAGGAAAAATGAGAAGGAAAGGAGAGAGAGGAGGGAGGGAGGAAGGAAGGAAGGAAGGAAGGAAGGAAGGAAGGAAGGAAGGAAAGTTCACCATTATGGTCTTCAAATATTTTAATTCCAGTTAAATGAAAAAGGGATTAGACTTGTTCTTTATCAATTTAGAGGGAAGAGCTAGAACCAATGGGTGGAAGTTAGAGCCAGGCAAATTGTGGCTCCCTCTAAGGGCAGAAAATCCATCAATACAATGAACTGTCTTTGGGGGTCTTCAAGTAAGATCATGTAGTAAATGTTATAGGGGGAATTCATTGAGTATAGAGCTGAACCAAAGGACCTCTAAGGTCTCTTTCAAAGCTAAATTTCTATGTTTTTGGTTAGTCTGGATATTTTAGCGCGAGAATAGGGAGACGCTGTTAGACACTTAACATCTTTGGATCTCCAATGTACCTCTGAATATCAATGAGAATAATCAAAAAACATGTCTATGATTGACAGGTCACTGCTGTATTGCCCAGCACTGTCACTAGAAAGTTCTAATATTAATGTTTTGTGTGTGTGTTTTCACAGCATTTCACAGTGCATTTCCTACAAATCTGGTGTGAATACGGGTTACTTGTTTCTATTTATCTACCCCCGTGCACACACAGACACAGGGCTTAGAAATGCATGTCTTGGCTTCCTGCCTTTAAATTGCCATTCTCTTCTTGTTTCTCGGGGATGTCCTGACTGCATTTTTTAATCTCTTGCCTCCTTCGGTTTCTTTTCATTCCCTCCCTCAGTCTGCTTAGATTGAAGAGCCTTCTGTTTATGCTTCACATACCTGGGGTTTTAACATCAGAGGAAGGCTCATGAATGGACAGCGCTTCAACCTGGAAAAGCGCACTAATAATTCCGTAAACAGCTGAAGGAGCTCGAAATAAGGAGCCGAAAGGTCCAGGAGGGAAGCGTCCCAGCCTCACAGTGGAGGAGGGACTCAGGGAGTTAAATCCTTGCCACACTTCTAGAAGTGATTCCATTTAGGAGGGGAAGAAAGAGCAGACAAAAGAAAAAAAAAACAAATCATCCTGAGATCTTTTCTAGCATACAGAAGTCAGGCTTAGATCAGTTCATAGAGTAAGTGATGTCAGGCAGAACATGGAATGGAGGGGTACAAAACTCCTATCAAAGGAGTCAGAGAACTTGAGGAGCCACCTAGTTCACCATACCCATTTTACAGATGAGGAAGGGGAGGCTCAGAGTGGTGGTGACTTGCTTGAGGTCACACAAGTTATAAATAGCACAAGCAGAATTCAAATCCAAGTCCTTTGACCCATCTCCCCTCCCTATCTGGAGCATTTTCCACTGTGTTAAACACATGCCTCTTTCCATGCATTACTGAATAACTTAGACTCTTGCAGATGGAAGGGATCATGAAGATCACCAGAGGCTCTTAATCCAGAGGTCCGTGAATTTGTTTCATATAGAAAGATAGATAGATCTATCACACCACACATGATATAAAACATATATAATTATGTAGATAATATATAAACATAATATAAATAATATGTATCTATTTATCACTATTTCAATATAGCTGGCTTCTTTTATTATTCCTTTTTTTATCTTATTTTTAATTTATGGAATTAAACAAGCATTTCCATAACATAGTATAATAAAAAAAGATAATTGTACAGGAAACTGTAAATCTACTATGGACAATTTGCTATTACTTTCAAATATACAGCAAAATTATCATATAAATTTTTAATCTTTCTCCACCACAAACCTAGAGATGGCTACCATTTAGACACATATAGGCACGTATATATATATATATATATATATATATGTGTGTGTGTGTGTGTGTGTGTGTGTATGTATAAAATTATTCTATGCATACTTCTATTTATCAGTTCTTTCTCTGGAATAGTATCTTTCTTCATATGTCCTTTATAGTGAATTTGGGTATTTATGTTATCCAAAATAACTTACTCATTCGAAGTTGTTCTGAAAACGATATTTTTGCTACTGTATACACAGTTCTCTTGGTTCTGCTTATTTTGTTTGTCATTATTTTATGCAAGTCTTTCCGTGTTTTTCTAAAATCATTAAGCTTATCATTTCTTATAGCATAGTAATATTCTATCACAATCATATACCACAATTTGCTTAGTCATTCCCCAATTGATGGGCATCTCTGCAATTTACAGGTTTTTGCCACCACAAAAAAAGAGCTGCTATAAACATTTTAGAATATATAGGTTCTTCGCCTTTTTCCCTAAGCATCTTTGGAAATCAACCAAGTTGTGGTATTGCTGGGGTCAAAGGACATAGATAGCTTAATAATTGTTTGAGGATAATTCCAGATTTCTCTTCAAAATGGTTGGATCATTTTGTAAGTCCACCAACGATGAATTAGTGTCCCAATTTTTCAATATCCACCCCAACGTTTGTTACTTTCCCTTTCCATCATTTTAGCCAATCTGATAGTTGTAAAATGTCTCAAGGTTGTTTTAATATACATTTCTTTAATCCAGAATGATTTAGAGACCTTTCTTATATGACTAGAAATTGTTTTGATTTCTTTTACATTTCAAAACATTTTCAGATGGGATCCATAGGCATCATCAGACCATTCAAGGGCTCCATGATGAAAAGTTAAGAACCCCTGTTGTCAGCTCAACCCTTCATCTCATAAGAGAGAAGGCTGAGCTCTAGAGGAGCATAGGCTAAGTACTTAGCCTCTCTAAGAGTCCATTTTCTCATCTGTAAAACAAAGAAGGTAGAAAAGTACAACACAGGCAATGCATTTGAGACTCCGCAGGCTATAGTGGAGAGAGCACTAGACTTGGGTTTGACTCCCAATTTAGGCAATGGCTTACCAACTGTGGGACCCTGAGACTGTCACTTAATTGACTTGTGCCTCATTTTCCTCACTTACGACATGAGGGGGTTATTCTTGATGGCCTCTGAGGTCCCTTTCAGGTCTAAACGTAAGACTGTCTGATTACAATAATGGAAGTGAAAAGGCCACTAAATATAATAGAACTCTTTAATCAATGAAAAATCTGAAGATCCTGAAGAATAAATAAGGAAACACAGCTCCCTCCTCATGCCAGAAAAGTAGGGGGTTACCAGGATAGACTTCAGTACTTTCTGTCAGGTTTGGTTGTTGTATTGAATATGATTTTCCTTAATAGTTTGTCCTTGTCAAAAGAGAGGGTTGAAATGAGCATGATGTAGAGACAAACAGAATTTTAAAAAAACCATACTTTTTTTAATGGCATGGTAGGAAGAGAACAGAACAGATGTAGGCAGCAGAACCAGAACCAGCACTCAAATGAGCTGTAAGTCACAGAAGTGACCCTAATTTATTTGAGAGCTGGGTCACTTAAAAGGCTGGAGTTACCAAGTCTATTGTAAATGCTTTGGGATTTAAAGTCTTTCAGAAAGAAGTCAATGGCCGATGATTCTAAGAAAAATGCGCATTTTTAATTCACACAAGAAAAACTTCAGACCCAACTAGGCTACCCAGGGCCAGAACTGCAGGCAGTAAGCCTAGTCTCCTCCTACCTTGCCAATCTACCAGCATCATGTTTCCCTATGCCTATTCTTCAATCCAGTGACATTGGCCTCTTGGCTGTCCCACAAACACAACGCTCCTTCTCTTAGATCTGGCTGTCCCTCATGCTTACCATCCACTCCCTCCTCCTCTGACTACTGACCTCCCAGGTTTCCTTTAAGTTCCAAATAAATCCTATCTTCTACTAGAAGCCTTTTCCAATTCCTAATTCCATTGCTTTCTCTCTATTAATTATTTCCTATTTATCCTGTAGGGGCAGCTAGGTGGTGCAGTGCATAAAGCACCAGTGCAGGAGTCAGGAGGACCTGAGTTCAAATCTCACCTCAGACACTTGACACTCACTAGCTGTGTAACCTTGGACAAGTCATTTAACCCCAATTACCTCGTCCTGGGTCATCTCCAGTCAATCTGATGAATATCTGGTCACTGGATTCAGATGGCTCTGGAGGAGAAGTGAGGCTGGTAACCTGCACAGCCCTGACTCACTCAAAACAAAGTCAAGTGCAAATCATGTCATCATTTCTCTGATGGCATGTTCTTATTTGGCAATGAAGGATGAACACACACACACACACACACACACATTTATCCTTTATATAGATTGCTTTGTATACATTTGTTTCCATATTGTCTCCCACATTAGAATGCAAAGTCCTTGAGAGTAGGTACTGTCTTTTATCCCTTATTTGTATCCCCAATGGTTTAGCCTAGTGCCTGAAACTTAGCAGGCACTTTATTGATTGATTGTTTGAATGAAGATTAGTGAAAAGCAGGAGGTAGCCAGGATACTGGGATGTGGGCAGAGGGGTGAGGCAGTTAAGGTTAAACTGATTAAATTATGTTCAAGCCACAAGAAAAGTAGGAAGAGTCAGAAGGGATGTGTTAATGATGAATTTGTAAGAATCCATTCTGCAGATTGGACATGACAACCACTCATCATTTCTCCTCAAGGAGAGGGTAGAACACCTGGATTTTTCATTACTTCACAACTCACAGTGAATTCAGAGATATAAGATTCTATAGAATGGGAGTCAGGTTCTCACTCAGATATTATATTTTTATATCATAGCTAGAGATAAACCAGCAATTAGGCAGTGAGGATTGCTTGAGTATAACAAGAAATTGGGAATTTTTCACAAGAAAACATGGCATTAATTGCTCAACCCAATATAATAAAAATGATAATTCTACCCATTAGTTTCCCTATTCGGTGCTATACCAAAAAAACCACCAAAGAATTATTTTATTAAACTAAAAAAATTTACAAAATTCATCTGGAAGAACAGAAAGTCAAGAATAACAAGAGAATCAATGGAAAAATGGAGAGGAAGGCAACCTATCAGTACCAAATTTCAAGCTACATTAAAAAATATAGTAATCACCAAAGTAATCTGTAATAAGAAATGCAGTGGTAGAGCAGTAGAATAGACTAGGTACACAATTCACACTAGAAAGTGACCATAGCAATCTAGTGTTTTTTAAACTCAAAGATCCAAAGTTAGGGGGCAAGAAGTCACCATTTGATAAAAATTGTTGGGAAAATTTGAAAGTAGTTTGGCAAAAACTGGACATACACCAACATCTCACACCACATACTAAAATAAGGTAAAAATGGGTGAATGATTTAGACATAAAGATTGGTGTCATAAATAAAGTGATCATAGGAAAATGTACACATCAGATCTATGGATAAATAACAGTTTATGACCAAACAAGATAGGACCATGGAAAGTAAAATGGCTAATTCTGATTACATAAAATTAAAAAAGGTTCGCACAAACAAAACCAACACAGCCAAAATTAGAAGGAAAGCAGGAAACCAGAAGGAGGGAATGTTTTTATAGCAAGTTTCCCCAACAAAGGCCTCATTTGTCAAATATATAAAGAATGGAGCCCAATTTATAAAAAATATGAACTATTCCCCAGCCGATAATCGTTAAAGGATATGAACAGGTAGTTTTCAGAAGAAGTAATCAAAGCTATCAATAGCAACATTAAAAGAAGTCCTAAATTGATTAGAAAAATGCAATTAAAATAGTTCCTACATACCACTGCATACCTACCAAATTGGCTAAAATGACAAATGCTGGAGGGGATACAGAAAAAAAACAGGAACACTAATCTACTGTTGGTGGAGTTGTGAACTGGTTCAACCATTCTGGAGAACAATTTAGAACTATGCCCAAAGGGTGATAAAAACCTTGCATACTCTTTGACCTAACTATACCATTCCTAGACATATATCCCAAAAAGATCAAAGAAAAGGGGAAAGGACCAATTTGTACGAAAATATTTATAGCAGCTCTTTTTATGGTAGTGAAGAAGTAGATATTGAGGAAATGTCCATCAACTGGTGAATGGCTAAACAAGTTGTGGTATATTATATTGTGATGGAATACTATTGTGTTATAAGAAATGAGAAACAGGATGGCTTGAGAAAAGCCTGGGAAGACTTATAGGAATGGATACAAAGTGACATGAGAAGAATCAGGAGAATGTTGTACACAGTAACAACAAATATCTACCTGGAAAGACTTAGTTGTTTTAATTAAGATAAGGCTCAAAGACAATAGCAAAGCACCTATGATGAGAAATGCTCTCCATCTCCAGAGAGAAAACTGATAGACTCTGCAAGCAGATTAAAGCATGTTTTTTTCATTTTATTTTTCTTGCTTTTTTGGCAATGTGTCTAATATAGAAATGTATTTTGCATGACATCATACGCGTATTTAATATTATATGGCTTGTTTTCTCAATGGGTGGGTGAGAGGAGGAAAGAAGAGAATTTGGAAGTAAAAATTTTTAAAAATGAATGTTAAAAATAAAGAAAAACATTTCAAAAGAAGAGAAAAACAAAGTATCTAGCATGGGACATTCCAGATATGGAGGGTTCCAGACCAGGTCAATACATGCTGCGTTGCAGGGGAGGGTGAGATGCTAGAAAGGAAATAGAGGTATGTTTAGAGCAAAGGCTTCCCATTAAATAGTGGCCTGAAGATTCTGAAAAAAACCTCCCCCAGCCCCCAGGTCCAAGTATTTTTCTACATTTTCTACCTATTACATCAAGAGCAGAATTTCTTAACCTGTGGTCTACAATTTTTAAAATATATTTTTTTTGATAACTACATTATAATATTAGTTTCCTTTATACATTTCTGCATTTTATTTTATGAATTTAAAAACATTGTTTTAGAAGGGGTCCATAGGTTTCTCCAGACTGGCAAAGGGGTCCAAGAGCTCTGTTCTGAGATCACCCTTCCCATATAAAAAAGCACGATAGAACCAAATCTGAACAAAAAAATCTTTAGAAATACTAACTTAATCTAACCTCTCCATTTTACTGAGGAAGAAACTGAGGCCCAGAGAAGGAAGGTAAGGGCTTGACTAAGAAAGGAATTGAATTAAGAGATTCATCATCCTTCCTGGTAACAATTGGATGGGTGTTTAAATGTAGCCTCTCTTTTTTCCCCCTTTCTGGATTTAATGGCACTTAATGAACTTCAAGGGGCCATTTCCTCTTAGGATTTTGGGGCTCCAAAGTATCTGCCAGTTAAGGCAGGAATCTTAATAAGGCAGGTAACTAACTCAGAAAGTCTTTCAATTTTCATATTCTGTAGTTTCTCTTTTCCTGCTGATATTTATGAGCACTTAGAACAGTAGCATTTAACCCTGGGGGAAAAGAGAATATGGCCCCTAATAACGTGGTTCTAAAACTAATGGGGTCAGGATGAGAAGCTCAAGTTACAGACTCAAAGACGAGACCAAAATGGGGAAAACAAAACTAGTTTGGCTTCTTCTCTTCCTCCTTCCCTTCTCTTATCCTCATTCTCAATCCATGTTCCATTTTGCTTAGAGAAGGCAAGAAAGAAAAGAGAACGAGAGAGGAGGGAGCACTTGGTAATGAGAAAGAACGGGCAGAAGGATGAGGAGGTAGCTGACACAAAGCAGAATGGGGCAAGGCTGCTAGTTAATCTCATATCTCACCCATCCCTTTTCTTCTGTGGTCAATTTAATTTCCTCTGGAAATTTTTACCATAACCTTTTGAAACATCATTCAAACTACTCTTAGCCATCTTCAGTTGCCTGTAGTTATTCAAGTTGAGAAGGGGAAGGGGCTGGGGAAATAGGCAAATTTTTAATGATGGAAAAAAGTTCAAAAGAAAAAAATAAGAACTTTTAAAGCTTCAGCCCCTTGGTATCATGTGAACAGAAAGGGTATATCTGTTTCAGTATGCATGGCTAACCCAGAAATTCTACAATCAAGACAAAGTACATACGCTCCGGAAACAATTGGAATCTGTCACCTCTGGGGCTTTCATCTTCCCCTTGCACAGAAGGTAGGTTTTTAATGGCTGCTAAAATTTGTGCAGGCAGAGATCAGGGAAGCATCTAACGGGAAGGTATCTTGGAGTCACGTCTGATGCCAAATCACACAGAGGAGGTCCAATTGCTTCCGAGATGTCAACCAATGAGCTGGATAGCTCAAGCCTTTTTTGATAAGGATGTCCTGTGCCCTGCAAGACTAAATAGGAAAAGTTCATCTTTTAGAATAGCCTCTTGTTGAGTGAGATATTGACCCCAAAGACCCCCAAGGCCTTTCTGATGATCCATGTGAAATGTTACTGTGCATTTTCTATGGGGAGTTTGAACTTCTGTCAACCTATCATTTTCCATAAACTACAACTAATACTATTTTGAAATATGTATTAATGCCAGAAGTCCACTTAAAAATAGAAGACCAAACGTTGAGAGGAACTACATGACAAAAATAGAACAGGATTTTCAAACTTCATCATCACAATGCCAGCATCACTCTGTCTTGATTTCTGATTTATGCTCCCAACAAATAAAGATTGGTAAATTGAAAGTTTTTATTTGGCATTTATTGTACATTTTAGGGTATTTGTAAATCTGGCACTTGATTTGTTGGAGTTAACGGCTGCCTTGTAGGATTTGTAAATCAATTTTTTGATGTGGCAAATCAATTTTGTTTTAGCACTCAGGTTCGGTGGCTAAAATGAAGTAGAGAAGTAAAGGCTCATAAATACTGCAGGGTTTGAGAAGCAAGAGTATCCAAGAGTGACAGGCCCAGAATTAATCCCTCAGCCATCTCTCATGAGGAACTCAATGAGGTTCCTTTCCTTTGGTGGGAACTAAGGTATTAGCTGCTGACCACTTCCTTCCTCACTACCCAAGGTATTAAAAGGATTCTTCCTTCTTTAGACCTCAAACTCAGGACAGTGATCTTGCCTATTTCATCATCTACGGACTGCATTATAGTCAGTCAATAATATATCACTTGAAAGTCAATTTTTTTACAACCTAAATCTATTTTACCATGATTAGAGGAAACAAGGATCAAAAGGCATATGCATATATGTATGCATGTGAGTATAGATATACATACACATAAACTGCACACATATATGCATATATACACAAACAAGTTTTGTGTCTGACTTTGTCTCAGAGTTCACCTTTACAAATAAACCTAGCTTCTAAGTTCCAAAAGACTAAGAATTTCCCCATCAGATTAGATAGAATATTTGTCTCCTTCCCTGGTCCTTCAAAAAACATCAGCCTCATCATTCTTTGACTCCCTCAGTTCCAGGGACTTTTCTTTTCACTCCCATCTATTGCCCATTGACATGGCTAAACCTTGGATGCCATCTCCACCTGGAATCATTCACATTAAGGTATTACCTTAAGTGTTGGAGTTGTCCTTTCCAACCTCAGTGCTTTCCCATCATGTCACACTGCTTTGCAAACCTTTTCTCACTCTTCAAACTCCCAACCACACAACTTCCTCCTCCTCTGTGCCTTAAAAACAATTGTACCCTCTATTGAGAGACAATGTGAAATATCAGGAAAGGCCCTGGATTTGGAGTTAGAAGATTCAGGTTGAGGAGTCCTGAGATATAGGTCCCAGTTGGAGCAACATGATTTTCACCTAATCTCTTCACTACTGTGGACCTGCATTTTTTTATCTGTAAAATGATAGAAAAAGGACAAGATGATCTAAGTCCTTCCAACTCTAAAATTCTATAAAATCTAGTTTACTTAGAGGTCCCAGGTCATGATATTAGCTCCTTCAACTTTCTTCCTCCATCAACATTTATTAAGCATCTACTGCTGGACACTGTCAACTCCAGTTAAACACTGGAGACACAAAAAGGGACAAAAGTCAGCCCCTGCCCTCAAGGAGATAGCAATCTAATGGGGGAGACACCATGAAAACAAATATATACAAAGCAGGTTATGTACAGGATAAACAGGATGCAATAATAGAGAAAGGCAATAGAATCAAGGGTGGTTCCTCTCCACCTCAAAAATTCTTTTAATCTTTTCTTCATCTTTTCTTCAAGGTGTACCCAGAGACAGTGTGGCATGGGAGAATTCTGGACTTTGAATTAGGGAGACCTGGGTTCAAAATCTACCCTGCAAGACAGTTATTGCTAGGGTGATTTATTGGGGAAGTCATTATTTAGGCTCTACTGGCCTCAACTGTTAAATTAGGTAGATTTAATGATATACAAGGCCCCTTTCAGCTCTAAATCCAGGATCTTTCCCTTATCACAGAAAATGGAAGAATAACAAAAAATTATTAAGTATTCACTATACGCAAAACATTGTGCTAAGTTCTGGGGAAAACAAATAGCAAAATAAGACAGTCCTTGTCCTCAAGGTGATTATTGTATCACAGGTATGTTTCACAGACCATAGGGTGAAGCAGCAAAGCAGATGCAATGCACATTCTCACACCCAAGCCATTGCTCACACTGGCCCACTTAATAGGGCTGATAATTTTGATGCCATGTCCTTAGGAACTGTGGTTCCTGATGAGACAAAGGGCTTGGAAAAGCAACATTCAACTCCCATCCCCAATGGCACAGCTTTCCTTGATGATGGCTATGGGGGCTGAACTGGAAAGACTGCCAGCATTGGGCACTGTGATTTCTAGGGCCTTTGTAAAGTCATGGGCTTTCTCTCTCAAAGGCTGAGTAGAAAGTGGTGGTGGTTTGATGTGGCTGGAAAATAAACAAAGTCACTCTTCTTTTTCAAAGTCAACCCCTTCATCTTTATTGAGAAGTTGATTAATAAGTACCCATCTTCCACCAATTCCGATTGCAGCCTTCTTGTAGGCTAACTTGTAGTCTTCCAAAATCAGGTATAGTTCAGAAAAGTTAACTTGTCCATGCCCACACTTGGATGAGTGTCAAATATGCTATCTGAGTCCAGGTCTTCCTAATTACAAGAGTACCACACTATCATCCACTATTGCACTGTCTTTTTTCCCCTCAAATGACATCTATTTCAACTTAAGTAAGATAGCTGTTTTCTTTGTTGTAAAACAAGAGCCCATGAGATACAAACACAAGTTGAGGAAGAAAGATTATTTGTTATGAAAAGTCATTATAAGAAAAGATTCTTTGATAATACTATTTTGCTCATGTAGAGATTTTGTGTCATTTGCAAAGCTATGTTGCATATTTTGTATTTTAGGATCTTTCCAATAACAGTGAGGTAGGCTGATCCTTTTATAGCTGGGGAAAATGGAAACTTATTCTTAAAATCTTTAATCTTAAAAAAAATAGAGAGACCTATCCAAGGTCGTAGGTCCAGTAAGTGGTGTAGCTAGAAGTAGAACCCAGGTCTTCTGGCCCCTGATTTAGTCCCCCTTTCACTGTCTCTCTATTCCATCTCTATTTGAGAAGAAAGTTATAGGCCCAGATCTGTCTCTCATGGTGGAAAGGCATAAGTGAATGGTCTTTTGGGGATAATCCAGATGATGATCTCTCTGATATTCACCATGATGAAAATACAACTATTTTTTTTTTCAGAATTTTTAAACTACAACAGATACCTTCATATGTCACCAGGAAAAACAAACTAGACATACTATTTGTCTAATGTATCACAAATAAGGTTAAATTATCATGGGGGATAGGGAGAGAGGTGGGGAGCACAGAAGCAATATTCCAGATGTCAAATATTTAATTTCAAAGAAAACTGATCTGTAAAAAATTTTTAACAAAAGAGTTAAATTTGGAAGTGATTCAAATTCAGCATTATTTCAAGAAATGATTTGGATTTCTTTTTAATTACTGAGCCCCTGCAAATCAGGCCACACATTAGCTTTGATTTCCTTTTTAAAAATATAGGCCAAAGAAACCAGTCAGTCAATAAGTTTTCATTGAATACCTACTGTATATAATGTCCTACATTTGATGCTGTGGTAGGGAAACTGTGGGGGGAGGGGGGATTGAGGCTGAAAAACCATCATTTGTCGCATTCTTCTTCTTCGTGTCCCCCACTCCCAGGAACATGCTGTGTGATTCCAAAGGAAAATAATATCTCTCCCTCCAGAAAGTTCCATGTTATTTTGTAATTGTCCTTGCTCCATACTCTAAAACAGGAATTTTTAACCCAGGATCCATAAATTATGGCTAGATTTCAGGGGTCTGTGAATCACAATTTTTAAAAATACTTTCAATATATTTTGATAACTATATTTCAACATTATTGTTTTCCTTTACAATCTTGTTTATTTTAGTATATGCATTTTAAATTATTCTGAGAAGTGACCCCTAGGCATTACATAATTGCCAAAGGGGTCCATGACACAAAACAGGTTAAGGTTAATGTAAGGTTAATGGTAGGTGGGGGAAACGTTAAAGATCTTCCCAGTCCATTAATAGTACTCAATACCTTCTGTTAATTTCTATTAGGGCACTGGGTCCTGCCCTTTGGTTCTGAAAAGTGCTTAAGTGCTGTGAGGTGAGGTTCACTTTGGGGCTTATTCAATACAAGTATTTGTTTGGCCAGAGAAGATTCTGGGTAGTTGCTAAGGAGCCCCCACCTAGCTTTGAAAATCCAGATGTTGGTGCTTCTCTCTCTAATAACTCTGCATGTATGGAATGGTCAGATAGTTGGATCTGTCTGTTGATCTATGATGTATGGTCAGACAGTTGGAAGCCCTGTCTGTCAATCTTTATTTCTGTTTGTATTTTTTCTGAAGTTTAGGGTGCTGACTTTCTCCCCTGAACTAAGTGAATGATATATATTTTTGATTGAAGTAGATTGTTGACCCCCTCCAAAGTTGTTTTCCTTTTAGAAAAGCAGATCTCAGACTCTAAACAGCAAGCCCTCCTGTGTATCCTGAGGTCCTTGCTATTACAGGACCCCTGTTCTAGAGAGTATCTATTTGTCTGGGTTGCAGTCCTAGACTCAATATTAACCATTCAGGAAACCTCTTGATCCACATCAAGCTTTTGGTCCCCCAAATACATCTTTCCATCTAACCACTGCTCAGTTAAATAACCCTTAAGAGGTTGAAGGTCTTTCTTCATGACACTATCACAAGAACCATAATAAAATATTTTAGGGGTAGAATACATAATCCAAAGATACAGATCCTCCCCCAAGAAAAGATGACAGTGGTGTCAATTTCACACACATACACACACACATACACACACCACACACCCTTCTCTTTTGGTGCTATAAGTGCGAGTTCTAACACCTAGACCAAATTCAGTTGAAGGCAATGGAAAGGGATGTGCAGAGGACAGACTTCAATGCGTGGGTGCAGGTAGGCTGAAAGAAAGAGCATCTATCCTTAGAAAGCCCAACCCTAGCTTCAATTGTACAACTGACCTTTTAACCCCTGGGAAGAAGACCAGAAGGCAGGGGAACTGGACTTATCAGGATCTATGGATTCCAGTAGAAAATCAGGGCCTTTGAAGACTGGCAAATGCACAGGTGCCATCCACTTATAGCAGAGGACCATAACAAGCTGGTCACCAGATGATGGACTGATTAGCAGCAGCCATCAATTCATGGATATCATCTCCTGAAATGTGGAGGAGCAATTATCTTCATCAGCAGGTAGAGATGGGAAGCATCCTCACTCATGAAATCATAGACTTCTTGAAGTATTGAAAAATAAAAGTGGTGGTTTAGTGGATAGAATTTTCAAAGGGGGAAAAAATAGAATCATGGAATGTCACCACTGGAAGAGAATTTAGAAATCCCCCATTCTAAACTCCTTATTTTATAGATTAGGAAATTGAGAGTCCCAAAGTAGTATAACTATAGCTAGCCCTTGAGAAAACTATTAAGTTGTAGAGTTTCTTCACAAACCTTTTGTGAAACCCATTCTCATGTCGTTTTTCTTTTTATGAATCTTTATGCGTTAGCTTTGGAATTAGCAGATGTGGGTTTGAATCCTAGCTTTCTTTCTATTTATAAGACTGTGGGTAACATTTCACCTCAAGACCCCCCCATTTATTCATCTGTGAAATGAAGGTGTTGGACAAGATGGCATCTGAATTTTCTTCTCATCATAAAATTCTGATTCTACAATTCTCTTGAAACTGAACATCATCATTAAGGTCTAATGAGCTTATTCACTAAGGAGTTAATGTAGTTGTTTTTACTATAAGTATGTACTTTTCAAAAGGGAACAAGAAAAACCAAAGGAATGGAGGAATTTCCTCCAACAATTCAACCTGGGTAGACACTTGGCAGCAAGGGCCTTGAAATAGACCTGCAAATCAACCATCTTGCTTGTAAAGCTACTCCTACACTGCACAGAAAAGAAAATGGTTTAGGTATGGACGTTATCTTGCTCTATGAAATATTTCACTGTTTTATCTATCTTTCTATTCCAAAGCAAATTCTGGCTCAGCCCTCCCTGTGTTAAGGCACATTCAGGGTAGGAAAAATGAGAAAAAGCTTAATGCAGATCTCAGGGTGACAAGAGGGTGAAAAAAGGAATGACAGAATGCTGTTGCTATTGGAGGCCAGCCTTAGGATTAAGAGGGGCACTTCTGACCTCAGAAGGAGGTGGAAGGCAGCTGAAAATTTTAAGTTCCTCACCAGTTTTAGAGCACACCGCTGACTTGTCTTCAAACTTGGATTCAGTTTGGTAGGGATCTTTCACCATGTCCTGCTTCTCTCACCTCTCTGTGTTTCTGTAGACTCTCCTATACCTGAAATACATTCCTTCCTCGTTTCTAGTCCTTCTCTTTCTTCAAGGTCCAGCTCAGATGTCTCTCTTAACCCTGAAGCTCCAGGGTAAAAGTCATCGCTCCCTTGATCCCTTCCCAAATTTTCCTAGAGGACTTTGTCTGAATTATTCCGTTGAATCTATCACACTGTACCTTAGAGCAACATTTTCTTGGTTAAAAGTTCAATTTCCCTATTCTATTGTACGCAGGAGAACAGGCATCTTTATTGTGCCTTATTGGCTGTCCCTATGCCAAGGAAGCACTCTGTCCTTGTCTCAGCTTTGGAGAATTCCACAGCTCTTTCACAGCTCCATTCAAGTCCTTCCTTCTACATGAACCTAAACACCCAAACTGGTAGAGCCTCCATATCCCCAAGTAACTTTGATATGAGTGTGTATGTATGCTCTCTATTTCACACACACACACATACATACAGGTGACACAGTGGATAGAGTGAAGGGTCTGGAGTCAGGAAGACCTGAGCACAAATTCAACCTCAGATACTTACTAACTGCATAACCCTAGGATAATCACTTAACCTCCACCTGCCTCAATTTCCTCATTTTTATGAAAAAGGGGAATAAAAATAGCACCTATCTCCAGGGTTGTTGTAAAGATCACACGGGATATTTGTAAGGCACAACATAAATTCAATGGGGGTGGAGGATGGTGGGGGGAGGTGATGATGGGATGATGATGGAGGAGGAGGAGGAGGAAGATGACAGTGTGGCATGGAAAATAGAAAGCTGGCCTCAAAGAGAAAAAGATTTGGTTTTAAGTCATGTCTCTGGCAACGCAGGGAGTTGCATAAACCTGAAAGTGTCACTTAACCTCTGCTTGCCTCAGTTTCCTTGTCTGTAAAACAGGGATAATAAAAGCACCTACTTCCACAGATGTTTGTGGTGATCAAATGAGATGATGACTTTAAAGTACTTGGCACAGTGTCTGTCATTATTATTGTATGAGATAATATTTGTCATGTATTTAGCCTAGTACCTGGCATATAGTAAGATGATGATGGATGGACGGATGGATGGATGGATGGATGGATGGATGGATGAGGAGGAAGAGGATGAGGATGACAATAGTGTGGCATGGTGGATAGGGAGCCAGCCTCAAAGAGAAGAACTGGATGGAAGTCCTGCCTCTGAGACACCTAGAGGCCAGCTGATCCTGGGTGAGTCACTGAACCTCTCATGGTTCCAGATAACTTCCTAAAACTCTGCATTTCAGAGAGGTTGCTGAACTATATCAGCAGAAGCAGTTTCTTCACCTGAGAGTTCCTTCTACCAATCAAATCTCAGGCCCAAGCCTTTTCCCTATATTTTGTATATACTAGGTTGTTTTCCCCAATACAAAACAAGCCCTTTGAGGGCAGTGTCTCTTCTTTGTCTTTGTACCGCCAGGGCCTAGGACCTAGTATTGTTGTTGTCATTATGTCAGCCTGGGCAATGCTTCATGACCTCTTCTGGGGTTTTCTTAGTAAAGATAGCTGTGTGGTTAGTCCTTTCCTTCTCTTCAGATGAGGAAATTGAGGCAAACATGGTTAAGTGACTTGCCCAGAGTCATACAGCTGATTTTGAACTCAGGTCTTCCTGACTCCAGGCCTAGCACTCTATATTCACTGCCCTACCTAGCCGCCCAGTAGATGGTTAACAAATGCTGATAGAGTAGAATTCATTTTATTCCACTGCAGTACTTCCTCCTTCCACTATTCTCTTTCCTGGTACATGACACACAGCTTGCAGCGGTATTCCTGATACTCCTTTTCTACTTTTCCCTGTTCTCTAGTGGATATTGGGATTGGGAACATTTCTGTTGGTTTCAGGATCTCTGATCTAGTCTAACTGGCTATGTATAGGTGTGTGTATGTATATCTACATGCATACATATAAATATATAAATAAATATAAATATATATGTGTATACATACACACACACACACACACACACACACACCCCTCTTCAGCCTCTCTCCGTTCCAATTCATTTTGCATGTGGAAACCAAGGCTCAGAAAGATCCTTATCTATGATTTATAGGATCACTCACTGAGAGCCAAAGGAAGTCTTAGACGCTATGTGGCCCAACCATCTCTTTTTACAGAGAAGCAAATGAGGCTCAGAGAGGTTAAGTCTAGTTGTCACAGCTAGCCAACTTCAGAGGCATGAATTAGAACCCTGTCTTCTCACCTCCAAGGCTGGCTTTTTAACCTCTTGACCACGCTGTCTTCCATGACTTGCCCATTCAAGACTTGGCCTCTTAAAGCCCACCTCTCTCTCTGAAGGTCTCCTGGCTTCTGCTACAACTTGCTGCTCTCCCTGAATCCAGGCCATACAATTATAAAGGAAGAACACTCCACTCTCTGAGCCACATGGGGTCTCCTGGCTATTGTCTAATCCCATCATTGAACAGCTATCACTCTCAGCTTTACTGTTAACCAGCAAGGAGTCTAGAGACTGAGTTTTAATCACCAGTCTGTTGCCAAGTTGCTTGTGAGAACTGTTTGAGCTGGAGTAGAGACCAAGGAAATTCATCATGGCTCTGTGCAATCCTTGCTGGGGTCCAATGGCCAAAAAAAAAACAAACAAAAAAAACCCAGCTCTGAGCCACCAACCAAGAGCTCTGCTTGCATGGACTTGTGTAACGTGGTCACAGCTACTGATGGGGCAAAACACAGGATCTCTGTTGGCCCTGTTGGTTCTCTAGCTCCAGATTTACTGGCAGCTGATTCAGGGAGGAGAACTATGGAGGGAAGAGACAGCACAAAGACTTAGGATGGCAGAACCTTCTGTGGATGTGGATGATGTATAAACCATCTAAGGACAGATTAAATTGTCTTCCAGTTGAGGATCTGTTCTCTACCTGCTTTCAACTCTATAGAACAAGATGCCCTTCCCTTCATCACCTCTATGTCATCACCATGCTGCTGACTCAAGCCTTCACTGATATCAGCTCCCCCAGTGTCTTCTCCCCTCTCCTTGGAGGAGTCTCAAACTCCTCCCATGTGTATAAAAGGCAGAAACTGGACTTTGAGCTCACCCAACTCTGTTCTGCAACTTCCTGGAACAAGATACCCTCTGCCCACCTTCCCCCCACCTCCTATTAGACTACAAGCTCCTTGAGGTGAGGGAACATCTTTTTATTAATTGTATCTCTCAGGGCTTAGCACAGTGCCTACCACATAACAGGTACTTAGTAGATATGGATTGAATTGTTATATCTAAACACCTATT
Source organism: Potorous gilbertii (assembly GCA_028658325.1). Taxonomy (NCBI): domain Eukaryota; kingdom Metazoa; phylum Chordata; class Mammalia; order Diprotodontia; family Potoroidae; genus Potorous; species Potorous gilbertii. The sequence continues at coordinate 212,225,139 of CM053772.1, read as the reverse complement.
CCATCTTTGTCCTTTCCCATTTAGGATGCTATAGATTTTGTCTCCAGTTCATCTTTCTTCTCCTTTCCACTACTCTTCAAATCCATAAAAGCAGAAACCAGATGGTGAAGTTTTTCTAGTTTTAGAAAAGATAGAGACACAAGGAGAGGAAGCATCCGATAGCAGAAAGAGTTTTAGACTATTATTTTAGGATTTTAGAGCTGGATGGAGCTGTGAAGATCATTTAGTCCAATCCTTTAATTTTATAGACACAGAAACTGAGGTCCAGGGATTTCAAGTGGCTTGCCAATTGTGATTTGGACCTAGGTTTTCTAACTCCAAACATAGTGTTCTTTCCCCTCCAGTAGAATGTAAACTTCTTGAGAGCAGGAACTGTCTCACTTTTGTATTTGTATCCTCAGCTCTCAGCACTGTGATTGGAATATAGTTGGCACTTACTAAATGCATAATGACAAAGTGGTTGATTGAGTTCTAATCCTGATTCTGCTACTAACTCAGTGTATGACTTCAGGTAAGCCATTTGGCTTTAGATCTGTTTCCATATCAAAAAAAGGGGGCTGGTATTTGGATCAAATTCTAATCATCTATGATTCAGCATTTCAATTTGACACTTTGCTTTTCAGGATATGATCAATAACTACAGTACAAAAGTAAACATACAGTTCAAAATACATACATTATAGCAATTTCTGAATACTCTATTACTGGAAATATAGTTTGAAGAACCCAAAGAGGAGAGCAACTGGGAAGGTTGGGGGAAAAGGCATAGTCATAATGAGAACCAAAAGCCAAACAGCAGCATTTATACTTGATTCTAGAGCTAAATGCAGAGTCTCTGGAGGACCAAGGATGGCATGATACCAGAGTTTTAGGAATATCGTTGTGGCAGCCACGTAGAGAATGGATGGGAAAAAGAAGTTTGAGTTAGGGATATCGAAGAGGAGGTTAGTGCAACAGTACAGATCAAAGTTTCCAGGGTGTAGATTGGAAAATACAAAGGATAGAAGGAATATTAGAAGTATGGCTGTTAATAGAAGAGTATCTGACTCTACATCTAGGATCTGTGGATTAGGGGATAGGAGACACATCATAACCAGTACTGTAACAGAGGAGGTGAGATACAGCCTCATCCCTTGCATTTATTGATCTTTTGACTGTTTCTCCAACAAGACACTCTGTCTCTTTCATCTTTGGGCATTTTCTCAGTCTGTCTCCCAAGCCTGGAATGGCCCCATTCATCCCCATCTCTTGACTTTCTTTAAGTCCCAGCAAAATCCCACTTTCTACAGGAAGCCTTCCCTAGTATTTCTTCATTTTAATGCCTTTCTTCTGTTAATTATTTCCTATTTATCCTGTATATAATTTCTTTGTACATATTTGTTGGTTGGTTGTTTTCCCTATAAGATTGTAAGCTCTTTGAGAGAAAGAACTGTCTTTTGACTCTTTCTGTAACTCCAGAGCTTACTTAACACAGTGCCAGACACACATTAAGTGCTTAATTTTTTTTTATTGAATAATTGATTCAGGAGAAAACAGGTCTTAGTGAGAACCAAGTGATGGAAGAAAGATCAGAAGAAGTCTAAACAAATAGATTAATCATAGAATTATGTGTTCCAGAGGACGCAGTGAAAACACTAAGACATAGAGAGTAGGACTTTGGAGGGGTAGGGTTGAACTAGTGGGCTAAGTGAAACATATACTATTCAGGACAGTGAAGTCCCAGTGTTGGATTTCTAGATTTAAAAAATTTCAAACTGATTCTATTGAGAGCTGGCACTGGAGGAGAAAAGGAGGGGAATAAAGAAGAAAAGATGACCACAGACTGATCTGTCCTGAGGCTGTTGACGTTGCACACTTCAAAGCAGAACAAGAGTCAAGAAGCTGAAGCTGAGCCACAGAAAGTGTAGGACTAGCAGAAGTTGCTGAGTACAAAATGCATGGCAAGTAGAAGGCAAGAGCCAGGTAGAAGCTGAGCCCCAAAAAAGAGAGAGCTTCAAGTCAAGTAGCAATGGAAGGTGGCGAGAAGGTGTGTGGCAAGCACCAGGCCTGTGGCAAGTACAAACCACTTCCCAAGCGCCCAAAAAGCACCAGATGCATGAGGAGCACAAAATGCAGGCGAGAGGAAGTCATGTGCCAAGCATAAACTGAGCTGCAGAAAAAGCAAGCTTCAAAGGCCAAGAGGTGGTAGAAGCTGGCAAATAGAAGCTTGCCAAGTACAAGACCTATGCCAAACACATACTCCAGGACCTGTTCTACTTTTGGAGACTATCAGTAAGCACCCCAACATACACAGGGGGGCCTGCTATCACAGGTTCTTAGATCTATATTCACAAAAGGAAACTTTTGAGGGGTTAACAATCGCTTTAATCAAACACATGCATCACTCCTTTAACCAAGCACACATATCATTCACCTAGTTAAGGGGAGTCAGCCCCTGAACTTCAAAGAAAATACAGAGAAAGCAGAAAGTCAACAGATATGGCATCCTCCGTCTGAATTCAGCAGTTAGACCCCAACTGTCTGACCCTAGTCACCAGAGAGGAAAGCACTGACATCTAGGTTTTCAAAGCTGGGGGGCTCCTTTAGTGGCTTCCCAGAGTCCTCATGTGGTCAAACACTTCCAGTCAGTAAGCCCTGAAATAAAACTGCCCCTCAGAGTCTTTATACGCTTTTTAGAGCCAGAGGGCATCACATTCCTTGAGAACCAGTGCCTCATTAACACAAGGCTTGCACCTTCCTACAAATCTTCTCTGGCCTGACAATGGGTGGGAAAGATCCTCCTTAATCACATTCAAATAGAAACATTATACTTCTTGATCATACTCAAACAAAAACAGCAAAAGATCCTATTTTTCTTGCTATTACAGAGACCTAATTGAAGAAAACAGCTGGTGTGAAAGTAGTAGTAGTATCAAGGAACTTGGTCTGGAAATGTGTCCCTAAGAACATGGAGGTTGCAAAGCTAATCTTACCTTCAGGAAGGAGTGATTCCCTTCCAGGCCCCACCTGACACAGCAAAAGTACATGTGTGTCCTTTAATGAACTAAAGATTCTTCAGACTTTCTTGAAAAAAAGACCAAATTTAAACTGAAAATTTGACTTTGAAATATAATAATCAGAAGAAATCTAAGAAGGTAAGTTAGAAACAATTCACAAGACACATAATGAAGTTAAACTTCTTGTCTTAAATGGGAAAATGATGTATTTGTAACTCTTTAAAATGTCATTGTTAGGATAGTTAGAAAGTGTACATAGAGGGATCATGTTTAAGTTGATTGTGATGAGGTGATCAAATATTGTGTAGGGAAAGGTAAAAATGGAGCAAATTCTCACAAAATGTGTGAATGGACAAACTTTTACAATGCGAAGGGAGGAGGGTAAACAGCAAAGGAAATATCTCATTAGAACTGGGTTAAAGATGCATCTAGCAGGGTACAAAAGTTTTATTAACCTACAGAGAAATGAAAGGGCATGGGGCTAGGATAAGGGAGGGACTCTTAGAAATGTTTCCAGATTAGAAAGGCAGTGGTCAGAAGCAAACCACACTTCTGAGGAGGGGCAGGGTAAAAAGAATAGAGGGGAGGGGATCTAGGGACACACACACACACACACACACACACACACACACACACACGCATGCACACACATACACGTGAATGGAAAACAGAACGGATCAAAACAAGAAGCTGACAATGTTTCTACAAGAAACATTTTTTAAATGGGAAATATAGAGGGTAAAAATGAAAGAGCTGGAGTATATAGCATGCTTCAACTGACACAAGGAAAAAAATGAATGAGTACTAGTCATGATCTTGGACAGTTAAAAGGTATGATTTTATCAAAACACCATCAGGAAACTACATTGTTAAAAAGTACCATACATAATGAAACAATATCAACAACAACATCCACCAACTCCATGGCATCCGAGTTTTTAAAGTGATTGAATATAGGAAGCCTGGATTAAAAAGGAATGGGAAACTAAGCTAACATGAAAGAATGAGGGGGTCAAGGAACAAATCAAAGAAACAACAGTTTTATTAAAGAGTATGAGAATGAAATGGCATATTTGCTTTTGGGGCATAGCAAAACAATTGGGAAAATGTATACCATTAAATACTTACCAACAAAATAGAGCAAATCAATGAGCTGGATACACAATTTTAAAAAACTAGAAAAAAATTCCCCATGCCTGATCCAATCTTATTTAGTGCCATCCCAATTAAACTATAAAAGATTATTTTGAGCTAGAATAAAAAAAATCATTTTGAAGAACAAAAGATCAAGTATATAAAATGAATTAATGGAAAAAAAAGTAAAAGGAAAGTCTAAAAGGTACTATATTATAAAATAATAATTACCAAAGCCATTTGATCCTGGCTAGAAAAAATAGAATGGTAGATCAGTGGAGTAGAGTGGATATATAATGCACAATAGTAAATGACTAGAGTAACCTTGTATCTGATGAACGCCAAGATCTAAGCTTTTGGGATAACTCACTATTTGGTAAGAACCAGGTAGAGCAGTATCTAGATGTAGACAATTTTACCAAGATAATGAGGAAATGGATACATGACCTAGGCATAAAGGGAGACATAAGTAAATTAAAGGAGCATGGAACATATCACCTATCAGATTTATGGATAAGAAAATAATTTATGAATAAATATCATTGTATTACATTTAAAAAGGTTAAAATATCTAGGATATTGATGACAAGGCAACTATCAAAAGCATGACTGAGGAATAAGAAACAAAATGGCACATGGTCAGGGAATTGATAAATTTGTTTATTGTTAAACTGGAATGGAAACCCAGAGTAGTCTAAGTTGACTATGCTATTGGAGTGGAGAATGTGAACTTTTATAATAGTATCTCACTGACAAGTCAACCAAATGGAAAGTGGGGTAAAAGATGAAGGGAAAGGAATATGGAGGTGTTAAAGATTCAGTGTGAACAGTAAGGGGAAATAAAGATCAGTTCTAGTCTAGCATCCATAAACCAGATAGAAAATTTTAACCACTATAGAAGTAGTAGAATTCCCATATATTACTGTCCCATGAGAGGACATGAAATCCTGCGTAATCTGATATCTGTGTCCATTGACTTATTACAAAAAGTATATGAGGACACAATAGCACTGTCCCTCTGTCTCATTTAAGAAACAAAGAGGAAGTTATAATTAACTAGAACTTAATTGCAGCCGATATTTATATAGTCATAGAACACATACATAAACACATCTATAAACACACAATTTTGTTTAGTCCTTATTTAGGTATAAACAGGATGCAACATATTACAATTAAGAAAAAATATTTTAAAAAGATTTCATCAAAGACCTGTATGAGCAAAAAACATAATGAACTGATGATCGTAAAGAGAGATGAATAATTCAATAGATGAGCTGAATGGTCCACTTATATTCCTATGATGTCAAGAGAAACATGAGGAAAACATCTCTATCCATTTGCTGTAGCCTCTGGGTGAAACTTCAGGAGGACATGACCAGGCAGAATGGTTAGGTATCCATGAGTTATGATCTGTATTGTTGGAGGCAATAGCAACATTAAATAAATCAAAGATCCATTCTAATATTTTGGCATTCATTTTAGTCCTCAAAAGTAGGTAACAAAAATGTTGTCCCAGGGGTGGAGCCAAGATGGCGGAGTAGAAAGACTCACCTATGCTAGGTCCGAAACCCACAGCCCATAGATTTTCTGTAAAAAGAACTCCTGACAAAGTCTGGAACAGTGGAAGCCGCGTAGCAATACAGTGAAGGAGATTTCCGTTGCAGAGAGCCCTGAAAAACTGACCACAAAGGTACCCCGGGACGGGAGAGGAGTCCTGCCCAGCCGAGCACTCCCCTCCCCCGCCCCGGCCACGCGGCACTGAGAGGAGCCAGCAGACCCAAGCAGGAGTCAGGGACCTGAATCTCCCGCAGCTGCGAAGGTCCCACCACCCACAGACTCACAGGTCAGTGAGAGAGACGGGCTGAGAGGGGAGGGGGGATCGCCGGGACTCGGACCCCCTGGGAAGCGGCCGCTACAGCAGAGGCTGAGGCAGCTCAGCCAGAGACTCCCAAAGCGGGCTGGAGCTCCACCCCAGCTCCACTACAAAGGATCTCTGTATAAACCCCCTGAGGGAACTAAGCCTGAGAGGCGGCCCTGCCCCCACC
>CM053772.1:212178744-212218461 GCA_028658325.1 Potorous gilbertii | reverse complement strand
ACAAAGGGGGAGAAAATTTTGGAACCCAAAATCTTGTGAAAATGAATGTAAAACGTTAAATAAATTTATTTAAAAAAAAAAAATGTTGTCCCTCTGTTGACAACCTGCAGACATAGCCAAGACTGGAGACCTCACTGGAGTAAGTGTTTTGAAAGACTGGTGGGCACTTTGGGAATTGTACTCCTCTCCCCTCCTCTCCTTCCCACTTCCCAAAGATGGGGGATATATTAGATAACATTTAGGATTGCAAATATAAGATCTAGTAGGAGAAGAGGGCCTTAAATTGACAGTCAGCACAGCCCGAAGAGAAGTAAGAGGTTTCTTTAAGGTGAGGGAGGTAGGTAGGGGTGTGCCACAGCCAGCTGGAAATGGTTCCTGGATTGTTAAATTGTTAGCATGAGCATCTACACCTCAAAATCATCAAATATTATAAAGCAGAGATGATGTATGGTTTTGCTAACGGTCTAGACTTAAAGTAATGAAGAAAATATTTTTAATGGTGATTAAACTTAAAAGTGTGCCCTGACAGTCTGCTGATTGTAAAACATTTACCCAACACACCCCTAGAAGCAAGGCAGACACATTCAAAAGCTTCAGGATTCCGCCTGAGGTGCCCAGCATCATTGCCCATGGCAAGCTGATGAGACAGCAGCAACCCAACTGGAGAAAGGCCTAATCAATAGAGAACTCCCCATCTGTACTTGTCCTAGCTGGGAAGCACACACAAACTGAAATGTATCTTTTCTCTCCTCTCCCTTTCTCCTACCTCAGTCCATTTAGTCTGAATTGGAGGTGGAGAGTATCCTATTTTCCTGTCCACTACCGATGATGATATTTTGTAAGCATGATTCATATTTTTAAAAAATACTCATTGTGTGCGAGCCTGTCATTATGGAGGTCAAATTGTACAAAGGGAAGTGGGGTGGGGTGTTTTATATTTCACAGATTGTCTATTAGGTTCTTATAGAGTAGAAGTTTAAAAGACCTCTCTGGGTGCTACCAATTTACAGTTCAGTCATATTCATGACCCTATAATTCTCCCAAGGAGGACCATAAAACTTGAACCCAGGGCTCACTTAGAATTCGCCTAGAAGAAGGAACTAATTGGAGCCTTATTCCCTCTAAGGCAATGATTTTACCCAAGTGGAGAGGTGAGCTAGGAGACCCTTGAGGAGAAAGTCCTACCCATGAAGTAGAATTTACCAAAGGCCACACAGCTCTCAAGGGATAGATTTGAACGTCAATCTTCTCAATCCAGGGATTCATCCATTATACTACTTCTTGTCAGAATGGCCCTCTGAACAAAGGGCTGAAAAAGAGGTCTATATCTTGAAGACTGATCTCTTCTCTCTTAAGGAACCTGGAACATTTGCTCTTCTCCAGTCCTGCTTTGCCCCTTTCAAAGATCACTAGAAGCATTTGCACTTGATTGTGCTTTCAGACCCTAGAATGTAGTTCACTTGAGCCACATGATTTCAATTCCCTCCTAGCCATTTGAATTCTATCCTTCCAGTTCAAAAAGCCTAAATAAAATTTAAGTATCCATGCATTCTCCTCACCACCCAAATTTTCTTTGTCATATCCAACTGGAGAAATGGAACTTGCCCCTTTTCAATTCTTCTCTTTCCCTCAGTGTAGAAAAAGAAAAAACCAAAGATTTTTCGTTATCCTTAGCTTTCCTTGCTCCTGCTGGATTAATTCTTGTAGAACTATGCCATGCTTTTGTACTTATCCTCCAATGCTTCTTTTGCTGCCATCTTCTATAAATATCATTTAAAAATCTATGTTGATCGAGGTCCCATATTTATCTCTTTTCGACAAGTCCCCTTTCTTCCTCATCAGAATTGTTTCTTTCAGTGTATTCAAAATATCATTATCCAGATCTGCCCATCTTTCTTTTTGGATTCCCCTATAGAATTTTAGTTTGTGAAGGATTCTACTTATTGCTACTCTGAATAATTTGAAATCTGCTCTCTCAAAATATAAGGTGCATGTCAGATTTGGATTTCCTATCCTTTATTACAAACTCTAAGAAGGGGTGGCAAATCCAAAAGTTCCCATGAGTCTTAATTACACAGCCAGTTCTCTTTTGTTGATGAGAATCGGGTCCAAAAAAGCAGTTCCCACCATCGAGTCCACCATTTTTTGAAAGATGAAACTATCATTAAGGCAAGCCCAGAAGCTATAAATTGGTCAGGAACAGAGAGATCTAGAGGATGTCTGGCTAACTCAAGTTCTCCATCATTAGACTTAGTATCTCTTTCCCCCTAATTCCTCATCTATTTGATTTTTTTTCCAGGTAGTTTGGAATATACTTGGATAACAATATTGCTTCTGTTTTTTTTTCTTCCACTAGTCTTCATTCAAAATTCAAATGTTCTCTCCCACCACTTACAAAGAAAAATAACAGTATTTACATAGCATGTTGAATTTCATTAAGTACTTTACATACACGTTCTCTTTCAATCTTTGCTACAACCCTGTGGGGTAGGTGCTATATTATCTCTATTTTACAGATGAGGAAACTGAGGCAAGGATAGGTTAAAGGACTTGATCAGAGCTACACAGCTAGTAAATGACTAAAGCACAATTTGAACTCAAATTGTTCCTAACTCTAAATTCAGTCCTTCATCTTCTGTATCACTTAGATGACACAATATTATTTATGGAATTTCCTCTGAATATCTTCTGAAAATAAAGTTTTACTCCTCATAGGAGGAATCATTTTCACCCTACATGAAATATCAAAGCCCCTTGCCCCACTCCCACCAGCTTTTCCCAAACCTGTTCCTTTGGAATGAAACCCTTTCTGGATCATATTCTAACCATGGGTCTCATCTTATCAAGTCTCATGAGCATCTATGAAGCCAAATTTACTTCCTTATATTAGGATCTCAAGTTTTTATCCATACTATATGCCTTAGTGTGGTTCATGAACTGTATTATTGGCTCCTGTCTTTTATTTGTTTCCTGGGAGGGTTGAGGTCTCCCTTTTGCTATCATTCTTCCACCATAGTTAGTCTTTGTAGTATCTAGCTTTTGACCATCCTGATCATAGGGTCCTATATTTAGACTTTCAATGAACTTAGCAGTCATCTAACTTCTTCATTTTATAGATGACGGAACTGAGTCTCAGAGAGGGAAAGACACTTGCCCAAAGTCACAAATAGTTAAGTGAAATAGCCAGGATTAGAGCCCAAATCCCCTCACTTTGCCCCAAGGGCTCTTTCCCATGAACTATTCCACACTGTATCTCCCTCCTTACTACCTTTGGATGTTTACCAGTTAATCAATGTCCTTCCTTAAATGTCAACCCTAAAGCTGGAGCTCACAGACACCCTTTGAACATAGAAAACAGAAGCGCAGCAGAACTTGAAGAAAATTCTGCCTAAACCTGAGCGCAGTCACTAAGTCAAGGAAATGGTTAAGTCATTTTCTGTGTGCCTAAGGTTTTATTTTGGGATATCTCTGTGGGAAAGGACGTTTGGGATTAATTGAGCTTTCTGGGTATCTGCACATGAGCTCAATCGTTTTATATATAGAATAAGAGCACCTGATCACAGCACCTGCAAAGAGAAACTACTCATTTAACATCCTGAACTCAAACCGAAAGGGAAAAAAAAATGCAAGTTTAAGGAGTGGGAGGCTGGAGGAGCTGGATCAGCTGGAGGCCAGTGTGACTGGAAAGCCAGGCTCTCAGTTTGTCTACCCCCTGCCAGCTAGGAGAATATAGTTCTCCTCCTAGATGCTGGGCAATAACCACACTAGGGCATGTGGAGATATTGAGCCTTTTCGGGATCCCAAGACCTCAGCTGGAAGCTCCCCCAGGCTTCCTATTATTTACATTTTACATGCCCCATTCCCATCTATGGCTTCAGCCTGAGTTCAGTCAATCTTCCCTACGTCCAAAATGCCCTACTCATAGGTCTTCATGAAGTGACAACAAAACCCTCTCAGGTCCACAATTTTGAATACCACACAAAATATTTCACTGCAAAAAATGAGAATTTACAAAGGTACAAATATATATGAGTGGCCAACACCAGTCATGCTTCTTTCCACTCTAAAGATGCCCTCTTTAGAAATCTCTTAGATCTACCATGCAATTTGGTTGCAAAACTTAATTCTAATTTGTTACGGGAGTAGAGAATGCTGGATTTAGGGTTAAAAACAAGGTAAGCAGTTTCATTTTTTATTAAGGGAGGGGACTAGAATGTTGATACCTCACATTTATGTAGTAACTTACATTATGCCTTTCTTACAAGTCTGTAAGATTTAGTAGATTGTGCTGCTAGTCCCATTTTATAGATGTGGAAACCAAGGCTCCCAGAGAGACTTACCCAAGGTCACAGAAGTAGAGCTAAGGCTTGCACCTATGTTTCCTGAGGCTACATTTCTATTACACAATTGTTGCCCCCACAGAGATGAAGATAGGGACTCTGGGCCAAAACTATTTCCGTGTCCTCCCTGTGACACTCGTTGAATGCTAAACAGACACGAGATGGTTTGTATCATAGGGCACTCCAGTGGGACCATAGTCTCATCAGTGTGGGCCCTCCAGCAATGGGCACAGACCAAAATATGTCTACGCCTTTACATCCTGTGTGATTCTTAAGCAAGTTGATCATCTCGAAGATTCCTCTGGGTGGTAACAATGAGGGATCATGAATAAAAGATCTAGAAATGGAAAGGACCTCCATGTGCCTCATGCACTATAGGCACTTAATAAATGTTTATGGATTGATTAATCTATTCCAACTGTCACCACCCATTTTTATAGTTGAGGCAACTGATTATCCAAAGCAGGATTAGAACTCAGGTCCTTTGACAGCAAGAGGCAACAGTTTTTGTTTTGTTTTGTTTTTCTATTGTATCGTGCTGCTTTTCATAAGAAACAGTCCAAGTAGGATACTAGAATCCATAAAATTTTAAAAATAAATAAACTCAACAAATTAAATATTTACAGCAAGAGTTTTATTAATATTGAATTAAACTTGCACTTGTCTCACTCGTGAAACAGGTTTGCTGCATAGAAAGAAAGGGTCTTTCAACCCCAGTTCCATTAGCTAACATTTATATAGGGCTTTAATATTTGTAAAGTACTTTATATCCACTATCTGATTTGCCACTAATATTAGCCCCATTTTACAGATGAGAATACTGAGGATTAAAGTGGTTACATGACTGTATGCACAGTTACTAAATATTGGTGGAAAGATTTAAAGCCAAGATTCTTCTGACTCCTAGTTCCTTGTGCCATACTGCCTTCCATTAACAGCTTGATGATTTCTCAGGATTTCCCCAATCTCAGTAATCTCAGCTAAGAGAGTAATTACTCATATAAATGCACTCTGGGAGAGATGAGTCATTTTCCTCCTGCCAGATCCACAAAAGCTGTTTTTTACATTGGGTTTCCCCTTTGTTAGAGAGTACCATGGCACTGTAAGGACCTGGCACAAGCTTGTCCTTTGAGACTTGCCCTGGAATAGTACACGAATTGAATTTCAAAGACCCATCCCCTTTCCCACACAACTTGGTGTTCTATAGAATAACTTTAAGAGACAGCTCAGTTCCATTTTCCCTTGTCTGGCCTGGTTTACATGCTCTATCAGAGAGAGAGAAAAAAAGAGAACAGATGTGATTGATTAGCCAGTAATCAATCAGATAGCAGGCAACACAGTACAATCAACTCAGTATCAGCCTCTTCTAACTCCCTAAGCCAAGCCTTACTCAGTACGATATTGGCATCCTCTCTCTTATGGCAAGAGATACAATGCCCTAAGCTAGAGCAAATGACTTGCATGTTGGAGATCTCTAGACCATAAGGAAGGAAGTTTAGGGACCCTCTAGTATGTGAACTTGTTTATACAGCTGAAGAAACTTGAGTCCATACAGGGGTAGTGTCTTGTCCAAGGTCCTACATGTCAGGGTTCCACGACCACTAACTTGTAGAGAGAGTCCTTCGACTTCGAATATGGGCATATCCAAAAGAAAGAAGACTCAAAAGATGGGCCTGTGGATGGGCCTGTACACTGTACCTAAGACCTCAGGCAATTTTCTGCAAGGCTCAAAGCAGAGAAAGTCCCCTAGGGACATGCAACACTAATTGAGAAAACTCCCTGGGTATCTAGACTCCCCATCATTTCACTATTCTATTACAAAGGAATTCCAATAAGTGTTCTTGCTTTCCACCCTTCCCACCTAACAAAATAGGGTTCACAGCCATGGCAGAATCGCTGATTTCAGACTACCAGCCAAGAGACGTGCATGATCTCTGCTTCCATTGACTGACTCTGGGGAAGATGGGACTAGGAGAAATGTAAATGTCCTTATTAAAGCTACTGCTGCCTTTCTGGTCCCGCAGCTCAACTTCCCTGCTTCCCTGACCGAGTCACCAGTAAAAATAGAATTAGTTAATGCCAGAGCTTCATAACAAATTGTAGTAACTGTCACTACTTCCAGGCTCAGTGAGGCTGTTTGAGGGCAATCAATCAAGCAACTCAGAGCCCAAGCACCCATCTATACCCTTCTCTACTGCTGGACATGCCAGAGATACGTAAATCTAACATCCAAAGCATTTAATTAAAGCATGAAACAACAAAAGTGACAAGCAGAGGCACCAAGTAACAAAAGCATTACTGGAACACACACAAATGAGAGTGATCTCCTATGCCCTCATATGACCTCTGATTGAATTCTTGATTAGACCCTCTGATTTCCCAACAAAATAGGAGGGCATCTTGAGTTTAGAATTTGTACCTCTAAAATCAAATATAAACCCAGATTCAATCCTAAGGAGCTTGACCCCAAACACAGGGGACGAGGCTTTCTTATACTCTTTGGATCATGGCCCTACTCAGTAGTGCCAGTGGAAAATCTCTAAAACAAGACTTAGGCACAGCTCATGTCGACAGTCTCCCCCAAGAGATTGACAGAATCCCTAATAGAAAGCTACTTAAAATACAGAAGAGATCTCAAGCATGGGAAATCTATTTCTTTCCTAACAAAATAAAGACTCTAAAGGCAAAAAGGACTCACAAATGTACATTGATAAATACTTAAAACATGAGGCAGTAATCCATTACTCATTACACTCTAACAGGAAGTAAAGAAAACTTTGTAGAATTGCTCAATAGTGTATCAGTAAGCACCCCAACATACACGAGGGGCCTGCCATCACAGATTCTTAGGTGATTAAGAGGAAAGCAACTTTCAAGGAGTTAAATCCTTTTCAAGGGTTTAATCAAGCACATATATCAATTCTTTAACCGAGCACATATATCATTCACCTATTTCAGGGGACTCAACACCCTGAACCTCAAAGAAAATAAAGAAAAATTAAAAGTCAACGGACATGGCTTCCTCTGCCTGACCATAGTTCATCAGACAGACAGGTACCATAATTACCAGAAAGAGAAGTACATCAGGGTTCTCAAAGTTGGGGCTTCCCAGAGTCCTCATTTGACCAAGTAAATTTGACCCTTACAAAAACTAAGCCCCAAAGTAAAACCTCACCCTCAGAGTCTTTATACACTTTTTAGAGTCAGAAGGCATCACATCCCTTGAGAACCAGTGCCTCATTAACAAAAGGGGAAGACCTTCTTACAAATATTCCCAGGTCCAACAATGGATGGGAAAGATCCTCCTCAGTCACATTCAAATAGAGGCATTATACTTCTTGATTATACTAAAACAAAAACAGCAAAAGATTATGTTTTACTTGCCATTGCAAATAGATATTTCAGATATATCTTGAATCTTAAAAACCTAGGTCTTCTGGCCAGCCAGGTGTGACTCTTTAGTTGTCTTGGTCATAAAATCCTTTGGGTAGTGGTATTCTGCTCTGAGAAATTGTGATCACCTCCTTCTGTGCATCTTGGCTCCTAACCTCTCCAACTTGAAAGATAATTGACAGGGTGGGAAATGGCCATTCATTTGTTTGGTGACCTCGGCACAGAAAAAGAAACACAACACAGAAGAGTCAGTCAGGCATTTGACGTCCAGTCTGAGATCACCTAAGCAAACATGTTTTTGTTGCCATTAAAATCCTTTTGTTATTGCCAAGATCAGGGAGAAAGAAGAGAAGTCTTCTTCCTCCCCTCCTTGGAAACCCAAAAGAAAGTTAACTTTGGGTTTGTCCTAATCCCAACCTTTGAAAGAGTCTGGAAGTCAACTCCTCATTCTCCTTATAGATCACACTGGACACAACTCCCTGCCTTATTTGGCTATCCTCTTTGATACCACTCCAAGTCAGAGGGAAACATGAAGACCAACCAGGAGTCACTGGTTGTATAAGGGACCAGAGGGTGTATGTGTGAGTGTGTGTGTGTGTGTGTGTATGAGTGTATTATCATGAAGCCAAAGTACACATGCCCTACTCCATCACCTCTGAAGAGTATGGTGTCACCAGCTTCATGGAGTTTCTTTTCTGGAAATTTCTGGGCAGCCAAGACCCTTCATTTCAGTCCTGGAGTCATCAGGTTCAACTATGGCTGCTCAGTTTGAGGATGCCATGACTACATCACTTTATATGAACCTCTTCAATCTTCCCTCCCAGTTGCAGAATCTAGCTTGCCTCTTGTGTCCACTACATCATTCAGTCTGGCTATTTTCTCTTCCTTTCCCTGCTTGTACTTTTCTGGTTTTTAAATCTTTTTCCTCATAGAGAATTATCTGTCCATCAGAGTCTTTGCCTGGCAATAACACTGTACTTTCTCTTTCCCAACTCAGTTCCCACCAGGTAGATGCCCACTGATAGCTGAATGCTGACCCCTGCATCACTGTATCTTCTGGAAGTATCCCAGGATCTTATGCCAGTCTAGCTTTTGGACTCATTGTCATTTCCATAGGGAACCATCTACATTATTCCCCAAGATCCTCTGGGCATTGCCATCTGCCCACCTCCTTTCCCTGCCTTGGTATAACCTGACTTTTCCATTTGCTTTGAAACTGAACATAAACATGAACTCTCTTTTACATGTTCTCTCCCCCAATGAGACTATTGAAAAGCATGGAGTGTTTCTATTTTCTATTTGTATCCCTTAGCACAGTGTTTTGTAAATGGTAAGTGATTAATAAAGTTTTCCTTTTTCATTCCATTTCCATTCTCTCTTTGGGATAAAATATATAGCCTTCTGAGAGACGTAGTCCAGTGAATTTCCCTCAATGACTGATGCTGTCTCAGCCACCAGAATTGTGGGAAAATGAAGTCCTAAGGTCATGTTCACTACATGAAGACTGGTCATTACATGATTTGATTCAAAAAGAGGTTACCAGGAAGTACCATCATTGGGCTTGCTAACATAGCTCCTCCGTAGAAGTAAGATGATAGGATGGCAAAACAATTTCTGCCTTGAAAACAGGTAAGTTAGCTGTACTGAGGTTCCTCAAACACATTTTCTATGCAAAACAGTAACCCATTATTCCTAGTATACTTTCTCAGGAGGTAGAGACAACCATATAGGACTCCTCAAGATATTTCCCATTCACCTTGGTCTGTACTCTATTATAAAAGATTTATTCCTTAAGGTTACCAAGCCGCCTTTTAAAAAATAAACATACTGAATGGAGGGTTCACATATTAAAGCCTAGCGGTCATTCACATCTTTCTACAAATACAAGCTTATTCAGATCATCTCTTCCTCACTACAAACTGAGATTCTGTTACTGGATCATACCAGTTGAAATAAGAAAGGAGGGCTAAGTGGGAAGGGCAGTTTTGAAGTTCTGATCATTGCTTGGTGTAAGCCTAGGTGATAGAAATGAGACTCTGGGAAATAAGGAAGATTGAGGGCAGATACAAGTTACCCATGGTGGGGTTAGGGAGAGAATGGCTCCCAGGAGTTCAAACTCAGGCCTAAAATGGGAAATCAAAGGCGGCTATAGTCAGGAGCCACTAGTATGCAGGAGAACCAGATTGTTGAACTGTGATTGCCATTTGTTCAGTCATAGGACTTTGGATAACTCACTTCTCCATTTGGGCTTTAGTTTCTTCCTCTGTTAAATGAAGGGATTAGATAAGTCTAAGCTCCCGAAAATTTTCCTAAGACTGAGTTCACAATTTTGTCTAGGAACAGTCATCTCTCTACCATCAGCATAGATACAATTCCAAAAGTGTTGAAAACAAAAACACCCCACACCCAAACTAAATTCTAGTTTAGTGGGTCCTACTTGTGAGAGTAGTAATGCCTCCCAGAGCATCTATTTGGACAACAGGATGCTGACTCCTACAAGCTTCTACTGGGAATCTGGGAGTCATTCAGCATCCCTCATTAGCATTAGAGAGCCATATGGTAGCTATTAGAACATAAACATTACATATAACACATTAGCCCCTAAAAACAATTTAATTAACATCCAGGTCCAGCTGAAACCAACCAAATAAAGGAGATGCTGAGCAAAGGTGAATAGTCTGTATCTCCTTTTGCTCTGCATAGTTTATACTGTAAGAATCTAGGGCACAAGCAGACTAGAAATTGTACATATATAATGCCATGTCATATGTGGATTCTATCTGATCAACTAAGGATGAGAGGATGGTTATCATTTGTGTTTCCCTTAGGATTATGTGGTATTTATTGGCCAAGTGAAATATTTCTTCTGCATCTTTCTACAAATGAATTGCAAAAAACAATTGAGTGGAAAAAAGCTATAGCTGTTGATGGTATGACTGGAGACAATATAACACCCAGGAACATTGAATGTATGGGACACTGGAAAATCTACATGTTCTTTAAAATGTTTTATTGATGATCTTTCTAAAATATCATTGTTACTTCCCAGTGACTCTCTCCCTCTGCCAATAGCTTTCTTTTGTAACAAATAAGTCCAGTCATCCTGAGGAATATCTGGTCACTGGATTCAGATGGTTCTGGAGGAGAAGTGAGGCTGATGACCTGCTCAGCCCTCAGTCACTCAAAACAAAATCAAGTGCAAGTCATGTCATCATTTCTCTGATGGCATGGTCTTCTTTGGCAACAAAGGACGAACACACACACACACACATTAACATGTTTACTCATATCAACCTGCTATCTGCTAATTATCTCCAGATAACTAACAATGATACAATATTAATTAGTATTATTTATTTATATACCACTTTCAGATTTGCAAAGCACTTTATAAATATCTCCCTTTATCCTTACAACAACGTTGGTAGGTAGGTGCTATTACTGTGCCCATTTTGCAAATGAAACTGAAACAGCTAGAACTCTAACCCTTTTCAGAGGAACTCCTATCTACTACCCACCTCGCCCAAGAGTCTGACTTTACATTTATTCCTATTACATTTCATCACATTAGACTTAGCCTTATTGTCTGGCATTTCAAGATCCTCTTAATCTATGGTTCTGTCACACAGTGTTAAGTTTGCATCATCTGAAAATGATCAAGTATGCCATTGGAGACTGAGGGAGGGAGGGGAAAAGCTGGACCTGTGATTTCATTTGGTAAAGAATAGTTCCAGATTAGAGAATTCCTTCTTCCAATGCAAATAGGCACTTTCTTTAGAATTTAGAGTCTTAAAGAGCTGTCTGCAGCACTAAGAGGTTTGGATTTGCCCAGGGTAACTCGACCAAACAACAAATTCATACACAATGTAATAAATGCTTATTGTCCACTGTAACCAGTATAAGTCAGAGGAAGATCTTTCTAATTCTAAGACCATCTCTATCCACTGATCTCTCGTGCCATTTATGCGATCATCTAAATCGTTGGCAAATATTACAATGTCTGTACCCCAAAGAAATCAAAAGAAAAGGATCTATTTGTACAAAGCAATATTTCTAACAGTTCTTTTTGTGGTGGCAAAGAATTGGAAATTGAGGGGATGTTCATCAGTTGGGGAAGAGTTGAACAAATTGTAATATACGATTGTGATCGAGTACTATTGTGTTGTGAGAAATGATGGGGGGATTCAGAAAAAACACAACAAGACCTATATAAACTGAGACAAAGTGAAGTGAAAGGCATCAAGAGATCATTTTGCACAGAGACGGCAATGTTGTAATGATGTAAAAGACTTGGCTACTCTAATCAGTACAGTGATCCAAGACAATTGCAAAGGACTCATGATGAAAAAATGCTATCCACCTCCAGAGAGAGAACTAATAAATTCTGTGGGCAAACTGAAGTAAGGTTTTCTTATTCCATTTGTTTATTTATTTACTTTGAGGATATGGCTAGAAAAGGAATATGTTTTGCATGATTTCACATGTAAAATTGATATATTGTTTGTCTTTCTCAGTGGGTGGGAGAGGGTAGAAAGAATGATGAGAATCTAGAACTCAAAATTTAAAAAGAAAAATGTCTAAAAACAATTTTTTTAAAAAATATTAAGTAAATCATTGGTAAAAGTGTTACCACAAAATCACAGGCCACTCCACTGGAGACCTGTTTCCAAGCTTACATTGAACCATTAATTATTCCTGTTTTAATCCAATCAACCAGTTCCAAAGCTATCAAATCATACTATCATCTAGCCCAGGGCTGGGAAAACTGCAGCCTCAAGGTCACATGTGACCTTCTAGGTCCTTGGGTGCTGCCTTTTGACTGAGTTCAAGTTTTACAGAACAAATCCTTTTATTAAGGGGATTTGTTCTGTAAAGTTTGGAGTTTAGATTCTAGCCTGTACCTATCCATTTTCCCTGAAAAATTAGCATAAGAAACCTTATCAAATGCTTTGCTAAAACCACTTAATTACATAATACCCGACATCATGACTTATCTATTTTATATCTCACTGTGTAGACTTTGTCTCTACAAATATTCCATAAGTTCCTGCTAAAAAGGGATGAGTCCACTTTTCTTTTGTCTCCCCATCAGTACCTAGCACAGGACTAGACCCATAGTGGGCATCCAATAAATAATTCACTGAATGAATGAGTCTGAAAACTTCAAAAGCTACACTTTCAATGTTTTCCTTCTCTCACAGTCTAAAAAAAAAACACAACCCATAAAAAGTCTCCCAATTTTCTTCAGATTTCAAAGAAAGGGGGTAGTGAAGAAAAGGATTCATCTAGCCAAGTTTTAGTTCAGAATACTTTACATAATCAGTTGGAAACCCTTTGTTAGCAGACCAGATGGCTGCTGTACCCCAAAAGGAAATTAAAAATGCAGGCAAAGGCAGTTGGAGAGAGGAATTAAACATCCTTTCTAAATAAAAATGACTTGCTTGAGAGCTGCCCTCTAGGTGTGGTTAAGATCTACCACTGGTCTCCTAGCAACCCAGCGCCCTGTCCTTTGAAGGAGCATTTTAGTACTTCAGCCTTAGATTTCCTCCATGGACACACAGGGGAAACCACCTACCAGCTCTACCAGGGGAACTAATGAGCCTTTAGGGGTGGTCCAGAGTGTAAACCAGTGAGGTCTTAGGCCAGGAGTCCAGTGGAACCAGACAACGTGCCTCTACTTTTCTTCCAGGGACCAGTAAACAGGGAGGGGAAGGGGAAGAGGAATAGGGGAGTTCTCATCACTTCTAAGCAAATGTCAAGCAACCAGAATAAATCTATGGTGGCCGTGGAGACTCTGGTTACATCAAGGCCTGGTCCTAGGGTTGAATATACCATTCTTGATGTTTCCCTGATGCTTTGCTGACACTTGTAACATTTCTGTGATTGGAACTGCCTCTTCTACTTCAGACCTGCACCAAAACTGACCACTTAGGGAGGTACTGATAATTTTAAGAAAGAGGGTTCTTTTCAATTTAATTCAAAAAGCATTTAAGATCTTACCCTGTGCAAAGTACTGAGAATACCAAGATGGTGGATAAACAAAGGTCACACTTTAGGGAGCTTATGGTTTCTAATGGATGAGGGGCCAGTCTTGGGAGAGAGAGGATGTGAAAGGTGTACAGAGAAGCATAACACAAAGTAAAATGTGATAAAGAGTTATAAAAAATTACTATGTTCCAGAGAATTCACTAAGACTATAAATTACAAAATAATTGACAATCTCTTTGGGGGAGGGAGTTTCCTCACAAGGAGTTCCTTACACTGATGATATTATAGGGCCAGACCAAAGCAACCCAACCCATCACACTCTAGAGAAGGCATAGTTGGGGCCAATGGACTGAAACCACAAGAAGTGGATACAAGTGAAACTTTAATAATAACAGCATGGCCCCTTGAGACTTAACTGGATTTCATTTTGTAAAGTTCATACTGAAACTACCTCAGAACTGGAAACAGCACCAATAAGTTATATTGGCTGATAAATAATTAGCTCTTCTCTGCTCTCATTGAAATCGTCCTAATGTAAGTCCTCATTTCTTTTCCTCTACACTATTCTAGGAGCCTCCTTCTAATGTCCCCCCCATCCACTTTGTTTTCTCTTCCATCAATGTTCCACAATAAATGAACCATTCTGGTCTTCTCATCCTTCCCAAAATCACATTGCCTGCTGAGTGATGCTTAATCTGCTGTCCTTGGCATTCAAAGCCCTCCATAATCTGCTTCCAGACTATCTATCCAGCTTTATCTGTTACTCGCCTTCAAGTCTTCTCTGATCTAACTAAATTGAACTTCTTTCCATCCAATGCTTTGTCCTTTTCCATTTTTGTTGAAGTGCTTCCCTTCTTTCAACACATAATCTGGAACATTCAACCTACTTTCAACA
The DNA here is from genome assembly GCA_028658325.1 of Potorous gilbertii. Lineage (NCBI taxonomy): Eukaryota > Metazoa > Chordata > Mammalia > Diprotodontia > Potoroidae > Potorous > Potorous gilbertii. Next base: position 212,203,845 of record CM053772.1, on the reverse strand, counting down.
CCCAAATTGCGGTAGTGAAACTTTCCCTGACACCCATCCCCTCCAAGTACAAATGATCTTTCCTTGAAATTGCTCATAGCCCCTTTTAATGATTATCACGTTTTATCTTCTGTCGTATTTATTTGTATATCTTGTTGTTATTAATGCTTGACTTATATCCACCTTCTTGTGGTTTCTGCCCATGGGTCCAAACTTTGCCTCCCTCTAGGATTTGATGGTTTTATTTGCTTTAATCCAGACCTATGATTTCATCAGTGTAAGGAACTCCCAGTGTGGAACCTCCTTCCTCCAATGAAGATTGACAGTTATTCTGTAATTTATGGTTTTGGAGAGTTCCCTGGAGCACTTAGAAGTTAAGTGATTTTCCCCAGGTTCACACAGTCAGTATGTTTCACAATTAGCACACAGGACTTGAACTGAGATCTTTCTGACATCAGAGTTAGTTCCCTATCCTAGCCACTTCATGCATATCCATACACCTCTTCTACAATACACTCAATACAATACAATACAATACAAATACACTCTTCTAAAATATTTTAGGACAGCTAATGGCTCCATTAATAGCTGGTATGTGTATATGTGTATACACACATAAATATAACACTATATATAATACATATATATATTTATTATATATAAACATATATAATTAAATGAGATGATTAAATTATTAAATGAGATATTTGTAAAGGGTTTACCACAATTCCTAAGTAGGTACTATATAAATGCTTATTCCCTGACTCTACTCATAATTATATTTATATATATATATATAATATACACACATATATATACACTTATATGTTATAGCTACCATTTATATAGTTCTTTAAAGTTCCTTCCATGTTAACTCATTTTATCTTCCCAACAATCCTAAGAGGCTGGTTCTATTATTTCTCCCATTTCACAAACAAGGGTACAAAGGCAGACAGAGGTTAAGTTACTTGTCATGGTCACACAGCTAGTGTCTGAGGAATGATTCAGTTCAGGTCTCTCCTGACTTCCAGGGCCAGCACTATCCATTGCACCACCCAAATCATTTATTCTCCAGGGTGAGCGCTGTTTATTCCTACAGCGGCTACTTGTGGGACACCTTTTCTAGGCCCTCTCATCACTCCTGCTCTGACTTTATTCTAATTTGTGAATTTGATTAGGGTCAACTCTATAAGTATTTATTGTGTGGCTGCTCCATGCCCAAGTTGTCAGCAGAAGAAACAGTTCTATGCAAGTGATTGTGCAGGCCTATTCTAAGAGGTAGAATTGCAAAGAGCACCAAGCTCTGTGAGCAGTTGCCATGGACACGATACAAGTACAGGCTTCAGGTACACACAAGAGTACAGAGACATTGTGCCTCATTCATTACTTTCTCTAGCCAGAGCTAGAAACACAGCAGATAATCACCATGGGCATCATTATCACTGGGAGGGAGGATTATCTAGTAGGAAAGAAAGATATATCAGTCTGCCTTTGGGTCAGGACATCTGGACTTGAGCCCTGGCTCCACCACATAGGAGCAGTAAGAGCTTAGGGGAGTCTCATGTCCTCTCTAACCCTCAGTTTCTTCATCTGTAAATTGGAGATAAGACTTCTAATCTTCCACTTAAGTCTTTTCCCTATGCCTTATTTTGGAATGTAGGTTGCCCTGGCCTCTCAAAGGCTACACAAATCAGAATACCTGCTCTGGCAAATCCTTCCAATTCAACAAATTCCATCCAACAAATAATTATTAAGCAACTTTATGCAAGATACCATTCTGGATTCTAGGGATCCAAAATCAAAACAAAAGAAAAACAGCTACTGACATTGAGAAATTAATAATATATAGAGAAGTCTATGAAAATCATTTCATAAAGAGATAATATAAAGAACTCCAGAGATCAGGAAAGCTCTTGTGGAGGAGGGGGCATTTCAGCAGAGGTGTTTGTTACTGAAGGACCAGCCTAGCTAAATTCTGAGAGATTCAATTGCTTTTTGGCCATGGGGGGGTGAATTATGCAGCCACAGTAACTCTAATGGCTCTTTGGGTGGGAATCTGCCTTTTTGGAGAGAATACCCATACTGACAATATCATAACTTCATGTGGCAGTGAAGTAAGACTTGATTCCCCACCCCCACCCACCTGCCTTCAGATCATATGCAGTAATGAGATAATATATGTAAAATGCTTTGTAACTATAAAGTACGATACAGATGTAAGCTATTAGTATTATCTCTGAATTTTGACGGGACAATAATTGGTCTATATGTTCTGTCCCATGTGGATGGAACACATATTTCCCTTTATTATTGATAAAGCTTCTCCCTTTTGCCATTTCAGAGAGGATTAGCTAAACTGGGTTGGAAAGCATAGAATTCCCTTAGGAGTGAACTCTTGGTCCCCTGTGGTAGATGGCATTTTTATTTATAACTTTAATTATGCTTATTGTAACCACCACCATTGGGCTTGAAAAAAAAGAGGCAGTCACTTCCTTGAAAAATTGGTTTACGATGGAAATTAAAAGTGACCTTCTGTGAACACAATGTTTAATAGTATAAGGCCAGCTTAAACCTAGGAAAACAATTATAACAAAAAGATGAGCACTTCTCCTAGATCCCCGTACCCAGCAATGCTTTTCCTAAAAGATAAAAAATAATGGACATTTACAAAGTGCTTTAATATTGACAAACTGTTCCGTTGCATACATTATCATGCTTATGACTCACAACCCTGTGAGGTAGCTACTGTAGGCTTTTATCCTCATTTTACAGATGGGGAAACTAAGGCAGACAAAGGTCAAGTGCCTGGCCCATGGTCACACATCTAATAATAAGTCTCAGAGGCAGTATTCAAACCCAGGTCTTTCTGACTCCAAATCCAGCACTCTACCCACCATGTCATATTTAGCATTCCCAGGGACTGTTCCATTACTCATCAGAAGATTTAGAGCTGGAGATGAACTCAGAGATCATCCTACAGAAAAGGAACCTAAGGCCAAGATATGGGAAATGACTGGTCCAAGGTCACCCAAGGAATAAGTATCAGACCCAGGACTCAAACCCAGGCTCTCCAACCCCAAATGCTTTCTACTGTTTTATTTGGCGTCTATTAATAGGATCCTTCAAAACCTATGAATGATTTAATGCTGCCTTGAGATTTAAAGGGCACTGGAAGTCTGAGAACTTTGTAACAACAGTCAAGCAATCTTTGCAAAAAAGTGAGTATCTTCTCCATCTACAACTATAATAGGAAAAACAAGGCCAAGCACCAAACTGTAGGCATGGGGCATGGCCCATAGCCCACCTTTTTTCCCCCATGTGGATTTTAAATGTTCCTGTGTCTGCGAAGTGATGCTTGTTTCATCCTCACCTTTTCTTTTGTCAGTCATCTCTTGTTCAGGGAAGGAAGAAAACAAGTATTTAATAGGTACCTACTATGTATAAACACTTTGTAAATATTATACTATTTAATTCTCACAACCACCTTGGGAAGGAGGTGATACTCTTCTTACAGCTGAGGAAACTGAGGCAGAGGTTAAGTGACTTGCCCAGGGTAATAAGCTAGTAAGTATACTTACTGGAGTTGTACTAAGCATACAAGTGTACTGGGGCTGGTTTTAGACTTCAGGCTCTATCCACTGAGTCACACAGCTCAGTTGTTGCTTGCCATGAAGCCCTATGGAAGAGCAAATGCACTGGATGGATGGGTATCAAAATCAGACATAGCCCTGTTCAAAAGTCATCTCTTAAAGGTTTTTTCTTTTCGCAAATTAATGTTTTGCATATTTGTTACTTTTTTGAAAGGAGAGAAAATAAATGCATGTTATTTGAAAAAAATAATAGTTACAAAGTAAGAAATAAGAAGATATGAGTTTTAGGCCTGGGTAAGCTTCTGGGTGGGCTTAGGTCAACCACTTAATTTCTCAGCTTCCTCCTCTACAAAAATGGGAGAGTTGGATTTCATTATCTGGAAGGTCATCTCTGGTTCTGACATGCTATGTTCTATACTGTGTCCACCCTAATCTTGGCTTTCTTTGTTTTGTGTTCTATGGTCTTTTCCAGTTCTAACATTCTATAAAATTTCAAGAGGTGATAATTCACAACTGTCCAAGAGAAGGGGAAATTGCTTTCTTCAGTTCTGGGCACTTGTTGGCTCTAAGCTGCCGGAAATTAATGTGTGCGTAAGAATCTCTTCTTATAATGGGAAATGCAGGGCTCTTCCCAGGTCTCCAAATTCAGAGCACTTTCTAGTGAATATTAGAAAAGGGAGAGAAGATGCAATTCAACAGCATCATTCCAACAATGGAATCATTCATTTTTCCCTGTTTAGCACCATTTTGTATCTTTTGCAATATTTTGGTTGTTAACTTGTGGAGTTTCTTTGAAACTATTTGCAAAATAGGGTTCTAGACTTTCAAGTTGTCAGGGTACCCAAACCTAGATCAGAGGTTATTAGAGGCAGCAAGGTGGTGCCATAGTGAATAGGGGGCTGGTCCTGGATTCAGGAAGATGCCTTTCCAAGTTCAAATCTGGCATTAGACATTTACTGACTGTGTGACCCTGAGCAGGTCTCTGACCCTCTGTCTGCCTCAGTTTCCTCAACTGTAAAATGGATATAATAATGCCTACCTCAGAGGATTTTTGTAAGAATCAAATGACACATTTGTCAAACTTCTAGCTCATGCCTAGCACACAGTAGGAGCTTAGCATTTCTTTTTCTTTCCATAGACCTGGTAGAGTTTTTAGAATTTAACCACTCCTACTTCCTTATTGTCAAGGTAAGACTATGCCAGAAACTGCCAGAAACCAGAATGGATAGTTTTGCTACTAGAGTCTGTGAGACTAGCCTTTGCACAGGGACTGAAGTGTTCCAGACATATATATGTATATATATATGTGTATATATATATATATATATATATATATATATATATATACACATATATATATACATATATATGTATATATATATATATATACACACACACACACATACAAACATACATACATACATACACATTTATATACACATAGATGATTCTGTGAAATTTCCACCTTTCGAGTTATTGATTTAGATTAAGGCACTCTCTCTGAAGTTCCTTGTTAAAACGTATTTGTTACCTGGAAGTCACTTATATTAACATCCATTCCTGAGTTACCATCAAGACTTTTAAAAATCAGCCACACAATATATAGGGCTAAATTATTTCTATAGAGATTGCATATATGTGTTACATATATATACATCACACATGTGTGATATATACACAGATATGTGTGTATATGTATGGGTGTGTGTGTATATATGCGTGTGTGTGTCTGGAGATTTCTGTGTACTGTAAGCTCAATATGAGATGTCTGTGTGATATGACAGTCAAAAATCTAACATGACCTTAGGCTATACTAAGAAAGACATGATGACCAGAAAGAGGAAGGTGAGAGCCCCTTGTCAGACCACATCTAGAATGCTGTGGTCCAGTACTGTTACACTGTAAAAGGGAATTAAAAAATGAAGCACCTCCAGAGGCTGAAAGAACTGGATATCATGTGATATGAGCTCAATGAGAAGAACTGAGGAAATCTAGTAGCCTGGAGAAGAAAATGCTCAAATGACATGACAGCTGTCTTCAAGTATTTAAAGGCTTGTCTTGCACAAAAGGAGTTAGACTTGGTGGTTTGACCCCAGAGGGCATAAAAAGGAGCAGCATGTGGAAGTTTCATAGGCAGATTTCATTTCTATGTAAGGAAAACTTTCTCAGAATCAGTACTATCCCAAAGCCAAAGGGGATCCTTTGGGAATCTGTATGTTGAGGAATAGACCAATACTTAGGTACAGCATGATCTAGGTGGCCTCTAAGGTCCCATCTGACTGAGACAGTCTGCAATTCTAAATGAACAGGGATTAACTAGATTAGCTAGCTATCCCTTACTTGTGGAGATCAGACAAGGGGTTCGTTCCTTATGAATGGAAAGGTGGGAATTAGAAAAGGTCCAGAATACGAAGCATGTATCAGGGGCCCTGACCAATGCCAGAAGAAGCAAAAATAATGGTATTACATGAAGAAAGAACCACAGAAAACCCTGCGACTTCACAATTCTGCCTGGTTGTCAGGAAAACAAAGGTAGATTCCACTTTCCCTACCCCCATAGCAAGGATCTGCACATGAACAAATTATGGTAACTGTATGTGATGGAATATTACTGAGCTGTAAGAAACGATGAATGTGGAGACTATGCAGAAGCAAAGGAAAACTTCTCTAAATTATTGCAAAGTGAAATAAACAGAATCAGGATACCTATAATAACGTAAATCAATATAACAAAGGAAACAGAACGCTGTACTTTTATAAGCCAAGCATGGCCTGAAAGAAGTGGTATAAGATTGCACCTCTCTTCCTTCTTTGAAAAGGATGGGTGGAGAATATTGCAGGCAATATCAGATTTTGTGAATTTTTTGCTTAGTCTTGCTGAGTTCTTTTTCCCCTCTTTCTTTTTCGTTGTTTTTATTGAGGAATGATTCTATATATTAGAGTGATGATGATATAGAAACAAAAGATATAATTTTCATATATATATATATATATATATATAATTTTTTTAAATGTTAGCCAAGGATCTAAGCAAAAATACTATATATATACATATATATATATATATATATATATATATGTCTTTAAAAATTGTTTGAATATTCAAAAAAACTGGGGCCTAGAGCAGCAATATGACTTGTCCAAAGACTGAGAGCAAGTTCATAGAAGAGTCAGGTTTAGATGTCAGGGAGGACTTCATTTCTACTCATAACTCTAAGCAATTACTAGAAGAAAATGGGGAATTTTATAGCATTCAGATTGGTAGTTATTGGTAAGAGACTAATAACAAGGCAACAGATGAGAGCTATAGCTCAGAAAACAAACTAATTTCTCTTACATATTTATGTGTATATGTATGTATGTATACACGTTTATATACATGTATATGTATATGCGTATTGTGTATGGGTAATATGTATATGTATATGTGTATTGTGTATGTGTAATATATATATGTATACGTATATGTATACACATGTTTGTCGCAGACTAAAGTGGAGGGAGAATTGGTACTTTTTTTGTTGCCCACAAATGATTGTGCACTTAATTGTGCATTCTGAAGCTGAGGTACAACCAAGAACGGATCGATACTCTGCTGCCTGTGCTAATTTTGGCCCAACAATTAACACCCAGAAAAACACAGGTGCTGCACCAGTCAGCGCCACACCATCCACACATGGAATCAGTTGTAGATAATGGAGAAGTTTTGAGTGCTGTGGATAAGTCCACTTACCTTGGTAGTGTACTTTCTAGGGATGTACACATTGACAATAAGGTTGATGCCCACATTGCCAGAGTTAACTCAGTGTTTGGGAGGCTCTGAAGGTAAGTGTGGGAGTAGAGAGCTATTAGAATGCCTACCAAACTGAAGATCTACAGGGCCATTTGCTGACCTCACTGTTGTATGCCTGGGACACATCCACAGCCTACCAGCACCATACCAGGAACTTGAATCACTTTCATTTAAATTGTCATAGAAAGATTCTGAAGATAGCCTGGCAGGATGAATAAACAGAGGTCCTTTCTCAAACCAAACTGTCAAGCATTCAAACTGTACTACAGAAACACAACTTTGATGGACTGGCCACATTTGAATGCCAAATATACACTTGCTTAAAAGACCATTTTATGGAAAACTCATACAAGGAAAGCACTCATATGGTGGTCAGAAGTGATACAAGCACACTTTCCAAGTCTCTCTCAAGAACTTTAGGAATTGACTGTGTGATGTCGGAGACACTGGTGCAGGAAAGCCCAGCATGATGGTCTCTCTTCTCTACCTTTTCCTCCTTCTTTATTTTGACTGATTGACACTAGGTCTTCCTATCTCACCCAGGCTAGAAGTGCAGTGGCCACACATAGCGGATTACAATACTGGTCCACACAGAAGATGCTGTCCTTTATGAGTAAAGCAAAATTGAAGTAGCCCAAAAGAAAAATGAGAGGTGCAAATTTAGAGAATCCACTCCAAATGTTCACATGAACTATTTGTGTGCAACTTGTAGTAGAGCATTCTAAACTCATATTTGTCTGATCAGTCACAATCTAACACACTGTAACTTGGCTCTAACATAGTGATGTCATTTTGGATTCCTATGAGAATGAAGGAAAACATCCAACCAACCATATACATATATGTACATACATGTATGTATATATACACACATACATATAAATATATACATACACATATGAACTGACTCATTTTTCTTACTTCAGTATATATTTAGGAAGGCTTCCCCTTGTTTAAATCTTTAAACATTTCCTTTTCCTCTTGAATAAAAATAAGAGATTGAAGCTAGAAGAGACCTGAGATAGATAGTCTAATCTGAATAAATTGAGACATAGCATGAAGGGACTTGCTCACAGTCACATAGCCAATTACTTACAAAATCAGGATCGGAACCCAATTCTTCTGACTCCTAATCCAGTTCTCTTTATACTACATCATAGAAAGAGGGGAGAGGGAGGTTGGCCTGAAGGGGACAAGGGTATATAAGACCCACTTTATCAAAATTTCCTCTTCCAGGACAATTAACTTGAAATAAAAGTTCCCATTTTATAAGCAAATGTCTACTGAGAGATTAAGCCTCATTAATATCTTAATGTGAATTACTTTAATTAGACACCTAGAAAGGATAGGTAAATAGAACCTGTTGAAAAGGGAAGGAGCCAGAGTGGGATGGGGGGACTTTGGAGCAACAGCACCAGGGCATCTGAAGACACAAGGCAAAGAGAGCAGGAGATGAGCAAAGCTTTCGAGAAAGGGAGCTGGACAGGCAAAGAAAAATCTTTCTATTTTGCACTTTGCCCAGAGTGCTTATCATTATCAGCTCTCTGTGAAATGCATCACCTTTGTAAGTTGTTCAAATTCTGAAATAAGATACCCGAACTAGTTTGGAAAGGGGCCAACTTCAAGTTTCCCCAGCTCAGTTCAGTTTCTCAGGCCCAGGCTGTTTTGCCCTTGATAGTTCACTGTATTCTCTATCTATTCATCAGTTTCTTCCAATTTGGGGACTGGAGGGACAAAGAGGACAAAAAAGAAGAGGAAGATTAAGAGAAATGAACATGGGTTCTCTCTTCCCTACCTTTCCCTCCTTCTCTATTTTCATTGATTGATTGAGACTTGGTTTCTCTGTCTTTGCCTAGGCTGGAAGTGCAGAGGCCACTTACAGCAGATCACAAAACTGGTCAGCACAGAATCGCTCCAATTCCCACCTGGGTTAGTTTGACCATCCTTGAGAAGCCAGGTAGGTCCTTCTACTCCTCCCTCCTTACTCCAGGAGTTTGCCATATCAGTAGTCTAGAGCTAAGAACTCCCAAACTCCAGAGATCTACCAGACTCAGCCTCCCCCAGTGTCAGGGATAACATGCCTGCACTACCATACTAGCCATTGTCTTCTTCCTTCCTTCCTTTCTTTCTATCTTTCTTTCTCCTTCTTTCTGTTTCTTTCTTTATTTCTCCCTTCCCTCTCTTCTCTCTTCTTCCTTCTCCTCCTTCTCCTCCTCTTCTTCCTCCTCTTTCTCCTCCTCCTCCTCCTCTTCCTCCTCCTCCTCCGTTAACCATCAGGCACATGTGCTTTCCCTCTTTGTACAAAGGTTCCTTCCTCGTCTCTGCTTCCCGACTTTCCTGGTCCCCTTCAGGTCCCAGATAAAATTCAACCTTCCACCAAAAAAAAAAAACACCTTTTTTTGTTGATGTCCGTGCCCCCTTTAATGTTAGTGTGCCTACCCTCTATGTCCAAATTCTCCGTTCTGCATCTCATTTGTACCTGTCTACATACCACCTCCCCTGTTAGATTCTGAACTCTTTTAACAGAATTGGTTTTTATTTGTTTGGGTTGTGAGGTTGCATTTCTTTCTATTCCCAGGGCTTAGCACAGTACTGGGCACAGAGTAAGTACTTAATAAATGCTTGCTAATTTGACCTGGATACCTTTCAAATGAGTCCTCCATGAATGTCATGGGCTTGCTAAACTCACAGTAAAAAGAAATCTGTTTGAGGGCTGCATAGAAAACAAGCCAGAAAATGGCTAAAGATGCTGCTTTTGGTCTATGATACATTAATCAGAAACAATCTCCATGCTGACCCAGCCTCCACTGTTCTCTCCAAACTTGATAGTCATTAGACAGAAGAAGTTTGGCTACCTTTTGTCCTCTCCATGTCCCTGAAGAATTCTATGCCTCTATTCAGTGGCTACTCTATGACAGGCACTGTTCTGTGGAAACAAAGTTAAAAGTGAAAACACTCCCTCACTTCAAGAAGGTTACAGTCTGTCTGGGGAAGACATCTATTCTAATATGGCTTTCTTCTCAAAAACTGATTTATTCCATGATACTGAAATTTGTTTCCTCTCCAGTACTATTATGTTCACCCATTTATACTAATTCCCAACCCAAAGGAAGGCATCACCTTCCTTTGGGAGAGATTATCAGTTATATCATGTCTCTGCCAACTAGTATACCTATGTGTTCTGTCTCCTTGTGGCATGGTTTGAAATTTAAGAACTCAGAATTTCCTGTATGTAAGGGAAGTGATTGTTGGCAGGACAGATTCTAGCTAAATAGACAGCTCTCATGACTTCCTCCCCACAAGTTCTACCTCCTTTGCATTTCCTTGGAATAATATCTATATTTTTTTAAAACACGGATTTAAAAAAAGAAATACCCCTCTCCTAAAAAGAGTAATGAAACACTGGCATAAAATCCAACTGACAATAAAAGAGGGAAAACAAGCTCAAATTGATTTCATCTGGTCAAGGTCAGACATTCTTAGTCAACCTAGTGTCAAGAAAAGCACAAATCCTTGACCTTAGAGATGTCATAAAATAAAATTATGTCAAAATTAGTGGACATACAGGACTATAATAGCACTATAACCTAACCAATATTTTTCCATCTTGTCTAGTATTTGTGCATCTTGTCTGTAAGAATACACAGTGACTTTCGATTAGCAGCTCAGTCTAACATCTTACTAAAAATCAGGTTCTGACTATTCTATTCCCTTAAATGTAGACCAAAAATGGAATTGAGTCTAATTTGGCATTGCTTGTCGCAAACCCATGCTGATTCCTAATGACTGATGTATTCTATCTAAATGCTCACCAACTATCTGTTTTTAAAAGCTGATTAAGGTTTGATAGAGATCAAAGTCACTGTACCAGGATATAGTTTGCAGAATCTATTCTGTTTTACCATTTTGGAAATCAGCACATTTAGTAGAGTTATATATTTCTTTGTGTCTCCAGAGCCTAACACAAGTTTTCCATGTGGTGAAGTTCCAATAAATGTTGGTGAACGTTGTCATACAACAACAAGAAAATAAACCTGTATGTAAATGTTTTATACATAGCTATTTGCTACTCAGCAGAAAGCAAGCTTTAGAGGATGATGGAAAATTAGGAAAGGTAAGGTGACTTTACATGGATTTCCAAGGCAATGGATGCCTTTTTTTTCCCAGTTCTTCCAGCTTTCCCTCTGTGCACCTTCATCTTTATAGGATTCACTTGTGAGAAAAGACACCAATCCTAATTTATATAACAAAAGCAGAGACAATGAGTTACTTCTTAGGAATATCAAGGGCATTAATCAATTGACACAAAAGAATCGATGGGAAAGAAATATCCTCAAACTCTTTCTTCAGGATTTGTTACAACTATCCTCCTTTCCCACTTAATATCTTTTAAAATTACTTCCCCAAGACTTCAGTTCCTTTTTTTAGCTGATGCCTCAGAATCAGGAATATTGTACAGTATCCAAGACCCTGAAATCTAATAAAACAGAACAAGCTTTTTCTTCTCTTCACAGGAACAAAGGGAAGTTAATCTGGTGGAATGCTATAGGCAACTGACAAGGTGTGCTCCTTTTCTGTTTTTGTAAGAATTTCCTATAGTGTGGGTGACACTGATATTGGTTTTTAATTGAAGACCTGGGCGCTGGCTTCACAGACTGAGAATGGAAGGGAGAGCTGACTGATTCTCGAAAGCCAAATATACATCATTGATATATAGGTAGGAGTAAGGTCAGATGTGCCCTCCCGCCTAAAGTGACTCCACTATCATCAACTGGATACCACTGAAGAAGGGAGTGTTGGACACAGAATGCTGTCTTTTCATAAGATTATAGGATTAAGAGCTGGAAGGGACATAAAAAGTCTTATTCCTCTCCCCCATTTTACAGGCAGGGTAATTGAGACTTGTGGTAGGGAAAAGATTTGTTCAAAGGCATATCACTAACTGGTGGCAGTGCCAGGAGATAGATCCAAATTAGTTTATTTAAAATCTTTTTACCCTAGGCTGTTAAGCAGTTACCTATACTCTCCAAGAATGGGGTGCTATTCCCTCCAAAAGTCAATCAGCCTTCCAGCTTGGCACCTTAATGCTGACTTATGGACAATGAAGTGAGGTTGGGGGGGTAAGAAGAAAATGTATAAAATACAATATGACCAACCTCCTGCTCTTCCATCATCATTCCTGAAGGTAAGTTTGTAGCACTAAGATCCCTAGATCATCCCCCACCTATATATGCATACAATGCTTCAATATCTTTTGGGACAGGGAAAGGGAGAACTAAGGGTTGGAGTTCATACTCCAGGCAAACTAAGACTCTTTCAGGGATACCCTGGCATGCCTTAGAATAGGGTAAGAACCTCTGTTTTTCCTCTTTTTTATATTGTGAATTTCTTAGACAGTCTGTTATGGTCTATGGATCTCTTTTCACAACAATATTTTTAAATCTATAAAATTTTTAAAACCCATAGGATTATAAAGGAAACCAATTATATTGAAATGTAGTTATCAAAAACACATGTTCAGAGACTCCAGGTTAAGAATCTTTTCTTTAGAATAACTCAAAATTCTCAAAAATGGGTCCATTCTCAAATTCTCTGTTTAAAAGAGTTCCTATACTAGGTGGCCTGGAATGTACTTCAGAAAACCATTCTAGAACTGAGTAACTTCCCTCCACAACAAACACACACACACACACACACACACATACACACACATACACACAAATACACACAGATCTCTCCTGGAGTTTGAGTTCCAGATTTGCATTTCAGCATCTCTATGATCTTAGACAATTGAACTTTTCTGGGTTTCAATTCCTTGTCTACAAGTGATGGTGTTGGATGAGATGGGAGTTTCTTCCATTATTGCTAATTGAGGATTCCTTAATTCCATTAAACATTTGATGACAATGTGTACTCAGTGAACTTTCTCTTGTGCAGGCTAAATAGCCACAGGTCTTTCAACTGCTCATCAGATGACATGGCTTGACGTTTTCTCACCATCTTAGTCACCCTTATTTACATGGATATACTTCAGTTTATTAAGGTTCTGATTATGTAGTACCCGGGCCTGAACACAGTGCTCTAATTATGTTGGAACTTGAGGATCTTAACTTTCCAATCTCAGTTCCATGGCCTTCTGTTTCCAATGCTGCTATAAAGATGGCATCACAAAATTCAAACATCATCTTTTAGCCAGTGAATTAGCACACTCAATTTTAGTATTTTTCTCTCCTTTAGCATATCAGTAATAACTAGTACTGTGTAACAGCATACTCATTCATATTTCCTTCATTAAAATGTTCTTCAGTATGTTTTCGTTTAAGCCCAGCTTACTTAAGTCCAACGTCTACTCCTATATGCATGTGGTAGGTCAAAAGGGCACTTGATTTGGTATTGGAGGACCAACACTTGTATCTCCTCTCTTCCATTTACTACCTTGTGACCCTGGGCAAGTCATTTGAACTTTTAGATCCATAGTTACTTCATCTGCACAATTGAGAGATTGGAATAAAGAGACTCTACAGATCCTTCCAGCTCTGAGTCCACAATTCTCTGAGTTATGAGTTACGGAAATCTTTATCGAGAGTCCATTATTTTGTTTTAACTGAGTTAGCACCAGATTTTTTTTACAAGAATTACACAAAATCAAAAGACTTGAATGGGTTGCAATCTATTCTGGTGGGGAGTGAGTGCTTCCATTAATGAGATCACAAACCCATACAATTGTCAAAGGAGAACCATAGGTTAAGAGCTAGAAGAGACCTTGGAGTTCATCTAAATCATCTCCTTCATAACACGAAATTAGGCCAGTCACTGGTAGATTAGGAGAATGTTTACCCCACGCATGTGAAGGTTTCCCTAGGCAAAATGGGTGGATAGAAGTAATTTATTCCAGCAACCTTGAAGACTTCTGAAGCAGGCACTGTGGGAAGCTTAGATCATCAGACGTTGGAGACACCAAGATCATCCTCTGCATCCTGAGCCATCGTCGGTCATCTTGACTTTCGTCCTGCCACTGGGCTTCAACGGCTCAGGAAGAGAGAGTGAGGCTGGTGACTTTGCACAACTCTGCCTCACTTAAACCCAAATCATGCATAAGTCAAGACATCAGCTGTGATATCACTGGTCCAGGATGAACCACAATAAAATGAAGTCATCAAGGTCACAAGAAGTTCATCAATACAGACAGAATTAGTACCTAGGATATAGGTCTCTAAGGTAGCACACTTTCTACAATAACACAACCGTCATCGCCATCCCACCAGGAGAAACTCCTCTTCACGTCATTTCTACCTACCCTAAACCTTACAATCGTGGGCAAAAAACAACACAGTGAGCAGCCATTATAAGTTTCTGCTTTAGTTTGTGTTTGCATTTTTCTCCCTATTTTATAATCCACTTCATGAGAAAACCTGGCTTCTTCAGTTGCTAAGTTAATTTAAAATAAATTAATTCAAAATTTTCAAAATTGCCAAGGGGCTTTTTTCTTGCTTTTTTTTTCTTCACATTAGACACATGGAAAACAGATTTTTTTGAAAAAAAAATACTGATAGGGACAACAACCTGATGGATGAGCACAGAGCAGTGAAAAGAGGGCTGAATTTGGAATTAGATCTCCTTACTATTTGTACTTGAGCAGACAAGTCACAACTTTTTAGGACCTCAGTTTTCTGATCTGAAAAATGAAGAGGTCACGCTAGATGGATGACCTACCTCTTTCAGCTTTAAATCTGTGATGTTATGATCTTGTTCTTTCGGTCTATCGCTTGCTCTTTCCAACTGTTTTAAAAATTTTCTGTCTTGAAATGAAGGAGGACAGAAATGTGATCTAGTCTGTGGTCACCATTTTCAAAGCATCTGGGATCATAACCAAACAAAAGTCCTGAAAATATCCTTCTCAGTTAGTGCCTACTATTACAAGAGGTAGAGTTAATGGAGTGGAATCAGAGAGGAGGAATTGATAGATTTCAACCTTGGGAACCAGTTGCTCTGAAATGGCCCTATGTAAGTCCCCATGACCTGATCTGGGTCTCATTAGCTAAATAAGTAAAATGGTGACTGTTACCCAAATGGCCCCAGTACTGAGATAACAATTGCATAAGGACTTTAGTTTGCCTGATGAAAAATATCCAGGAAGAATGAATTATTCAGGAAGCTAAAGGAAACTCTCCCCTCCCCTCCCATTCCCTCCTCTTCTCTCCATCTCTCTCTCTCTCTCTCTCTCTCTCTTTCTCTCTCTGTCTCTCTCTCTCTCCCCCCTCTGTCTCTCTCTATCTCTCTCTGTCTGTCTCGCGCTCTCTGTATGTGTATATATATTTATTTATTTATTTGCTTATTTATTTATTTGCTTGTTTATTTACATGACATAAATATGGAACCTTCATGGAAGAGGAAGGAGTGAGATTTTGGGGAGTCTGTTATTATCAACGGAGCATGAAGATTACCAAGGACCCAGAGCCATAGGGTACTGAAATTGTAGAAACCTTAGCAGCTCTTTAGTCCTGAGTGTAGTCTGGAAAGGAATGGGACATAGCAGCCTTGACACCCTCCTTAAACAGAGATTCTGGGAGGAGCTAACCATTTTTTTTTTTGCTTTTTAAAAAAAAATATTTATTTATTTGTTTGTTTGTTTTCAATTTTCAACCACCATAAGTTTAAATTTTTCTCCCTCCCCAAGACAGCATGCAATCCTATATAGGTTATACACATACATTCTTATTAAACACATTTTTACATTAGTCATGTTGCATAGAATATTAAAACGAATGGGAGAAAGCATGAGTAAAACTAATCAAAACCAAACATAACAAAAGAGAAAATAGTATGCTTCATTCTGCATTCTGATTCCAAAGTTCTTTCTCTGGATGTGGATGGCATTTTGCATCGAGTCCTTTGGAAATGTTTTAGGTCCTTGCATTGCTGTGAAGGGCTAAGTCTACCAGAAACAGCCCTCCCACCCTGTGACTTTTGCTATGTATAAAGTTTTCCTGGTTCTGCTCGCTTGACTCAGCATCAATTCATATAAATCTATCCAGGTATTTCTGAAGTCTGCCTGTTCATCTTTTCTTATAGCACAATATTCCATTCCATTCATATACCACAACTTGCTCAGCCATTCCCCATTGATGGGCATTCCCTTGATTTCCAGTTCTTGGCCAACACAAAGAGAGCTGCTATAAATATTTTTGTACATATGGATCCTTTTCCCATTTTTTATGGTCTCTTTGGGATACTACTCTAGAAGCTGTATTGCTGGGTCAAAGGATATGCACATTTTTATAGCCCTTTGGGCATAGTTCCAAATTGCTCTTCAGAATGGTTGGATCAGGAGCTATCCAATTATTAAGGAGAAGATGCAGGGGCAGAGGGCACCTGCAATGCATGAATACCAAAGTTGGAATGAGGCCTTGGGATAAATAGCCAAGGTATGTTAGAGGATGTCTAGAGTTCAGATTGGAGAAGAATGAGAGGCTAGTGGAAATACCTTTGTATTTGGAATTGGAAGACAAGTCTTAGAGTGCAGTTTTCATCATTTATAGGCAGCTCCCTAGCCAGTCTCCTCATTTCTAAAATGGCAATAATATTATGCTTGCCCTGTCTATCTTGTTTGATATCATTTGAGCATCAAATGAGATAACATGTGAAAAAGTGTTTTGTGATCATGTTATGACTATCATCTATTTTTGTTGTGACAGACCTTCAAAAGTGAGCACCTAAACAGCTGGTAGATTCCCAATTAGATACCCTTCCATTTGCATACTTGTCTTCCAAAACTACCATGTATCACAGGGTCATAAATATAGAACTCAAAGGGAATGCAGAGGCCATGTAGACTAATGTTCCCATTTTACAGATGAGGAAACTGAGACCCAGTAAATTAAGAGATCTGCTCAAGATCATCCAGATAAATTCACAGGTAAGATATGACCTGGGGCCTTCTGAGTTGAGGATCAGTTCTTTACCTCTCTTCAAACAATGCTTTTCTCTTGCCTATTGAAACTAGTCTAAATCCCTCTCATTGGTTTTCAAGACCCTCTGTCTTCTGGTCCTAGTTTCTTTTTATGAACTTATTATTTGCCACTATTTCCCAATTTGCACGTTTTTCCTAATTGGGCTTTTCTCATCCTTCCTGTTTTAGTCTCCTACATGAAACATGCTCATTATTGCCTCTATGTTTTTGCCTCCCCTCGCAGTGTGGCCCACTCAATCCCTATTCTATCTATCCCTTAAGTCCCATATCCTTCATAAAATTTCTACTCCACCTTTTCCAGCTCTCCAAGTTCTGAACTTCTAATTTAGCACTTAGTATTCTGTACTACACAATTACGTACATTATCATCCCTTACTATTGGTTATAATGCCATTGCTGTCATTCTCTACAACTAGACCATAAGAGCCATGTGAACAAGCCACATCCAATACCAAACAGTACCTATTACAATAACCAACACTTAATTAAGTACTGGAGGAAAACTTGATAGCTCACATTTTTTTTTCAGAAACAGGCAGGCAAACAAGTGGGGACCATGCCCTGACATTTTTAGGGAAGAGGCTACAGTTTCCTCCTCTACTAAATGGGTTTGCTGGTATTAGTATGTGTAATACCACACAGTCTTGTGGCAAAGATCGATTGAGATCATGTAGATGAAGGACCTTATAGCTAAAAAGCATTATGTAAATGAGTTATCAGTAGCAGTGATAATTAGAGGAATTGTATAGAAAAACCACAACTATGATATCAAAAGCACTTTTTCCCCATGAAAAGCATTATTATAATATAGATTAATTAATATATTATATAATATTAAGTGTTTACATATGACTGTTGCCTTTTAAAATTTCAGACATCTTCACCCAGTAAAGTGGGTCCCAAATTCAGAAAAAGTCCTTTGGGTATTGTTAGGTGGATGGAGGAAGGCCAGGCAACCCTCAGGGCAGAGGTTGTTTTTGTACATCTCATCTTTGATGACAGTTTTAGCCCCATAACTGATTCCACTAAGTCCCAAAGAGTCTAAGATGCTATAAGTTTAATCACTATTAAGTAATGTGTGTTGGAAGAGGGTCTGAACTGAAGAGTATAATCCTCAAATTGAAAGTTAACAGCATTTTCTGCTGCTCAAGTGCCTGAGCAAAGTAGTAAGGAAATAATTAAGATGTAAAAATGTCCAAGGGCAACATTTAAATAACTTCCCAAATGAAGAACAACAGAGATTTCAAGACTCATAGAGAGGGCACTGTAGCGAAAAGAGGGCTGGACACAAGAATCAGGTGGATACCAATGCGGATCCTGCCTCGGATACTCACTAGCTAAGTGAACTATGTAAGAATAAAATATGATAATACATACAAATAGACTTTCAAAGGACTTTTGAAAGTGAAATAACAAAAAAACTGTCATATAGATGTAGATATGTATATGTATATATGTATACATACATAAATGTTGTTATATATATATATATATATATATATATATATATTTATGCATAAGTATATATGGGCAGCAGAAGTCAGGAAGACTCATCAACCTGAGTTCAAATCCAGTCTCAGACAATTACTAGTTGTGTGACCCTGGGTAAGTCACTTAACCCTTAACCTCAGTTCCTCATCTGCAAAATGAGTTCAAGAAGAAAATAGCAAACTATTCCAGTGCCTTTGCCAAGAAAATCCCAAATGGCATCACGAAGACTCAGACATGACTGAAATGAATGAACAACATAAGTAAATATATACACATATGTACATATCCAAGCATGCATGCAGACACATACATATGTGTGCTTGTAATGTGTGTATACATGAGTGTACACATGTGTTGATATATGTATATAAGTATGTGTAAATGCATGTATATATTTCCATATATGCTTAAATCAAATCAAATTACTAGACACCATTTCTATTTATCTCCTAATCACACAAAATCATAAGTTCTATGTCTGAGAACTCTTTGGACTATCAGAGTGGACAGGAATCTTAAAAATCATCCAGTTCAATTTCCTCATTTTATAGATGAAGAATCCAAGAACCTGAGTGAAAAAGAAGAGGAAAGGAGAAGAGAGGAGAGGGGAGAAGAAAGGAAAGGAAAGGAAAAAGGAAAGGAAAAAGGAAAGGAAAGGAAAGGAAAGGAGAATTCCAAGCTTATGTACCTTCTGAGAAGTGGAGCTGGGACAAAGAACCAGGCCCACCAAATCTCCCAGGCCTTTGATCTTTTCGCTACATCACTTGCCTCTCTGCGAACATCTTGGTTCTGAAAAAAAAAGAAAAAAAGAAAGAATTCCCTACAAATCCAGCTTCTTGAGCACAAGAACTCCAGGCACTTTTTGTGTCCTGCTTTGGGCACAGGATAATGTTGCACAATGTAGGCTACTGAATGTTCTCTAGGACCACAAGCTTCTTTAAGAGAAGACCTCTAAGGCAGTGTTATTATTGACACTCAACAGCAGTCAGGAAGATATGAGTTCAAATCCTACTTCAGATACTTACTAGCTAGATGACCCTGGGCAGGTCATTTAACTTTTCTGGGTTAACCTCCTTCCTCATCTGTAAAACAAAGACTCAATAACTTCTTAGGTCCCTTCTGGCTCTAAGTCTATGATTCCATAATACTGTAATGGCTCTTTCTCTGGGCTTCCCATCTCTTCATAGCCCCTATACCAAATCAATAAACACATGCATCAATGAATAAAAGCTTGCTTTCTGACCATCAGTCTACCTCCTACACCATATGATTTGTCCCTATATGCTTGATCTGTTCCTTTACATATCATGCTCCTAATATCATAATAACACCTATGTTACCTAGGGTAAGTTACCTAATGTCTCTGGGTCTCAAACTGCTCCTGTATAAAGTGAAGAGTATATTCTAGATCAGCGAGGTCAAACTCAAATAGAAATGGGAGTGATTAAAGTATACATAAGGATCCCTACAGAACATGTAGTGGTTTAGTTTTAAAATGTAATGTTTACTAGATTTTTATTTATTTTGTTAAATGTTACCCAATTACATTTTAATCTACCTTGAATCCCACCTGGGCATGATGTGAGTCACATGGACCCACATGCTACCTGTCTTTCACCTCTGATCTAGAGGACTCAGTTCTATGAAAATCTCAGCTCTCTCGCCAGAGTCCTTTAGGATGATAAGAAACATTGGGCTGATTCAAAATCTCTATGACCAGATTGCTTCAGATCCAAACTCACACAGAAGTGTGAAATATAAACACATGAAAACAAGACCCACTGCAAGACTTTGGGGACATAGAACAGTTGAAAGAAATTAAATATGATAGCATCAGAAGAAATGGGTCTGAGCCCAGTCTCCTCTGCTTTCTAGGTGTGTGATTCTGGGCAAATTACTGTCACTTCTCTGAGCTTCAGTTTCCTGATCTGAAACGTGAACACAATAGCACACTACTTACCTTACAGGACTTGAGAGAAGAAAACATTTGAAAATTTTAATGCATATCAGAAATGGAAGCTGCTATTGTTTTTCTCAAAGGACTATGAATTACCCACTCTGTTCATTCTACAAGGTTAATCATTCAGTCAATCAACATGCATTAATAAAGTGTATATTATGTGTCACGCACCATGTGAGGCACTGGAGATGGAAATGAAAAAATGGAACAATTTATGCCATTGAGAAGCTTATATTCTATTAATCTATCCATCAGTCAATCTGCAAATATTTATTAAGTACATGTTCTGTGTCAAAATTGTATTAAGTGTTGGAGAAGAAGAATGTATATGCATGTGTGTACATACACATACATGTGTGTGCATATATGTATACATATATGCACACAAACATATATATAATACCTGAGCATCTAAGTGGCACAGTAGATAGAGTATCAGCCCTAGAGTCAGGAGGACCTGAATTCAAATCCAGCCTCAGACACTTACTAGCTATGTTACCTTGGACAAGTCAATTAACCCTGTTTGTCTCAGTTTGCTCATCTGTAAAATGAGCTGGAAAAGGAAATGGCAAACTATTCCAGCATCTTTGCCTAGAAAACCCCAAGTGGGGTCACAGAAAGTTGGACACAACTGAAGCGACTCAACAACAAAAAACAACAAATGCATAAGCACAGAATAAATTCAAGACAATTTGGAGAAGGAAGATGCTAAGAGGTGAAAGGTTTAAGAAAAGTTTCACAGCAAGGCTGGGCTGAATAATGAGCTGAATTGCAAAGTAAGTAGAGATTCCATCTGGCAGAAGGGAGGGGGCAGTACCTCCCAGTCGCTGGGAACAGCCAATGCAAAGGCATGCAGATGGGAGATGGAGTGGCAGGTGTGAAGACCATCAGGAAAGTCGTTTTAGATAGATTGTAGAGTGAGGAAAGGAGAGTGATGTATGAAGCTAGAAAGGTCTGCTGATGACAAACTTGATGACAAAGAAAGGTTTGCAAAGGTAAGCTAAGAAATATGTATTCTATCCTAGAGGCAATATGGAGTTACTAGAATTTCTTGAGTATTGGAGTGACACAGTCATGTTTGTATGGAAGGAAAATCACTGGCATCTGTTGTGGAGGATGGATTTTAGGGAGGGGAGACACTAGAGGCAGGGAGACCACTGGGAAAGCTGTTGCATCATCCAGGGAAAAGCTGATATGGGCTGGAATTAAAGTGATTGGTTCAGCATTAAAATGCTATGGAAGTAGAAATGACAGCATTTGGCGACTGGTGGAATATGGGGAATGAGTGAGAGTGAAAAAGTCATTTTCAAATGCAGGCAACAGCAAGAATAAAGGTTTAAAGATGAAAGAATGCCCTAAAAGGGAAATGAGCCAAACCATAGGACCATACATTTAGAACTAAAAGAAACTTTAGAGACCACCTAGTTCAATCCCCTCATTTTAGACACAAGGAAACTGAGGCTTAAATAGAGCAAATAATTCATCCAAGGTCAAACAACCAAGAAAAGGAAATTTTAGAAAATTTAGAATCCAGGGCTTTTGATTCAAAATACAATGATCTTTCCAAATTAAGAACAAACTTTCTTTCAAAGACACAAGGTGAGACACCTAAAGGTATCATAAGTGGAATCTCTTGGGCAGCAATGTTGGGTCGCTCTCTTTGGTCCTCTGGCTCTGTTTCTTTATCTGTCTAATGATTTCGAAAATCTGTTCTAAATGACTTAGCTACTCTCAGTAGTACAATGATCCACAATAATTCCAAGGAACTCATGATGAAAAATGCTGTCCACATCCAGGAAAAGAACTGTTGGAATCTGAGTGCAGAGTGAAGCATGGTGTTTTTTACTGTATTTTATTTTGTGAGGTTTTTCCTGATCTTTGCTTTCTTTTACAATATGGCCAATATAGAAATATGTTTTGTATACTACACACGTATAACATATCAAATTGCTTCCTGTCTCAGGGAGAGGGGAGGGAGAGAATGTGGAATTCAATTTTTTTAAAAAAACTATAAAAATTGTTTTGCATATAATTGGAAAAAATAAAATATCTTTAGAAAGATCCTAATTCTAGTGTTAACATTGTGTTATGTGCATAAATCTAAACACCAACCTATTTAGGAAATTCTAGTAGTCTTTTCTTTTCTTATAATGCTTAAACTAGAATGTCTGACCCATCTAATGCTTTATTATTCTGTTCTTAATTCCAGGCATTCCTAACCTTGCTCTGATGTACTTTACTTTTAATTTTATCAAAGTTTTGTGATCATCACTTAACCTCTTGGGTCCTCAGTTTCCTTGCCCAGAAAATGAAAAAGATTGGACTTAATATTCTCTGTGCAGGAAAAAAAGGGGGGAAGCATTTTAAAGTATCTACTATGTGTCTAGCACTGTGCTAAGCAATTTACAAATATTATCTCATTTGATTCTCACAATAGCGCTGAGAGCAAGTGCTGCTATTATCCCAATTTAACAGTTAAAGAAAGACACAAGCAGATAGTTTAAGAGACTTGCCAACTAGGAAGCATCTGAAATTGATTTGAAATCAGGTCTTCCTAACCACACGCTCAGCACACTATTCACATTGTGCTACCTGGCTACCTCCCCATCCTTCCACTTCTAAATACGTGGCCCTATGCTTTCCATCATGGGGCCGCAAGGTGGTGCAGTGAGTAGAGTGCCAAGCCTGGAGTCAGGAAGACTTTCCTGAGTGCAAATCTGCCTTCAGACAATGACTAGTGATGTGACCCTGGGCAAGTCACTTAACCCTGTGTGCCTCAGTTTCCTCATCTGTAAAATAAGCTGGAGAAGGAAATGCCAAACTACTTTTGTTAAGAAAACCCCAAAAGGGGACACAGAGAGCTGAATGAAAGCAACCGAACAACAAAATGTTCCTGATTGTCAGAGTAGATGAGGAGTTACTGAAACTATAAGGAAGGCATTGGTAGTTGGAGTGGGGCGGGTATCAGAGAATACCAGCAGGATCTCCAGAGAGCCATTAATAACCAGCTTGCAGGTTATCCAGTTAAGCAGTCAAGCTAGAGGGCATATGATGATCATCCTAGTACAAGCCCTCATTCTCATCCACTGGGAATGGACCACTAAACAGCTGCTCCAGTGTCTTCCCTTCCTAACTCATCCTTTATAAAAAAAAAAAAAAGCTGGGGGCAGAGCCAAGATGGCGGAGTAGAAAGACTCACCTATGCTAGCTCCAAACTCACGGCCCATGGATTTCCCCTAAAAAGAACTCCCAACAAATTCTGGAACAGTGGAAGCTACGCAGCAGCACAATGAAGGAGATTTCCGTTCCAGAGAGCCCTGAAAAACCTATCCAAAAGGTCCATCTCACACCAGATGGGAGCAGAGCCCTGCCCTGCCCTGGCTATGTGGCACTGAGAGGAGCGAGCAGATCTGAGCAGGCTTCAGGGATGGAATCTCCAGCAGCCGCGAAGTTCCCTCCACCCACAGACTCACAGGTCAGTGAAAGAGATGTCTGGATGGGCTGAGAGGGGAGCGGGGTGTCTCCATGACTCGGGCCCCTTTGGGAGGCAGTGGCAGAGGCAGCAGGCAGCCAGAGGCTCCTGGAGCAGGTAGGAGCTCCATTACAAAAGGTCTCTGCATAAACCCCCTGAGGGAACTGAGCCTGGAAGGTGGCCCTGCCCCCACCTGAGCACCAGATATTAAGCTCCCATTGAATAGCAGCCAGGCCTGCCACTGAAAGCCCTGAGGCTGGGGAGCAGCATTTGAATCTCAGACCTCAAGCACTAGCTGGGTAGACCTAGGCCAGGGGTGGAGAGGACTCTCAGAAGTCAAGGAACTGGCTGGGAAAATGCCCAGAAAAGGGAAAAGAAATAAGACCATAGAAGATTATTTTCTTGGGGAAGAGATGATTCCAACCTTCCTCTCTGACGAGGAAGAAAACTGCATACCATCAGAGACAGACATAGAAGTCAAGGCCTCTATATTCCAAACATCTGAAATAGATATCCAATGGGCTCAGGCCATGGAAGAGCTCAAAAAGGATTTTGAAAATCAAGTTAGACAGGTGGAGGAAAAACTGGGAAGAGAGATGCAAGAAAACCATGAAAAACAGGTCAATACCTTAATAAAGGAGACCCCAAAAAATGCTGAAGAAAATAACACCTTGAAAAATAGGCTAACTCAATTGGCAAAAGAGGTTCAAAAAGCCAATGAGGAGAAGAACGCTTTCAAAAGCAGAATTAGCCAAGTGGAAAAAGAGGTGCAAAAGCTCACTGAAGAAAATAGTTCTCTCAAAATTAGAATGGAACAGATGGAGACTAATGACTTTCTGAGAAACC
>CM053772.1:212124529-212178244 GCA_028658325.1 Potorous gilbertii | reverse complement strand
CTAAAGGAAGGAATAAAATGCACATTCATTTTGGTATGAAAACCTATCTTACAATACAGGAAAGTGGGGGAGAAGGAGATAAGCAGGGTTAGGGGGGTGATGGAAGGGAGGGCAATGGGAGAGGGAGCAATTTGAAGTCAACACTCAGGGAGGGACAGGCTCAAAAGAGAGAATAGCAACAATGGGGGGCAGGATAGGATGGAGAGAAATATAGTTAGTCTTACACAACATGACTATTATAGAAGTCACTTGCAAAACTACACAGATATGGCCTATATTGAATTGCCTGCCTTTCCAAAGAGAATGGGTGGGGAGGGAGGGATGGGGAGAAGTTGGAACTCAAAGGTTTAGGAACAACTGTTGAGTATTGTTCTTGCTACTAGGAAATAAGAAATACAGGTAATGGGGAATAGAAAGTTATGTGGCCCTACAGGACAAAAGTGAAGATGGGGACAAGAGAAGGGGGGAATGATAGAAGAGAGGGCAGATTGGTTATATGGGTGATTAGAATGCTCAGTGTATTGGGGAGGGGGGAGGGGACAAATGCGGAGAAAATTTTGGAACCCAAAATCTTGTGAAAATGAATGTAAAAAGTTAAAAAAATAAATTTATATATATAAAAAAAAACTTGAGTAAAGACATAGTGTCCTCCATGTATTGTACTCTTTTGTTAACTTGCACAACTCCTCTACCTTTTTCAGCCTGTTTCCTATGCCTGGAATGACTTTTCAGCCCTGTCTTGCCTGTTGAATGTCTACCTGTCCTTTAAAGTCCAACTGAAATGCCCTCTTATCCAGGAAACCTACCCTGATCTGCTCCTTGATAACAATTTCCTCATGCCGACCTTCCAACACATTTATATGATATGTACCCTAGCTCTTCGTGTGGGGCACCTCATTCTCTAATAAACCCATCAACACCTTCTGGAGGGGGAGCTCATCTTATCTGAATTTTATTTCCCTCCTAGTTCTCAATCAGTCAGTAAACACTTATTAAGCACCAGCATTAATGTCAGGCATTGTGCTAAAACTCTGAGGAGGGAGAGAAAAGTCAAAGTCAAACCTTGCTCTCAAAAAAAAAAATCACAATCTAACGGGAGAGACAACCAAGAAGCGATCATGTGCAAACAAGCTACATATGTGATAAAGAATCAATCAACAGAGGGAAGGCACTGGAAACAATGGGGATCAGAAAGGCGTCCTATGCATGGTAGGCACTAAGTTCTGGCTATTGTTGAAGATGAGCCATCTTCCTCTATTTTCTCAACTGCTAGGGGACCTGCTAATTTTCCGTAATATCTTTCTGTCCAAAAATCCTATGAATATACTTTTAGACAAAAATAAAGGTCTTCAGAGCATTGAAGGTCTCTGAATTACTTTGAGAAATGAAGGGTATACATTTCAGTGAGTAGTAAAAGCAAAGTAGATGCCCATTGATTGGGGGAACGGCTAAGCACACTGTGGTATGTGGGTAGTGCAATATTATCGTGCAGTAAGAAATGACCATTATGATGAATACAGAGAACCATGGAAAGATGTACATGACATGATGCAGGGTGAAGTGAGCAAAGCCAGGAAAACAGTATATACAGTGACTACAACAACGTACAGGGAAAGAACAAACATAAAACAATTAAAAATGAATGCTGCAAGAAAATAAAGAACAGGTTTGGATCCAAAGAAAATATATGAGAACAAATACCCACCCACGCCACCCCCCTCCCCGTGACTTTGCAGAGATTGGAGGGAGAATAGGTTCATAGGTACAGAACACTGCAAATAATGCTAGGGGATTTTTTTTTTGGTTTATTGGTTTTGTTAATTTTTTTCTTTATTCTTGAAATCTTATTATAAGAGATGGCTCTCTGGGAGGGATATAGGAGGAAATCTAGGTGATGTAAAAAAAAGATATTAAAAAATTTTTTTTGAAAATTTTGATGACCTTTGAGAGTCAAGACTTACCCTTAGAAATTGACTATTTTACAAAAGGCTTAAACGGGAAAGTTGGGTTTCCTGTACCATATTAGCCTTGCTGATGGGAGAGAAAAGGGGCTTCCTTCAGTTGGTACCTTTCTCAAGATGGCAATATTCCCAAAGGCTAATCAAGCTAAAAAGTTTGGACAGTTTTTAGGTTTCAATCTTTGACCTCACAAAATGACTTATGCTTAACATTTTGCAACGTTTGTCATGTTTGCCATGAAATAAGACAACAGTATGAAATATGATGTGAAAAGTAACATCTGGATTTTAGTCAAGTTTTAGAAGCATAAAATAAAGTTGTGTTTTATGGTAGCTAGCTCCACAGCAGACCCGGTTATTGGATGTCACTTTCTCATATTTACTTTTAATAACACTCATAAAATTATCCATCAGCAATAGGAATGCTTTATAAACAGTCCTATGAAAGCCAAAAGTTTAATTTATACTCTTTTTTTCAGACCTTAAAAAAATTCACCTACAAATGAAATTTTAACATCTATATCTTCTAGCTTATTAAAGACCCAAACAAATGCTAAGGAGGTTTTCTTCTTCAGAAACACCCCAAATAAGAACCCAATGGCTTTGACCAGTCTTTAACCACTGGAATTACATGGGATCTGAGAATATGTAAATAGTCAGAAGTAATGAGTCATTCCTCTTAGTTTTGAACCAAGAAAACAGTCACAAAAGATGTGATCTGCCTACAGTCATAAAGCTATATAGAGAAATAGCTAGCATTTGAACCCAGGTTTTCTGATTGTATCCTTGCACTCAGATTACCTCACTCTATATCATCAAGGATTTTCAGAATAGCAACAACAATAAAGAAAAATGAATTTTTTTTCCTGTGCTATCTATTTCTCTAATTGGGGAAATAATATTACTGATGGGAATAGAAAAAAAAAAACAGACTTCATGCCAGACATCATTTCAAAGCATCCATGAGACACTTGCAAGAGGCAAAAACAAAAGTCACATGATCTCATATTAAGAATATTAATTTTACCTGGGTCATGCAGAAACAGCAATACTTTCTTTAATGAAATGCTCTTAAACTAATTTCTATTTGTATGCGAACGACATCATCAGGTTTAGCACATTCAGACAATCGCACACACGCTTTCCCCATATCTGCTGAATAAAAAAGGGAAAGGGCTGTTGATTTATTACATATAAACAAAATGAATAAGATAACATTTTATTAGTTGGAAACCATTATAAAAACAGCAATAAAGAGAGGGAACACAAGTGGTCTACACCCTTATCAATAAATCCTCTGTATTTTAGGGCCCTGGCTCATGTTGTAATAATATGAGAGATAATTAAAAGGACTGAATTGCAGAATTGTATCATTATATCAGGAAACAGCATTCTAACAATAAGCTATGCGTCAGAATGATGGTATGTTATCACTACCCTCATTGGTGGGGGATGGAAGTGGGATAGAGAGTAGAGAGACAATGAGAGATTGGGGTTTTTCTTCTGAATCTATTGTACCAAGTGTAGAGCCTTGCACACAGTAGGTGCTGAACTGAATCGAAAGCTTATTGAATTGGATTGGTTTACTTTAGCAGATTTCCAAACAAGTCATACTGGCATTGTGTCAAATTATAAATATGCCAACCTAAGCAAAGACACATTGTTGTTGGGGGGTGGGGGGGAAGTTTCCCCCTTATAAAGCCAAGCTTTTAAAAAATCCAATTTCTAGAAACAGAGTTGAATGTAATTCCTAAACCAGTCCATGTCTATGGATCCAGAGATGACTGGGAATGTGTGTGATTGCTTTGTTACATTTCCCAAGATGCTCTGAGATTCACCTTCCTTGCCTAGGAAGAATCACCCTATAGAATTTAAAAATGGTAAGGGCCTTAGAGATCTCCTTGTCAAGCTTCATTCTACAGATCAGGAAACTGAAGCCTGGAGAAGTGAAATGGCTTGCCCAAGTTCATACAGAGCAGGGCTGAGATTCGAACCCAAATCCTTTGACTCCAAATTCAGTAGTCTTCCTATTCCTACACTGACTCTAATTTAACTTGCCAAACACACATCATATATCTATTATGTGCAAGGATCTGGGACAGATGCTAAAGATATAAAGATGATAAACAGCATAGTTCCTTTCCTCGAGAACTTTATAGCCTAATGAGGGAATACAATATGTTCACCTCCAAGTGGGAATATAGAGGCAGTCTTGGGGTGGTATAGGACAGCTGGCCTTAGAGTCAGGACTACCTGGATTGAAGTCTTGGCTATGATAGATACATGCTGGCTGTGGGAGCCTAGAAAAGTCACTTACCCTATTAATGCCCCCAAGTAGCTATCTACATAGGCTAGGGAAGTTTGCTCACTAAGAATTCCTTATGCCACTGAAATAAGAGATGTCCTCTACTACCCCTAAAAAATGATGGAATGGCTGCAAATAAGAGACTCAAAATGCCAAAGGAAAATTGGCGGGAGGGGAGAGGTGTATGGCTATGACTCACAAATCTCAGATACCTCAGAAGACATAACAAATGCGTCTAAGGCTAAAACACTTTTTTTTTAAATGCACCTATTTATGAGGTTTTCCATTTAACAAACAGCAGTCTTTTTCTGGTCAACCCTTCCCTTCCCCCACTTCCTGGTCAGTTCAATCTGAGTTGCTACCTCAGCCTTGCTTTATAGGAGAAGCACACATTTTCTCCTGGGAGTTGGTTCATGCAAAACACTCCCTGCTGAGAGAGTGGAAATTTACCCAGAAGACATTTTTCCAGCAGTAAGACTCTGGAGGAAACCTGATCAGAATTTTAAAAAAGATGTGTCTTGATTTTCCCCCATAATTCCTTCAAAGTTTCTCAAGGGGGCAAAAATAAACCAAATATTTAAGGTTCATTACACCTGGCCACAATAGGCACAATGAGCTATGGTCTAATTTAGAAAGAAAACTGAAAAGGAGCAGATGATTTCCAATAGCTTTTGAGCTACTATATCTTCTGCACTGATTCTGCCCCTCATTTGTTCCTTGAGATTTTGGTTTATAGTCACTCTGAAGTCATTCAATTGATCAATGCATCAACTTTTTTTAAACACCTGCCACAGTCTCAATAAGTTACATTCAGCCAAGTAGCTATTATTTTGCAACATTTTTATAAACTCAGATATATTTTCACTCGTCTTACATCCATGGTTCGAGTACCATCGATTTGCTGCTGAAGTAACACTTGAGTTTCTAAAAGGCGTATGCATCACAAGAAAGTTTCCCTAATTATTTCTTGCTGGGATTTTTTGGTGAAAACTCTTGAAAGAAGTCTCCATTCCTAGTATTTTCAGAAAGAGTGAGGTTAATGAGCCTGCCAAAGCTCCAAATCTCAACCCATCCCAGGACCGTTCCTTTTCCCCAATCAAAAGTTTAAATTTTTTGTAACAAGAAACTGGATGATATTAAAGATAAACAGACAAGATCTACCATTTTCAAAAGGAGCTATGTAGAGCTGATGTGAAACAGCTGACTGAGAAGGTCATCAGAAAAGGTACCTGGATGATAGCCCAGGGATAGGGGCTCAAATCCCTGTAACATGTCATATCTTTCTCCTTTTTGTAAAAAAAATGAGAACATGATGGAGAGCATGCATTTTAGGAAATGCATTTTAGAGACACATTTTACCAAAAAGCATGTTCAGTTCCACAATGTGTGCTGTTATATAAAGACCCAGTTAAAATTTCAAAGTTTGCAAACTAGGGGAATGAGTGAGTGGTTCATTTAATTTATTTTAATCAGTTAGATGAGGAAAAATGCAATTCTATTGAAAGAAAACCTTTGCAGAAGGAGAGAGCAATTATGTTTTGCACACAGAGTACGCCTTAAAAAAATAAAAAAAGACCACATGTTCAGCATAAAAAAGCTTAGTAATGTCAATCATTTTGAATCCAAGTTCTTTTCATGGAGTCCTTAAACAGTGTAAAAATCACCCAATGTAAGAGTTAAACTTCCAAAGACTCTACAAATTTGCTTTTGGAAATTCTGCACATACCTGATTGAAGCTTTCTCCAACAGGGCTTGTTTTTCAATGTGATAAAAGCTTTGCATTCACTAGTACTAATTTAAGAAATATCACGAGACATCTTCTGAGGGACAACTCACCAAACAGGTCCCTTGAGAAATTTATTCTCAGCAAATGAAAGTGATGGGATTTCCTCCACTCATTAACAGCCCATCAGGCAAAAGAATAGTTTAACCATTTAAAAGTAGCTAACTAAACCAAAGTGTCAATGTGCAGGTGCCTGTGGTGCAGGTACTGCTATATTACCCATTTTATAGATGAGGAAACTGAAGCTCTGAATGATTAAATGACTTGTTTCACTGGCATAGTTGATTCTTTCAAGGGTTGGTGCCACAAGCCCAATACCATATTGTCTTTATATCATTAGTAGGAGAAACCGGAGAAAATTTTGTAAAAGGCAACAACCTGATGGCTACACAGAGGGAAGGAGGAAGAAAGGGAGGCAGGGGAGAAGGAGACATAGGGAGAGAGAGACAGAAAGAGAGAGAGAGAATAATTCCAAGGATGCTTCTTGTCTTTGTAGATGTTTCCTCTCTTTGCAGCTTTCAGAAGAATTTAGCATCAATTAATATATTTTAAATGCTTAAGTAATTTTATTTCCTTTCCTTCTGATAGCAAATAAATTCAATTTGGTTGAAGGTATTCCTGAAACCCACTTATATCTAGTGATTTAAATCTTGTTCATATAAGTATGATTAACCCAAACTCTAGATTAAAGATAGTGATGGAGACAGCTGGTGACAGATAACTCCCTCGAGTCAGTGATGTCAATTTCCATCTATATCACTGGAACTTCTATATATATACTCAGACCTAGATCTTTTTTTCTGTACTATGATATGGGAACTTGTATAAATTCCATATCATAATAGATTCCACTAACAAGCTGAATTTGAACAAGAATTTTAACCTTTCCACAAGACATGAGTTACTGAAAAATATAGTATTTGGTATCATAGGTTCAACCATTCCCTGTTCCCATTGCCAATTTAGGAATGAATTTCATGCTTAAAGTTTATTTGCTAAGTTAATCCCTTGGAACTAGGAAACCCTATTCCCTTCCCCACCCCCCATAGAAACTACATTATAAGTGATGCTTAGGGTCCCAGGGCAGTCCACAAAAAAACTATTTAACCTGAAGTATAGACATCATTCTCTACTAGCACCATTTACCTATATGTAACCACCATTTATAATATTCTTTTTATGAAAAAATACGTTCTAACTTCCAAGTCAGGTTGCCAGGAATACATTATACAGGTGCTCTTTGTCTTTTGGATTGTTTTTTTTTCTGTTGTTAATTTCTAGAGACAGAATATCTACTGTTCTCCTACCAATACACATCTGATCCCAATTCACAAATGCTGATGCCACCATACTCTAGGTATATTCAGTATTTCATCAGGTAGCGTACCACTGTCTCTAAAGAAAAGAGAGATCAGAATGCTTTGAGTACTAGGATTGGCCTTTTCTTTACTTTCAGTTTCAGAGCATCAGGAAATATAGGTCCAGAAATGAAGAGGGAAAATTAATTCAAGACTTCTTAAAAAATGACAAAATATCAAAAAATCTTGGGGATATCCATACAAGCAAAACTGATCATGCAAAATGTCCTCATAAAGCTATTTCTGGAAATGTGAAAACAATCCATTCTCATGCCATGGTCAAAGCATCAAATCAGAAACTTTAGAGTAGCAAATAACCTCTAAGAGTATGTTAACCCCCTCATCTAATTGATGAGGTTCACAGCATTGAAGTGACTAATGCAAAATCACAGCTAGTCAGTAGCACAGGTATAACTAGAAGCATCTCTTGGCTCCCAGTTCAGCGCTATATCCACCATGCTAGAAACTTAAAACTAAAATGAGAGGAAATTGGAGGTCCCTATTTTTTACTTTTTATTATACTCAAAAGTTCAATATAGCATATTGGAAAGAGTCAAAGCTTTGCAGTCCAAAGATCTGGTTTCAAATCTGTTACTTACTAACTATGTGGCCTTAAGAAACTATGTTCCTCATCTGCAAAATGTGGGGATTTAACTAAATGATTTCTAAGGTTCTTCCATTTCCAAATCTGATGGTCCTAAATAGAACTTATTGGCTAGAAGAGACCTTAGAGATCATTTAACTCAACCCTCTCATTATTTAAATAGATAAATTGAGGCCCAAATAAGTGACTTATGACTATGTGACTTGTCAAGGTCACATAGCGAATTAGTTTGCCAAAGATAATGCATTTGGAATATTGGAATTCCATAGTGGTTTGCTGATTTTGTAATTTCACTGGCAATGAATTTCAGACTGTTTTTTCTTCCTCTCTTAACAGTTTTTGAATTTTCATTTCTCTGTAAGATATGAATATATTATACTAAGAGATATTACATAAATGAGACTATTATTCACAATGAGAACCTTCTCTACTAACAGCATCACTATTTGTAGAGTATAAGACTAAATAAATGTCTCCCATGAGTGACTAAATGCAAAATAAAAAAGTAACCACTCAACTTTAATAGTTTAAAAAATGCTATTAAACATAATGGCTCCTTGACATTCAAGCAGCACTCACTATGTTTTAAGTGATCTTCATTTTAAAAGAACTATTTTATTTACATTTTAAATATTGATGGCAATTCAAAATCTATGCATCTAGAAATGATAGGCAAAAGTATTTCTTTTAACCAACTCCAGAGTTCTGGAATCAGAGTAGAACATAACCCTTTGACAGGTACCCTATCAAACTGAAAGACTGATAGAGTTAGTTGATTGTTCTGTGAAGATTACCTTCAATTAGGCACATAAATACACAGAGATGGAGCTGTAATCAGCTCCAACTTCCCAGGAAAATGATTTGGAATTACATAAGAAAAATTACTGAACTTTTCATATCCTTTGACCCAGTGATCCTGCTTTTATGGCATATATTTCAACAGGGTCAGAAATGGAAAGTATATATACCAAAGTATTCATAACAACAATTTTTGTTTTAAGAAAAATTGGAAATCAAATGGATTTCAGTTGGGGAATGGTCTAATAAATCTAGGTATATGAATATAATATTAGATGTAAGAAATGATGAATATGAGAAATTCAAAGAAGCATGGAGAAACTTAAATGAATGAGTGAAAAAGTATTTATTAAGTACTTACTAAGTGCCAAGTGTAGTAAGAACTAATAGAGCAAAGAAGATAGGACCAGGAGAACAACAAAGAATGATATAATGGAACAGAAAACAATATGAAACACAACAAATTCATATTAAGTTCAGAGACCAATCTTGTTTCTAGAGGATGGATAATGAAAAATTTCTCCTCTTTTTAGAGAAATACGAGAATATCAGTATAGAATGTTGTATATACTGTTAGATGCAATCGCTATGTTGGTCAGTTTTGTCTAACTATTTTTCCTTGTTACAAGACAGACAGTATTTCAATATATTCAGATCAGGTGTACTTGGAAGTAAACACAAGTGAAAAAAAAACAAACCAAAAAACACTAATGAAATATTTAAGAAAAAAAAAGATGTTCAACTGTTTATAGGATGGTGCCAAGAAGAAAAAATTAATCAAAATTAAGTAATAGATTGAAATCCACCAAAAACTCACAACCAATTAACACCTTCTACTTTAAAGCACATCAATCCATAAATTTTATAAGTCTGTGCTGAGACTTGCCACCCAAGTATATATTTTTCTATGCTACTAGTCATGTGGCATCACAAATACTCAAGAACATAAAGACTACCGTCAAAGTATATCTCTCCCATTTAAAGACACATAACTAGACCAAACACTACCTGAAAGAGAGTTCTACTCATACTTCTGACAAAGCTGGGTTATTTTCATCTTAGTATTCCCCCAGAAACCATCAGTGTCATCCTGAACTGCCAAAGACATCACAACCCCCATATTGTATGATTCTATCAATGTTACCCATGAGCCATATTTGATGTTAAGTGGCAAGGCAGCATCACCAGCCATAAAGTCCATCAACCATAAAGTGATGTTCACTCTAATGCAGTTCCATCAGATGTGACATGGACCCAGAGGAACAATTTAAAGGCCATCAAAACTGTCAGATAACTTGAAGTGAGAAGAATGAGAAATACAGGTGACCAAAGAAACACTAGATGGAATCCACTAAATCCTCATTTCAGTCTGTGATATGTCTATGGAAGGCCAAGAAAAAAGAAGTGAAGACTGTCCAATATAGGATGACATGATCAGAGATAGAGTAACCAATTCTTGAGCAAAGGTTCTCATGTAAACCTGATACCAATGACGTCAGAGCTGCCAACAGTGATGGGCACTGCACATTCTGGCCACAGCACAAGTCTATAGAGAGTCATCATATTACAGAAAGAAACGATCAGCTTATGCCCTCACATCTGTCTATTGCCACCATCTTTGAAGAAAACAAGACTCCTTATCTAACTAATTGCTTTTTGTAACTCAAAATATTTTATGTTTGAAAATATTATCCAAGAAGATTGTTGTTTAAGAAAAGGAAGTAAAGCATTAATAACAGAAATTAATCAAGAAAACCTTTTGAAGTACCACTACGTGTAACATGTAGAAGAACTTTATCCTATGACTAGACCAAGTGTCTCAGTAACTACAACTGATGTTAGTTATGGACCTGTCTTCCTAGAAGATATCAGTACTGCCACAAAGTTTCCCAGAATCCACAAATCACCATTCAGAAACCAATCTCCACCAGGTTTGACAAATACTGCCATACCTAAGCAATCATGATGGAGACACAGGGCATTGTCTAGGGATGAATGACAAGCTAGGAGTTGATAGGCCACCTGAGGGGCAGTGGAGGGCCGTTAAACCTGGCCAGCCATTAAGCTCCAGGAATGCCCTGAGCCAAGGTCATTATCGCTATTATAAGCTGAAAAAGAAAGAAAAACAGAGGTGTTTGTTTAATGGATGATACAATTTCAATTGGCACATATTGAGCATTTCTAGAGACTTAATTAAGCAATCAGATTGCATGAATGGTCTCAACATCCCATGCATTTTATAGAGTTCTTTAATGACTATGCATAGAATTATTCTGGATACTTTATGGACCATATCAAGTGAAGTTTTTATATAGTCCCAAGAATAGAGTGAACCTTTCTGGTGTTACCTAGTTCAATTGCTGTGGGGAGAGATAAGGGTATTTCTTCCTAAAATACATATATAAGATTCTAGAAAAGATGGTCTAAAGGAAAATTTTCAAACCCAATTTATTTAGACTGATTTCTCATTCTGTTGTACCCTTTTGAAGATTTCTTCCATAACTCTGTGATGTCTGTGGTCATAAAGAGCACCCCAATAATACCACAAAAGAGTGCAGTTATAGACCTGGCTAACCTGTCACCATGGGCTCATCACATGAATTCTGTGACCTGGAGTTTTCTTAACTAAAAAGGAAGGCAATTGAATTAAATGATCTGTAATATTTCATTCAACTCTAAAATTCTGATTTTACATATTTAATGGAAAAGTAAGAAAAATTTCTCAGAGAAATTCAATGGCATATATGCAATCTCTCTTGAACATATGAAGAGGTAATATGGTACCATGGAGAGTGCTCTGAATTTGGAGTTATCCTTGCCTGGAACACTATACCTCCTCACCTGGACCCTTGAAATCCCTAACGCTCTTCAGTGCTCAAGTGCCATTTCTGATGAGAGGATATTTTTGATTCTTCTATTTGCTAAGAATCTCTCCATTGTGATTTGTTATATGTATGTGTATGTATATATATATATATATATATATATATATATATATATATATGTGTGTGTGTGTGTGTGTGTGTGTGTGTGTGTGTGTGTATGTGTATATGCATTATGTGTATATGTGTGTACATATATACATATATAAAACTTATATGTACCTGTTTCCCTCCAATAGACCAAGGCAGGGACTATTTTATTGCTGTTGTAATTCATTCTTCCTTTTCTAAGAGGATAATGATATCACAAGGTGATATTATGACTTGCCCATGGATTGGATTTAAGTGAGGCAGAGTTGTACAAAATCATCAGCCTCCCTTTCCCCCTCTTCCAGAATCATTGGAGTTCAATGACTAGACAAAAGTCAACATGACTAGCAATGGCTTAGGATGCAGTGGATTACCTTGGTATCTTTGATATCTGACCAGACTCTAAGCTTTCACAGAACCTGCATTAGGTGCCTTCACAGGTATTGGAACAACATGCTCTAGTGCTCCTATTTGGCCAGGTGAAGTCTTCCCATGCTTGGGGGTAGACAGCTCCCTAATTTAATCATGGGTGTGAGGTCTGTTGATCACCCTCAACCTCATTTAGCCCATTTGCCAAAGAGGTGTGGCCACCACACATGCTATTGCTTCTTGGAGCCACAGTTGAGAGTTAGACACAGGTGAACACCAATGCATACCACATAATGTATGTTTAATAAATGCTGCTTGAACTGAATTATGTTGAATGTTATCTTCTCAACTAGCATTATAAATCCTTTGATATCTGTAGAATTAAATTATTTCATTAATAAGTGATTACCCATCAAGCAACTGAACTATTTTTTAACATTTCGGACAGAACTAAGTCTAAACTCTATCGATATAAATATATAGAAATACTATATAATGTAATGAACAAAATTTAAATTTTTCTTAAAAACTAAGATGTTATCATTTTGCCCTAAAAAACATAATGCTCTTATAGCTTACTGAGGCATTTAGCATTATTTTTGCTCCCTCAAAAAAATTCTCAAATTTCTAGACATCTTTAGAGCTCTTATGTCATTAAAAAAAGATTGTTGTCTATCCCTTTGCAGTCATGTGTGGCCACTGCTTGTATATCTTGCTGATGGCCTTCTCAGTGTGCTACTAATTTGCTTTAGAATCATCAACCTTTTAAGAATTGTGAATAATCTAAAATAAGTAAAATCTGAATAAAGACCTGAAAGACTTCCCTATGAGTAAAGACCATGGGCCTTAAGACATTTACTTTACCTTCTTAGAGGTCTCTTTCCCCCCTTCATTTTAGGTTATCTGCTATCTTTACTAAAAGGGGAGATAAGCCTCTGGAGAGTCTCAATTTCTTGACCTGTAAAATGGGGAAAATAAAACCTAAGGAACTTACCTCCCATAAACATGCCAATATTATATAATTTCCCAACACAAGTATTATTATAATTCATTTTCTAATTTGAGTTCCAAATTCTATCCCTTCCTCCCTCCCTTCCCTGTCCCCTTCCTGGGTCGGTAAGCAATCTGACATAGTTTCTATAAGTGCAATCATATAAAACGTTAGAATACAGAATATTAGAAATGGCTAATTTAAATTTGTCTTTTGTAAAAAATCAATGAACAAATAAGTCATCTAGTTATATGACTAGTTAAGCAATGCAGCATAAACTAACATAACTAAAAATCCAGTAGACAAATATTAGTTTAAAATTCTATTTAGAGAACAGTCCCATGAGCTTGTTACCTTTCCTCCTAACCCTGCTCCTCCTCTTTGTTCACTATTCTTTGTTACTACAATTCACCTGGACTAGGGTTATCTCTGCCTCTTCCTTCTTTTTCACCTCTCCTATTCAATCAGTTATTGGGCCCTGTCACTTCCACCTGTGCAACATCTGATTGATGCCCTCCTATCTTTTCTCCCCTGTCACCACCCTCATAAGGTCTTTGCTATCACTTTCTTAGACACCAAAATAGCTTCCTCACAATTCTTTCTTCCTTTACAGTCTCCCCCATCCAAATCCATTATTCATACTTCTGCCAAGGGGAAAAAAGCAAAAAACAGAAAACATCCTCATG
The DNA here is from genome assembly GCA_028658325.1 of Potorous gilbertii. Lineage (NCBI taxonomy): Eukaryota > Metazoa > Chordata > Mammalia > Diprotodontia > Potoroidae > Potorous > Potorous gilbertii. The sequence continues at coordinate 212,164,420 of CM053772.1, read as the reverse complement.
AATGGATCTGGTCATGATACTCTTCTGCTCAAAAATCTTCAATAGCCCCCAATTGTTTATTGAAGAAAGTTCATAATCCTTTCTCAAGCAAGGATCTCCACAATCTTCTTCTATCTACCCTGTCACTCTAGCCTATTTACTATGGTCTTTGCACTACTGCAGACCAATGAATTTAGACTCTTCTACTTATTACCTACATGGCCACAGGCAAGTCACTTTGTGTCCCTTTTCCTCCAGTTTCTAATGTGTAAAATGGGGTATTTTTAGCTAAATGGGATATTTATTCTAAAATCCCTTTCAACTCTAAAAATCTATGGTATAGAACTGTTATATTCTAAATATTATTGAAGAAATTTAGTCAACAATTATATGATTTTGGGCAAGTCGCTTCCTGTCCTTGGACCCTAGTTTTGCCCATCTGTAAAAATGACAAGATGATCTCTGAAGTCATTTCTAATATTCTATGTTCTAATGTTTTATGTGATTGCACATGTATAAACTATATTTGATTGCTTACTAATCTAGGGAAGGGACAGGGGAGGGAGGGAGGAAAGATAGAATTTTGAACTCAAAACTTTTTTTTAATATTTTAACATGTAATTTGGGAAAAAATAAAATATATAAAAATATATATTCCATCTTCTATTCATGGGGACAATATGGAGTAATAGGATGGTGAATTTGGCGTCTAAAAGGTCTGACTTTGAATTTTACTTCTGACACTAGTTAACTATTCAATCAAGCATAAATCATTTAATCACTCTGAACCTTAATTTTTTGGCCTGTAATATGGGGAAAATAATTCCTGTAGAACCCACCTCCCATAAACACTCAAAAAGAGTTTAGCACAACAATCCTCAAAGGAAAAAACAAATGGATAATGAATGACTATTATTTAGACTATGATGGACAACTCTAGGACTTATTCAGAGAAATGTACATATAAATATTTACGTACCCATTCATATATGTGTGTACAAACATATGTACATATACTTATGTTGTGACATATCTAGACAGACACCTTATATCTCTGTGTAAGTATAGATACTGACATGGGCATGGGTTTTAGACAGACATAGATATATGTAGATATACATATGTAGATATGTATCTTGAATAGCTACTAAAATGAGTTAGGTCAGAATGCAATAGAAGTAAGAGAGTGAAATTGGCATGTCTTGGAGAAGCAGCAAAGCTCTATGAATGACCTCATACTTGTCTTGGAAACAAAGGCCTATCTTTTTAATACCAACATTCTTTCATTGCCTTTGAATGACTACGAGTCATGGAATATTATAATTTGCAAAGAATTGAAAGCAAGTATTTCCCAAAGGGCAAGGAGAAGTGCATAATGGGTACAAGCAGAAAGTAACCCACTGTAAATAAGGAATGATGAAGAGTAAAGAATGCCATGAAGAAACATACCACTGAAAAATAAGCTGTTACCCCCATGGCCTGAGTGAAAGGCAATTGATGGATAGAGCATGTGCTCTACTAGTATGCTCAGAGTCAGAAGAAAGTAACTTTACTAGCATATTAGGTAGACTTCCTGTGGCAAACTTATGGAATAAATTGAACCGAAGTCACAAAAGACAGACACACATGGTTAGATTGCCATCTATATCAGTGGAAGTAATATGAAACCACTGGAATAATGAAGTATAGAAGTAGGATCTACAGTAGTTTTTTTAAACTACTAACCCTCTGTTCCCCTTCACAAAAATATTTTCAACTCCCACTAAAAACATTATGGTAATGAGTGATTTCTAATCTTTTGCAAAAGAAGCTTGCAAAATTAATCCTATTGAACAAATAGATCATTTAGAATGGTAAAGGTTGCCTCCAGAAATAATAGTTTTATGAAGATGTTCTGTTTCCTCTGCAAATTAAAAACGTAGTTTCATTTCTTCCTTTACATGCTTAACAGAAGAACGCTAAAGTAACTTATTAATAGCATCGTTATTTTAGAATGGGCAGCATATATGAAACTTGGATCATAATGTACAGAAATAGATCCTCATCTCTTGCTACAATGTAACATTCTTAATGGAATAATCTATTCAGAATGAAAACTTGGCTCTAATGAAATTCTCCTTTTTTCCCTGAAAGAAGAAAAAGAGACAACAAAGTAAAGACCTTTTAATGTGGCGCCATTTACAGGAATGATCTCACAACCCCACCAGAGAAGTGTATTTAAACTTTCCAATGATTGGTTGGATTCAATTTTACTTGCGTAATACACATGGTTGTTGACATTTCAAACCAATAGGCATTTTGTTTTTAAATTTTTTGGAAATGGAACTTATAAATATTTATTCAAAAGGGTCAGCAATGCAAGCTGTCTGTTGGCTAAGTAGTTTTACTATTACGCAGCAGGGTAAACTGGGGTTTTGGATGTTGTTGAGTTTTGGGGGGTTTTGGTTGAGGTTTTTTTTGGTGGATTATGAGTGTCTTTAAACATGACAAATTTAAGTCTAAAATATTTTTGGGATGATCAGTCGAATTTCAGAATAGTAGGCTCCCTGTTTTCAAGAAATTAGAACACTACATTTTCCAGTGAATCACATCTGGCTCAGCTATACCTATATAGGCTTGTACTTGTAATATGACCCAAGGGCTGCAAGTCCTGTCAGTTGTCCATAAGTGTCATCAAAGGCTAAAATAAAATATGACAAAGAACTCACAGAGACCAGATGATGAAACCAAAGCAATAGGAGATTAAGTAATGTGATCAAATCAGATAACTATCAAATAGTATTTGAATGTTTACTAATATCAAGTTCAACACTCCTTCCATTATTCTATAGCATTTATTTATATATTGCATATATTCTTTGTATATACTTTCTCCCTCACAGAAGCAAGCTTGAGGGGAGTGAATGGTTCATTTTTATTTTGTATCCCCAGTGTCTAGTAAAATACCAGGCACATAGTTGGCACTTAGTAAATGCTTATTGACTGATCCCATGCTGCTTCTCCTTCAATTAGTGCGATCAACAAGATGGCAGATATTCCTGGGGCTCCTGGTCCAGCATAAGGATGACAGCAGCATTGATTTAGAGGTGGAAGCGACATTAGAAGTCATTTATTGCAAATTCATTTTACAGGTGAGGAAATGACCTCAGAGAAGTTAGATATCTTGTTTAAGATCACACTGGTAATAAGGGGTGGCAGTGATGGCAGCAGGATTTGAATTGGATTCTTCTGTCTCAAAGAGCAGAGCTCTTTTCACTGTGCCATGGTGCTTCCACAGATAGATGTGCCATATACACTACAAGTGTATATGTAAGAGAGAATCCACCCAATGTGTTGGTGGTCTTAATTTTTTCTAATTCTATGAGGATATGTATAAAAACCATGCTCTGTTTTCACATAAGCCAAGTGGACAGCCCATCTTGTTTTTCAATTCTATATTTCTTATTAACACATTTTCAGAGAAAGAGAAGTTTGGTGAGAACTAGAGTAGCCACAGAAGAGGACCTTGTGCCCAAGAACACCCCCAAGAGGAACCCTCCTGCTTTCTATTTCTTGAGCAGATGTGAAATTTTGTGGATACATTAATGCTTTGACAAGGCATAAACTTGCTTTATCCCTGATGCCTGTTGGCCCACTGCCACCACACTAATGAAATTCATCATTGGTTCCTATACCAGGGATTTATCCTTGGACCTGGACTTTAAAATGATGCTGTGTATATAGACTGCAGGTGTGGGTGAGATATTCAGAGAAACTCAGAAAAAAATGGTGAGAGAAACTTGTCGATCCAGCTAGGAAAGACACTCTTGTCTAGGAACAGAAATCCCTGAACTGGCTTTTCTAGCCCATCAGATGAGTCCTCTGGAGGACCAGATGGTGCCCTAGAGGTTTACTAAAATGATTTACACAGGCCTCCTTACATGGAGTCCAATGTGTACCTTTTGTATGTCCAACAGATTACCCAGGAAAAGGCAAGGTTAAACCTTGTAAAATAACCAACGCTTGTCTAGGCCATTTTACACCTTGTTCAGGAGAAGAGAGAAAAGATAAAAGGGAGAGTCTGACTAAGACATATCTAGGCATAGAGGAGGGAAGATGGGAAACTGTTCCAAGTCAGAAGAACATCTTGAGCCTTGGGAGCCAAAAATGAGTATGGCATGCTCGCAGTATTATTAAGCACAGAGGAGGATGGTTTTTAGAGTTTAGTGGGAAATAAAATACATTCAAAAAACATTTATTAAGCCTTGTCTAGTCCCTTTTAATGCTAGTACCTTCCCTCTGAGATTCCCCCTAATTCATCCTGACATATTTTGTCTGTATATAGTTGTTTTCATGCTGTTTCCTCCATTAGGATATGAGCTCATAGAGAACAGGGACTGGTTTTGTCTTTCACTGTACCTGTGGAACTTAGCACAGAACACATTGCACATTGTATCTCAGAGCAAAAACCCATGCTTATTTACTGGCTTGATGACCTACTGTGTGCAAAGCATGGGGAGAGATGCAAAGTTTAGATTAGACATGAATCTTACCCTCATGAAACTTGCAGTCAAGAAATCTACCAGCAAAATAATTTGAGATGATGGGTTCAAATAATGAAAGCCCTTGAAGGTCAGACAGAAGTACCGAGATTGTAGTATTTCCCTTCAAAGTTTGAGAAATGTGCTTTTCTTTTGTTCTTTAGATTACATTAATCTGTGAGTTCTTTATGTTTTATCAGAAATTGAATGAGCATCATCTTATAGGAAAAAAACTCTTGAATGGAAGATTGCTCTAAGGTCCTTTCCAGCTAGATTATATATAAAATAACAGTATTTAATGGCTTAGCCTATTAAATAGCTCCAGTAAAGTTCATTTTAAATAATTCTATGTAACATAAAAAAATAATTTTCATTTCTATAATAAATACATTGCATACATTTGTCATTTAATGAACGTTGAAAGAATGAATGGATAAATGAAATTAAAGGCATTGCAGTGTAATAGAGAGAACTATACCAAGAGTAAAAAGATCTGGGCTCAAGTTCTGGCTCTATCATTTATTAGCTACGTGACCTTAGATAAGACACTTGGCTTCTGTGAGGCTGCTTCCTCACATGATAAGTCTAATCGGGGGACTGCTAAATAAGTTATGGTACATGAATATGATGATATATTACTTTGCAGTAAGAAATGAGAGGTAAAAAAAAGAAATGCATGGAAACTCAGGAAGACTTGCATGAACGGATGCAGAGTAAAGCAGATTGAGGAAAACTATATACCTAAGTACAATGATACAAATGGAAGGAACCACAAACAAAAACCTAAATTCAGTATTATTTTAGTAAACAAGGTTGGCTCCAGAGAAGTTATAAAAAATGCACCTTCCTCCCTTCTTTGCCAAGGTGGGTGACTATGCACATGCATATGCTTGTGCAGCAATGCATATGCTTTCAGACTTTGCTCATGCACTGACCATTTTTACTGAACTGCTTTTTTTTTCTCTTTCTTTTTAAATCTTTATTACAAGGAATGGCACTCTAGGAAGGAAAAAGAAGGAAAATATATAAAGAAACAAAGGTGGGACAAAACCAAAAGACGTCAATAAAAAACAATGAAAATTAAAATGCAGCTAAGGAATACCCATCCTAACTACATCTCAGGGAGTTTGTGAAGGTAGAAGCAGAACAGTATGGAATATACTTTGTTATCTCTAAGGTGCTATCATCATCATCATCATCATCACCTGTGTCATCATCATCTTTTGGGGGGGGGCCTTCTTTTGACCATTTTGATTATTTTAATGCAAAGCTGATAGGCCTGAGCAAGTTTGGGTAAACACGAACTACTCAGAAACCTTTCTCCCTCTCCCCACAAACCAGAGCCCAATCTCCTAGCTTATTCAAGCAGCAATCCCCAAACCACCACATCATCTAATTGAAATATTGATTCTGAGGCTAGAGCTGCAACTTAAAATTCCAGAAGAGAGAATGACTCATAAAACACATTGTACACACCCACACACATGCCCTATGAAAACACACACACATACACACACACATTTTTGCAGAAAAATATCACAGAACACATAGTTTTTCCATACCATAAAGCTTTCTGGGGTTTTTGTTTCAGTTAGACTTCTTTTTTTAGTAGAAGGAAAAAATAAAGAAAAAATCATTTTAGCTAAAAAGACAAACATTGTCAGAAAATCTCCAACCAATGTTTTATTTCTTGAAATGGTTTTCAGGATTAACTATTCCAAAATGGACAGGGCATTTTTAAGAAAGCAGTGTACTTTTTAAATTATAGGTAGCAAAAATGGGGGTGGGAAGGGAGGGAAGAGTGCTTCCTTGTTTCCAATTATCTTATCTACCTAAAGGGCTTGTAAGACTACAGATAGGACACTATTGTTTCTGACAGTTTTTATTATTTTTTTTAAAAATTATTTAAACAAGTACCCAATTTACATGGAGAAATTTTCACAACCCTGACTTCTGTCCTCTTTATATTTTCATTCATTGGGTAAGAGCAACCAACTCCCCTGACACTATTATCTCCTATGAATACTAATTATGTCACCACAACAGTGCGTCTACTAATCTCCTAGAAATAATGTGAGAATTACTGGGATGAGATAGGAGCAGAATGGAATTAGAAATATATTTTGCGCATTTGTCAAAACCAGTGGTTTTTCTACGAGTGGTAATACGTTGAAGTGCACATCCAAAAATTCCTTCATAAAAGGACAAATTATGGCAACAGAGATAAATTATTCCTCTTAATGCCATACTTTCAACACAGACCAATTGCTGCAGCAGAACTAGCATTCTGTATGCTTAGAGATAGTGAATTCTATTATCCATGTTAGAAATTTAGTTCACAACAATGGGAATTTTTATCCCAGAACCCCAACTTCACCTCCAGATTAGACCTGTTTTTGATCATGCTTAATGGACCTGGCCCATAGGTGAGCCTGAACGGGGTAGGAAGGAAACCTCTGGACACTAAAATTTTACTGATGGCTATGTAGATGCCCAAAGAATATATCCACTATAGAACTCTACTCATCCTCTTTTGTATACCATAAAATATTAGGATTAGGATGAAGCACAAGGAGCTAGTCCAGGGGTGGAAAACTTGTGTCCTTGAGGCCACATGTGGCCCTCTAGGTCCTCAAGTACATCCTTTTGTTTGGATTCAGTCAAGAATCCATGTGGCCTCAAGACCACAAATTCCCTATCTCTGAGCTTTCTCCTTTTAAAACGAGGAAAGTAAAATCCAGAAAGGGAAAGTAATTTGTCCAAGGTCACACAGCTAAAGAGTTACAGAATCAAGACAAAAAGAACCCAGCTGTCCCAACACTCATTCCAGGGACGACAGCTACATTGTCAAGTCTTAAACTTTGCTCACATTTAAAGTCCCCTTTCTTGGCTATCAGCTTTCCACAATGATCTTTTCCCTCCCTTTTCTGTATAGCCATGGTCAAAATTGTACTGTGTTATTTCATCTTATATTATATATTCTCTGCTAGTAGAATCACAGACCTTTATACAAGGCAGAAGCAACTTAGAGATTATCCAGTAAGAAAATGATATTAATGCTTTTTGGTAACTCAGGATAAAAGAGAAGAAAAGTCTTATTGCCTAGGACTATTACCCAAACATGTATCCCTTCCTGATGTCTTCTTCACACCTACCCAAAATGGGATTGAAACGTGGGCTTCTGTGGTCCTCAACAACAACTCAACTTCTAGGAAAGGGTCTCTGCCTAGAGAATCCTAGAGTTCAAAGAATCAAGAATCATAGAAACTTGAGTTGAGTAGGAATCTTGGAGGCCACCTAATTCAACCCATATCTGAACAAAAATTCTCCTTACAATATTCCCAAGGAATAATCATCCAACTTTGGTTCATGACTTTCACTCCCTCTCTCCCAAGGAAGCCCATTCTAAAAGGAAGTTATCCAGTGAGGGAAATGAATTAACTCTTTTGGGGTCTACTAATTACTATGTCCTAGATGATTCAACCCTAAGGAATCTTCTCTGGTTAGTGAGTCCGTGCCCAGGACCTCCATGTCTTGAGAAGCCCCAATCACACTGCTCCCTTTACTTGTGGCTCACTTTCAGGTCTGTTCTATTCCCACATCAGCTTCAGCATTCCCATGTGGGTGCTCCATCACCCTGCAATTCTCCAACTCCCTTGTTTTATCTTCATCTGTTAAAAATCAAGTTGCCTTGAGCTCTGGCCTTTACATCAAGAAGGTCTGGAAATTCCTTATTTCATTGAATGTCCATCTCCTTGCCTGAAAGATTATGCTCAATTTTACTAGGTAATTGATCCTTCTTATCCTTTCTCCCATTCGTTTTAATTCTTCTATGTAACATGTCTAATGTGAAAATGTGTTTAATAGGAATGTATGTGTAGAGCCCATATAAGATTGCACGCCATCTTGGGGAGGGAGGGGGAAGAAAATTTGGAACTTATGGAAGTGATTGTTGAAAATTGAAAACAAATAAGTCAATAAATTGGGGGTGGGATTCAAGTTCCCTGAGAGTAGAGACTACCTTTTCTTATTTCATATTTTTGTATCCTCAGCATTCAGCATAAAGTAAGCATTTAGTAAATTCTCTCTCTCTCTCTCTCTCTCTCTCTCTCTCTCTCTCTCTCTCTCTCATTCTCTCTCTCCCTTCCTTCCCTCTCTTCCCCCCCTCTCCTCCCCTTCTCCCCTTTCCCCTCCCTCTACTCCCTCTCTTTATGACAATGACAAACATCTATGATATCAAAGTAGTTACCTGCTTTATGACTTGATACTAATCACTGAATGAGCTACCTTTGTCATTCTGTCTTTAAAGGATTATTTTATGACTTTGTCATATGAAAGGGAGACATCTTGTTGGAGCCTGTAAGGCAGCATTTTGCTCTACTGAATCAAATGCTTTTTTATAGTCAGTGAATGGTAACCGCAGTGGGGTCTTATAATCTCTATCTTTAAGTCGACTGTGTGATTGCAAAGATGTGTTTTACTGTGGAAAGCATGTCTGATAACTTTCTCATACCTTTATCAAGGATGCTCTTACTGGATAAATAGATTTTCCTTTTGGTAGTTGTTGTTGGGATCTGTGATTTCATCAGTTTGGGGAACTCCCCAGTGAAGAAACCATCTCTACAAATACTGATAAGCAAATTTTCTATAACTTTAGTCTTTAAGAGTTTTATGCTTTGAACCCAGGCCACACTGACCTCAAGGCCAACTCTTCAACTCCTCCTCCATGCTGCCTCTTCACATAAATAGATCATTCTTATAAAAAAATGTTTTCTACATGGGAAAGTAGGCATATGGGTCAGTAGCTATTGATCTTCTCTCAATCATAGTTTTTTCTATTGAAGTGGAGGGTCAGCCAAACAACAACACAGAGGCTCAGGGTTGGCATGAGTGAGCAGGCTGGGAGATGTTACACATGAATAATTAATCAGGAGAAGCATGGCAACAGGAGTCATCAGAAAACTGTCTGAGTAGGAGAAAATATGAACCATTCAAACAGCAAGATAAAGGAGTAACCGATAGGCAGCCTATCTGTTCCATTGGTATTCACACAATGTCAACAGAGCAAAGGAAAGGTCTTGAGAAGGATGGGTATGAGTAGTAAGCTATGTGTGGGATGGATAGGCTTGGGTAGATTGTGATCTGCATTTTTAGAAGTACGCACATAGATGAAATCACAGATCAATTTGTATTATTGAGCAATCGGAGTTATTATATAATACATTTATAAATATGAGTTAATACTTTCTCGAAGCAACTAACCTTACTACTAAGACAAGAATCAAAGAGAGAATCGGGCTTTTTGGAACACCACACACACACACACACACACACACACACACACACACACACACAGAACTTTGGAAAGGGCTTAGAAAATCTAGTTTCAATGATGTGGTATAGAATGTGACAAAAAGTGAACAAAATATGGATTCAAGAGACCTGTGTTCTACTTTTTTGTGTGCATGTGACTATGAGCAATCACTTCACTTTTCTGCCTCTAAGATTCCTCATCTGTAAAATGAGGGTGATGTTCCCCTAGGTTTCTTACAGCTTTGATGTTCTATGATAAAATATCTAAAGCCCTTCTGGGTGCTAACATTCTTACTTCTATTTTATTAGGTCCTTTCCAGCTCAACCTTCCATGAATCTGTCTGTCACCCCACCCCTTGGTATATTTTACCTGAAAGAACTTTCTAGGACATAGGGATCTATTTTTTAAATATTTAATATGTGAGATTGTCAATCCCTATAGGTTAGTCATCTTCTTGAGCACTTACAACTACTGTACACTAATAGCTTGTATAGTGTTTGGCTGCATGCTTTTAGAATGAATGATAATAGCATTTGTATAATTCTGTAAGGTTTGTGAAGTACTACACGTTACCTCATTTGGTCCTCACAACAATCCTGGGAGCTGGGTGTAATTATCCTCATTTTAGAGATGAGGAAACTGAGATAGATAGAGCTTAAGTAACTTGCCCGGGATCACACAGCTAGTCCATGTGTGAAGAAGAATTTTAACTCAGGTCTTCCTGACTCCAAGTCTAGCATGATCTTTAAAAGTCTTTGTCTCTAAAAAATAATGTACTTTAGAGTTAGGGCACTGAAATTCAAAATTAAAAAATCCAATTATACGAACAATCCTTCTAATAGTACGTAATACTGTGGTATCAAGCAAAACTACCATCACGATGAATAGCTTATAAATTATACTAAACACATAAAAATCGATTCAAAATAAACCAATAGATATTTGCCAAAAAACAAAAGTTAAACTAGTGATTGTAGTCCCTGGCAGAAGTAGTGCTAAATTGGGGGGTGGGGTGCAATTAGTTTGAAACAGTTCCAGTAAGGCAGTATGAATGGCATTGGCAAACAAGTTGATAATTCATGATGTGAAAACAATACAAGAAGTAATTAAGATGAATTCAGTTCAGCAGGAGGAAGGTATTAGTTTAATATAGTAGTATGTACTGTTGAAGGAATATATGTCTTAAATTTTTTGCACCTTCTAAATTTCAGTACTTTGAGAGATAGCCCTGATTGCACCAAGCTAGTTATGGTTCTGTTATGAGCTTTCTAAATGCAGAACTCTAAGCTAACTGTTAATTTAAATACATAGATGTATAAGAAACAGCCCTTGCTCTCTAGGTGTTTTTAATCTACTTAGGAAGATAAAGTATGAAAAATTACACATCAGAATGAGGTAACTTTGGTTCTGAACAAAAATTAAAAAGTTGAGTAAAACTATAGGAGCATGCTATGCTTCCAAAAGGGGGAGAGAGAGAGAGAGAGAAAGAGAGAGAGAGAGAGAGAGAGAGAGAGAGAGAGAGAGAGAGAGAGAGAGAGATCACTGTGAAGCCAAGTGGTCTGGGAAGACTTCTTGGAAGAGTAGGGGCTTAAAATAGTGGGAACCAACCAGACATAAGTAAGGTTATCCAATAATCAAGAAATAAAACAAAAGACATACTCTTCCAGAAGGTGCTAAAATCACCTTAAAAATTCAGTTTTTAAAAAGATGATATTTACCTTTTATAGAGGGAGAACAGAATATAAGCACAGATAAAATATAACTGACATCACTTTCTGCTATGATCTCTCATGACCTCTAGGTGACAGAATGTTTCCCCATTGTCTCTGTTCCCTATGGTATGAAAGTTGGCCAATTGTTTGGATGGGGGTATTAATTTTTATGAGAATTTGATCATTTTATTGATGCCTGACATGAAAAATTGTTGCGTTGTAGGTGTGATCTGTAATTTATGCTTTGGAACCAACTCTTTTTTTTTCTCCCACCCCCAAACAAAATTTTAATTTCATTATAGATTTCAAAGGAAAAACATGATTGTTTCCAGAAATTCGCTTTAGAGTCTCTTTTTCAGCCACATGCACTCTGTAAAGTAAGACACCCTTCAGTTTGACTTCATAAGGTTCAAGTTGCTTTTCTCTTTCACACTCATAAATTAGATCAGAATCATTGTTTCATATTTATTCAAAACCACAAGTTAGTGAGGAACATAGGACTGTAGCAGGCCCCAGTTGGAAGGCAGAGTGATCATATCTTATGCAAACTACTCAGAATGCCAAGATGATGATTACTTAAAATTCTGTCCAAAATATAAAGCATTCTTTCAGAGTTGTTAAAAATAATTTATTGACTATTATTTGTATTAATGTCACTACAAGTTACATGGGCAAATGAAAGACAAAAAAATAAATTTGGCTTTAATATTAGTTACAAATATAATATTTAATAATAAAATAATATATCAGTTTGATTTGAATTGAGTAGGCTCTTCATAGTGATTGTGGCTCTACTACACACATCATAGTATTAGGTGCTGTTAAAAGAAAATAACTAACAATGATAACTAATATTTATACGGAGCTTTAGGATTTGTCAGTCATTTAAAAATATCATCTCATTTTATCCTCAGACCCCTCAGAGAAAAGGTACTTTATCATCCCCATTTTACAAATGAGGAAGCTGAGGCAGAGAGATTAAATGGCTTGGCCAAGGTCACATAGCTAATAAGTGTATGAAGACAGATTTGAACTTAGGCCTTCCCAACTCCAGGATCAGTGCTCTAGATGCTCACTAAACCACCTGGTTGCCATCTCTGCCTTGTATAAGCTTAAGTCACTTCCTCTCTTCCCACCCTCATGGCTCAGTTTCTTTCTCTCTAAAATGAGGGGATTGGACAAGATCAAACTTTATTTTGTGTCCTAGACACTTCTGTAAGTCTAGTGATATCTACGGACCCTTTTCAGAAGAATTTTTTTGTTGTTTTTTTAATTCACAATTGAAAGGGAGGCTAAATTTCATTTATGTTAGTTGAGATAAGGATGTACAGTTAACCCTTCCACGTCACAGCAGTCGGGGGCACGATGCCCCACTTTTTCTTTTTTTATGGGGTGTTTACAGTACTTTTTATAAACTCTGGGTTAATATTATACAATACTATATGTATATTTTATGCATTTCTGAGTTTCTAAACTTCTGTGTTGTCTGCTGGCTTTTGAGAGTCTGCTAAACTCCCCCAAAATCCTCATCCTCATGTCAACCTGTAATATATCCAAACTGAGGCAGGAAAAGTCACGATGTGGAAGTGATAACTGTAACATTTTCTCATGCAAGGTCATGGAGCCCCTGAAATCTATTCATGAACCCCTCAGGAGTCTTAGAACTTAGGTTAAGAATTCCCAAACTGGGTGACTGTTAAGCGACTTCCAGCTCTAACATTCTGTTTCAGATTACAAAGTACAGAGCAAGAGTGACACCATGATGCTTAAATAAATAAAAAAAAAAGAAAACATCTATTTTTTTTCAATTAGTTTGCATACCACAATCAATCAACCAGCCCACATATTTTTATCAAGTTCATACCATGTGGTCAGCCCTTTGCTAACCACTGAGGGCGATGCCAAAAAAAGTGCCAGACCTGATGGCTGAATTCAGGCAGCTGACCTTGCTGGGGAATGGAAAATAAACTGTCCAGCAATCAGAACCCAGTAAGTCCTGTGGCACACATGGGAAATGCTGTAGGAACTCAGAGATGGGAGACAGCAATGTGAGTTAGAGTAGGTTACAAAGGTTTTATGGGAAAGGTAGTACTTGAGATGAGCCTTGAAAACTCATAATAGCTTCCATTTATATAGAGCTTCGTGGTCACAATGCATTTTCCCTTTCCAATGAGATAATGAGGTACACAAAGTGCTTTGTAAACTACCATAGAAATGCAAGCTATTGTGATTTCACATTTGTTATCTCATGTGCTCCTTGGAACAAATGTGTGAGGGAGGTGCAATTACTATTAACTCCCATTATACAGATGAGAAACTAAGCCTCAGAGGGGTGAAGCATCACTGTGAGAACAAGGGCCTGAACCCAATTCTGCTGACTCAAAGTCAAGTGCTCTTTCCATTATGGCACACTGATGGGTAGGATTTAGATGTCCAGATTAGCTCTGTGATCTGCCATGGTCATCCATCAATTAAAGGCCACAATTTCTGCTGTCCCAGTTTTCTAGATGGTTCCCCTGGCCCACAATCAATGTCTATCCCCTGAGAACTCTTGTCTCTAGTGTTTATTGTCTAAACCACTCATTGGACACTTGGCATATGCTAAGTGCATTATGATAGTGTTCACAGAGGACATTTACCCTTTTTGCTCACACCTAGTAAGAAATAAATACTGTATTGATTGAATGATTTATCTGGATTAAATCCCAGAAAGTTTCCATTTATTTAGTCCTCTTACTTGACCATGAGTAAGTATAAGACAGCATGACTCTGACTGTTTGGAAAGTACACAGATCCCTGGTAGATAAATATCCAAAGGATATAAAGCGTTCAAAAGAAATCAAATGGTTAATAACCATACAGAAGGTGACTCCAAGACACCAATAAGAGAAATACCTATTTAAACAACTTTCAGTTAATAAAGATAAAACATGGAAATAGTCAATGTCAGGAAGATAAGCATACTAGTATACCATAAATTGGTCTAACCATTCTGCAAAATTATTTGGAACCATGCAAGAAAAGCCATTAAACTGATCATATCCTTTGATCCGGATATTTTATTATGCTGCAAATATCCCAAGGGTGTCAATAACAGAGAAGTCCCATATATAACAAGATAAAACAGATTCCCATCAATTGAAGAAAGAGGGGGGGAACTGTGGCACATGGGTATAATGTAATATTTGTTGAACCGTAAAAACTATGAAAATGTATAATTCAAAGAAGTATACTAAGATTTATAAAGAAGAACTAAGAAAGCCATGTATGCAAAATGACTCTGGAAAAGACAGTCTTGGCCCTAGAATATTAATGAGTAAATGTAGCTTCTTCCCCTTGGTAGAGCGGTGGGGACAATGAGTATGGAATGCATTATGCACCGTCAGACGTTGGCCATTGTGACAGTTGATTCTTTTTAGTTACCTTTCTTTGTGCAAGAAAGAGATCAGTGACTGAAGGATAGGATGAGGTTAGGGGAAATGGTTGACATAAAAATAAAAGGTCATAATAAATCCTTTCTTTAAAAAAAAATCTAGGATCATATAATCAGAGAATACCTGACCTCTAACACATTGGAGGGTTCTCCTTGACAATATTTCTGATAGACGATCTTCCAGCCTATCTGTGTGAGGGGATCTCAAAACTCCAATTGATTTTTTTTAATTCTCTTACTTTTATTGAGCCAAAATCTATACTCTCGAGCCTCACAAAATATCTACTCTCTTTATTCTGTGCAGCTTTTCCAATACTTGAAGGCAACTATCAGCTCTTTCCCCAAGTCTTCTCCAAATTAAATATCATCATTTTTCCACCATTCTCCTATGACTTGGTTCAGAGTTCCTTCACCATCCTGGACTTTTGTCCTTGAAAGGAAATGATGCTCCAAGAGAACAGAAGAAATACCCCTACTTGAGCTAGGAGGTAGAAGTAATGGAAAAACCAACCCCTTTGTGACAGGGGTCAACTACACCCTAGAAATCATTTATATATCAATATGGTGTGATTTAAGAGTAAAATAAAGAACCCTCCTCTACCCAAATATGTGTATTTGTGTATGTGTGGGATTTTTTAATCAAAATGACTTGATTGTCTTTAAGGTAAGTTTGACAAAGTGAAAAGTTTCAGCCCTGTGAGGGAAATTACATGTATACGTTCATACATGTATATATGTATATAAATTCAAGAAAGATGATTAAACTGTTTCTACTCTTTGACTCAGTGTTCCTGAAAACTCTTTTTAAAATTGCAAAATTCTCTGGTGCACTACACTTTGGCATAAATTTGTATAATCAAATATCCTTCCTCCTTATAACAACCAAGATCATTTCTGAGGGAATGGGAGGTTTTTTTCTTTGTTGGGGAGGGCAAAGGAGAGGAGAAGGCAAACTTAGAATCCCTAGGTCTCATCAAGATTCAGCTCAAGTACTATCTCCTCCATGTAATACTTCATGATCTCCAGTTTAATGTTTTCCCTCCTCCCTCAAATTTTTATTGTTGTCTCAGTTGTGTCTGATTCTTCTTGACCCCATTTGGGGTTTTCTTGGCAAGAATACTGGAGTGATTTTTCCATTTCTTTGTCCAGCCCATGCTACAGATGAGGAAACTGAGGCAAACAGACTTAAGTGACTTGCCCAGGATCACCCCACTAGTAAGCATCTGAGGACAGATTGGA
Organism: Potorous gilbertii; assembly: GCA_028658325.1. Taxonomy (NCBI): domain Eukaryota; kingdom Metazoa; phylum Chordata; class Mammalia; order Diprotodontia; family Potoroidae; genus Potorous; species Potorous gilbertii. The sequence continues at coordinate 212,148,223 of CM053772.1, read as the reverse complement.
ACTCAGGAAGATGAGTCTTCCTGACTCCAGGAATAGCACTCTGTCCACTGTGTCATCTAGTAACTGTCCCCCCCAAATTACTCAGTATTAATTTTGCTTATATTTTACTTCTGTGAATATACATAGGGTTTCTTACCAGTTGAGTATAAGCTCCATGAGAGAGAAGGCAAGGTCTTGTTATCTTTTAGATTAAGTACTTAATGATCCTTGAACTGAACTAAACTGAACTGGCACATTGAGGACAGAGAAGAGGGAGGCTGTGGAAAGTCTATGGAAAAGAGATGCAAAAAGAAAAGTAGAAGGGTCATTAAAGACTTTGTGCATTTGTCTCAAATTGGTTCTGGCCACGTATCTGACTCTGTATCTTGACATCTGCCCTCAGTTTTACTTTAACCATTATGATTTTTTCCAGCTGCTAAGCTTGAAGTAGGAAGAGTTGACCTAGATTAACTCCTAAGGTATCTTTCAACTTTGACTATATGAGTCTATTACATCCATACCAGTCTATTACATCCATACCAGTCTATTACATCCATACCAGTCTATTACATCCAAAGCTAGAAATCTCTTTTTTCGCCACCAATAGATTATCTTGATGGTCTCTTGTTTTAGGAAGTCAGATTGAGTGGGAAAATCCCATTGACAACTCAAAACAGAATCTACCCTGGGATCGTGAGCCTGTGCAAATTCTTCTGAGTACAAACGTACCCTATGTGAAAGGATGTATCCTGTCATAAAAGGAAGAATATGTTATATGGATAAAGAACCATAATCTTTGCCTTAATTTCTGGCTATTATGTCACCATTCAAAGAGAGATAATAAAAGACTGAGGTAGGCACCAGGTGACTTGAGAACTTCAGCACAAAGATAATAGATGTTACATTAATGTGTCTTCCTTAGTTCCATAACCACCACTAATATGAATGTGTAGAGATACACAAGGTAATCAAGTTTTTGGCTGAGTGTTACATCTGATATTTGAATCCCTCCAAATAAAAGGCTAGAAATATTGTAGCAATATAAGAAAACTCCCAAGAGACCTCTTCTGGATACCTCTAGCCCATATCCCTCCCTAACATGCTTTCTGGCATGTAACTACCCTAGGAGGAAAAGTGTCTTTTAAATGGAGCTAGCTCTGCAGAGTCAAAATAGGACACATCTTGAGGGATTTTAAAATTTGGTCGGTGACTGTGTTTTCATGCAATATGAAAATGAGTGTATGTTAATATTAGCAAACAGTCTGGAGCATATAAGGATTTCTCCTGACTTATTTATAAGAGCTAAAGCCCATGGATCACAATGTGGGAAGATTCCAAAGAGAAACTGGGTTGTTATGGCTATCACTTATACCAGTGTCTCCCAAATAAAAGACCTCAGCATCTATGTTATGGGGATGACTGTCTTATAACAATAAGTCCTTTGGCTATACTGAAAACTCAGGCACTTTGGATGAGGTCAAAAATGGCTCCAAGTTATACTGAATTCCATTCTATAGCCAACTGTACTACTTTAAAGTCTCATATATAATTCTTGGCTGTGTCGCTATTTACTATTCAGTTGTTTTCACATTTTTGAAGGGCTGTTATGTGGAATAAGATTCATTTTTCTTGAACACACAGGGCAGAATTAGATCAACATGGGGAAGCTATAGGGAAACAAATTGTGACCCTTTATGAAGAACTTTTTAATAATCTGAGCTGCTTTAAAACAGAGTGGACTACCTCATTAGATATTAAGTTTCCCACAACTGGAGGTATTCATTTGTTACTATTGTTCAGTCATTTCAATCCTATCTGTCTCTTTGTGACCCCATTTGGGGTTTTCTTGGCAAAGATACTGGAATGGTTTGCCATTTCCTTTTCCAACTCATTTTACAGATGAGGAAACTGAAGCAAACAGGGTTAAGTGACTTGCCTAGTGTCACACAGCTAGTGTCAGCTAGTAAGTGTCTCCAGTTTGAAATTAAGAAAATGAGTCTTCTTCACTCCAACCCAATTCTCTATCCACTGTGCCACCTAGCTGCAGGGAAGTATTCAGGTCAAGCTTAATTGGGGATGATGAAGCAATTCAAATATCAAATCAGGAATTATTCTAAATAACCCCTATGATCCTTTTAGACTCAAAGGTGTTTTGAGTTTATTATTTAGCTCCCAACCTGCACTTAGAAAAGATATGAGTATGTCAAAAACATACTAAGTACCTTAACATACTAGAACATTGGGATGACTCTAGTAAGTTTAAATTCAATAAGTATAAAGATAAAATCATATGTTTGGGTTCAAAAAAATCAACCTTACAAGTAAAGGATCTGGGAGGCATGGCTACATAACAGCTGGTCAGAAAAAGGATATGGGGTTTTAATGGATGACAAGCAAAATATAAACTAAGAGTATGCCATGACAGCTAAAAATGGCTAATAGCATCTTGGTCACATTAAGAATCTGCACTGTATTACAATGCTTCTAAAGAGACTGGGCCTCATTTGTTCCAATCTCATCTATAATAGTGGATGTATTTCCATTGCCTATACTCAGGGACTTCTTCTTAATAGTCTTTGGAATCTTAAATATACTTCAAATCTTTTAGTCTTTGGACTTGATCTTTGAACTGTGTAAAGTATGTAGTGTTCTGAGCTTTAGAACAATTGTTGAAGAATTATCTCAAAATGAAAGCTTTGAATTTTCACATGCAAATTTCAAAACTGCTGGTGGTCTGTTATTATTGTTTAGAGCCGAATTCACATTGCACAGAGGATCCCAGAAATAGTTTAATACTTTAGGAGAGGGATCTCTAGACAGTCGATGGAGACCCACTGGTAGATCTTGCACTTCTTAGATGTCTAAGCCTTTTATTTCTACTGCATCCCTTTCTCTGTCATGTTACTAGCCCTTTCTGACACCCTTCAAAGGAAGGGAATGGCCTCTGTACTCATTTTTCAGATACATAGCTTCTGCTGAACCTGAAAACAACAATTCCTCACAAACCATTCCCTATGGTACTCACTCCAGGCTGCTACAATAAAGACCTCCTTAGGGTGAGCATACATTGCATGACTTTTCTGATGTCTCTAAGGAATGGTTAGTATGCCAACAGGACACATGGACACACATGGCAGGGGAAAATAGCCAGGAATCCCAAGTCCCTCAAGGACTTTCTTATCTCTCAGTCCCAAAGTATTTGATTTTTCCTTATTTTTCATCTCAATCATGCCACAATTAAATTAAATTCAACACGTATATATTAATCATTTATATATATAATATATTAATATATAATATATATATATATAAAATATTAATCATTTGTGCCAGATTCTGTGTTATGTGCTGAAGACTGAAAGACAAAAAATTCTTGCCCTCATGGACATCAACAATAATTCTGGGAAACAATTTATCCACAGTGAAGAAAATGCAAAATATCTACAAAATAATATTTGCAGCATAGGTAATAAGGGCACTAGCAACTGGTAGGGTGGGGAGGATCATAAGAGACTTTCTGCAGGCAATGGAACTTAAACACTTAAGGAATATGGGGATTTGATGACATAGAGGCAAGAAGAGAGTACATTCCATGTACAGGGGCCAGTCTGTGCAAAGGTGTGTTGTCAGGAGATAGGATGTTATGTACAAAGAACAGAAAGCAAGCCAGTTTGGGGAGAACATACAACATATGAAGGAAAGTTGCAGTTGTAGTATGGTAAGGCAAGGGTGAGGGTAAGGGAGAGAGAGGGAGAGAAGGACCAGGCCTGTGTTGTCCTTTGTATGAAAAGTTCCAAATGAGGAAGCTTCTTGTCTTGATGCAGGTTGGTACTTTCTCTGCAAATTCTGGTCTCAGAGAAGGTAAATGATTTGCCTATAGTCACAAAGCCACTGCATGTCAGAGGTGAATCCCTGCTCTTCCTGAATCTGAGGCCATCTTTCAATGAGCTCTACCATCCTGCTTCTCAGAATGATGTGAATTAGTCTGAAATAAATTAACAATTCCTCTCTTTGGTTCCTCTAGTCAAACACAGTCCCAGTAAGAGGGAAATTCTATCACTGTCTCCAGAATACATGTGCTTGCTTTCTTCTAACCCTTAATGGTTCAAAAGCACAGTTTCTCCTCTTGTGTTAACACTCTCCACAATTTAAAGGATTCTCGATGGGGAAGGGATGGTGAAGAGGAAGTGGCTGTCCTTCCCTAACTTCTCAGGGAGTGCTTTGTTAACGTACAACCCTTGACAGCCACCTCTCTGGTAATCTCCAAAGCTTTGGATAAATGAAATGCAGTTGGACGTCCAAATCCCACCTTCCACACTTACTAGCTCTACCATGGGCAAATCACTTACTGTCCCTGAGCCTCAATTTTTTCAAATTCCATTTGTAAAATGATAGAACACATGACCTCTCGGTTCCCTATAAAAATAATTCAAAGGTATATTTAAACAAATGTTGTCCCCTACAAAGCAGTCATCTTGGCAGTTTATAGAATTATTTATATCATGTTGCCCATGTTCAATACAATGTAAGTTTTAACTCCTCTTTGGGAATTGCCTCAGGAAACTGCAGCATGTGTCTTAGTGATGCCAAATCCTTTTAAGGTAAATCATTCTTGACCTCTTTACAAAACTGGACAATGCAGTTTACCTTATTCTGGATATTTTCTCTTTTTGAGTTGTTCACAACTCTGCTCTCTCCTGGTTCTTCTCCAAAGTCTCTGCCAACTGTTTCCCAATCATTAATGGTTCTTTGTTCATGGCATGCCATGTTCCTCCAGGCACTATTCTGGGTCTTCCCTTTTTTCTCTGAATGATCTCTTTCAATGACCATGTCATCTTCATGGACCTAGTACAGATGATCCCCACATCTAGTCATCCAGTCCTAATTTCTCTCCTATACTCCAAGACCACATCACCAACTGGCCTTTGAGCATCTAGAACCAGGTATCTCATAAGCATCTCACTTCAACATGTCTAAAGCAAACTCATTATCTTTTCCCTAAAACCTTCTCCTCTGTCAAATTTCCCTGTAACTCTCAAGGGTACCACTATTTTCCCTGCTTCCTGAGTTCCCAAACTTAGTGTCATCCTTGATTTCTCACTCACGTTCATTCCATACATCCAAACCTTTGCCAAATCTTGACATTTCTATTTTCACAACCTCTCTCATGCACATCTCCTTCCCTAGTTAAGGACCTCACCATATCTTACCTGGGCTATTTGAAAAATATACTATTTGTTTTCCCTCCTTCAAGTATCTTCCCTCTTCTACTCATCCTCCACTCAGCTACCAATGCGATTTTTTTTCTAAAATAAAATTCTGACCATGTCATTACACAACTCAGCAAGCTTTAGTGATTTCCTATTACCTTCAGGATCAGATAGGAAGTCTCCATTTGGTATTTAAAATCCTTCACATCTTGGCCCCTTCTTATCTTTCCACTCTTCTTATACTTTCCTCTCTTCTCCCACCTTTTCCCCATCATACATGCTATAATCCAACAATATTGGCCTGCATCTCCCGTCTCTATCCCCTTATACTAACTGTTCTCAATGCCTAGAAGACTCTGACTCCACTTTTCTCATTTTCCCTTGCTTCCTTCAAATTTCAACTCCTATTCCACCTTCTTCACAAATCCTTTCCCTACCCCACCACACTAATGCCTTTCTCACTCATATTGCCTCCCTCTACTCCATGTACCTCTTGTATACATCAAGTTATTTACATGCAGTCTCTCTTCTACGATGTAATTTTCTTAAGGGTGCGTGTATGTGTACCTATGTATATAGCTAAGACTATATATGTATGTGCACATACATACACATACACACATGTATAGGTATGTATTTTCTTTTTCTATGTTTCTTCATCACTGAGCCCAGTGCCTTAAGCAAGCACTTAACAAATATATTTGGACTCATTGACTAGAAATACCCCAAAATCACTTGGGGCCAAGTATGGTGAATTGGCTAGGAACTACGATGGTTAGTCACATACAAAGTGTTATAATAAAAGAATAAGAATGGCTTTCTGATAAGATTCATAAATTCTTCTTTGCATTTATTCTATTCTGGGTCTTCCCTTTTTGCTCTGAATGATCTCTTTAAATGACTATGTCATCTTCATGGACTCAGTACAGATGATCCCCACATCTAGTCATCCAGTCCTAATTTCTCTCCTATACCCCAAGACCACATCACCAACTGGCCTTTGAACATCTAGAATCAGGTATATGGTTCTATTCTATTCTATTCTAATTTGCATATCAATACTTTAATGGATGAGTGATCCCTTGGATTTGGGTACCACGTACGGACTGCAATCAATTCAAACCTTCTCATCCTGTATGACTTTTGTGCACATCCTTTCATAAATCTTTCATGGGGTGGTGGAATGATGTCCACCCAGTGTTCTGAGGACCTCTTCTAGATCTCTTGATATTCCTTAATTAATAACAAGTACACAAACTGGCCATCAATTTTTCCTCCTTAAACTCATGTTTTCTTTTCCCTTGTTCACATATCTCTCTGATGACTTGAATTCTTCATAAATTCGTGGTCATACAGCTTCAATCGAGCAATAGTGATGTTAAAGTGTGTAGGCCTTTGGTTCAAGAAGAAATTGAGGTACTTAAAAGTACCATACAGTTTCTCAAAGGCAATCCTGCCTCCCTTCTTTTTCCTGTTCATGTCAGGGTACACTTCATTTTGCATGGAATATGCCTAATTTAGTATCTAGGCAGTACTGGATCAATTCTATGGGTTATGGGTTGTCCATCTTATTGCATATAATTACCTTAACAATATGCCTTCTCCCTAGACCTTTTGGTTCTTCACATTTAAATTATCCCTTGATTTCTGTTTTGTTGTTGTTGGGGTTTTTGTTTGTTTTCTGTGTATATACTTTTCAATCTCGTTTAAGAGGTTTTAATGTTTAAATTTCTATTATAATTCCTTGGGTACAAATTCAATTTTCTCTACTAAATTATGTTAGAAGAAAAACCATTTTCATTTTCATATTCCTAGAATCTATAACAATCTTTTGAACATAATAGATTCCCATTAAACATGTATTGGACCAAAATCATCTCTATAGCATTTGACATAGTTGACTATGCCCTCCTAGTTGACATTGTACTCTCCTGATTCTGAGTAAAGATGGGTAGTCCTATTGGATTCAGAGGATCCTGGACTAAAATGCCTCAGTGAAAGTTGGCCCAGGAGGGAATGGGAAATGATAGAGAATGAAATTCTGAAAACACGGAGGGAAACAATTCAGTGAGGAGGGGAAATGGATTTGTGTAAAGCAAGGGATGTGGATGCAAAGGGAACTCATCAACCAACGTAGATTTTAGAAAGAAATGAAAAGAAAATGAGAGCAAACCCAAATAACAGAAGGCAGGTCTAAGAGTGTCATAGTTGTATAAAAATCTGTCACAGATGCTGGTTTTCATAAACCAAGGCTGGTAAAGGAAGCCAAGGGTAACAAAAAGGGTTTTTTTGTTATTGTTATATTGGAGATGGGGGAGGATCCAAGAAGAGATAGAACCTTTGATCAGGATCGATTGGATGACAATAGCTAAGAAGACAGAAAAGTTAGAGATACTCAAATCTTACTAATTTTTCTTTTTTTTCTGCAAAAAGGAAAATGACTTTTAAGCTGAAAATGCCCTATGAAAAGTGATTAATGGGGGTGTTTATATAAATAAAGAGATAATAGGGGACTTAGCTCCCTCTAATGAATTCAACTATGTTCTCAGGTCCTGAAAGAATCACCAAATATATTTCTGGAGCCACAATATTAGACAGATCATGGAAAATGCACAAGAAAAAAAAAGCAATATTGTCCCAATTTTCAAGAAAGGAAAACGTACCCCACTCGCATCAGATCCAGGTTAAAGAGAGAACAATATATACATTTAGAAGGGAATAAAAGTCTTCTAAATTTATAAAGAAATAAGAGGGTAAGGGAATAGGATGGGGGAGTCATATTGAAGGTTGTTTAGATCAGTGGGAATGGGAGGTTGAGAGAAGAAGCTTTGGAGATGGGGTAGGTTAAGTAACATAAGGACAAGGTAGCACATGGAAGTAGAGAGGTCAGGAAGGATAGGAAATAAGAGACATACACAAACATAAAATAAAGATCAGGAATAAAATTTATTAGGGGAAAAAAGGAGAGATCATGATCTCAGACAAAGTTAAAGCTGAAATAGATAAAATCAAAAGAGAAAATTGGGAAACTACACAATACATCAGTCATATTAATCAACATTGTTTTAGCCTATTTAAAATAATTAGATACAATAAGATTGGAATATTGCTATGGTATAGGAAATGATGAGTTGTGGACTTAGAAAATTCTGGAAAGACTCAAACTTGTAAAGGAAGATGTTATCCACTCTCAGAGAAACAAAAAACAAATAAGCATAATACAGTCTTACATAGACACACATGAAAATAGGTATATGTCTATAAGTGAGTATGATTATAGATATCTAAGTATATGGTAAGTGTATGCATGTACATGTATATTTTCTATATATACATCTAAATCTATATATCTTTGTGCTTCTGTGTCTATATGTATGTGCATATATGTGTGATATATCCATGCTCAATTGTAGCCTTCTTGGGGGAGGATGGGAGAAAGGAGGGGAAAAACAAAGCACAAAGTACACAACAAAGAACAAAGGAAAACTTACAAGGAAGCAAAGAAAAGATGGACAGCTCTAAACACAATGTGTAGTATTTATTATATAGACATTCTTGAAATGGAAATTTATTGCTGTATATTTTGAAGCCTCTCATATTCTACTGTGCACATGGCAATGCTTTTCCTTATTTTGTATTTAAATTTTAATATTAATGTTTATAATATTTTCTTTTTCTTTTCTTATTGTATATTTAAGTTCCAGTACTTAAGTTTAAGATAAATTAGTTTTTAAAAGAAAAAAAGAAAGGAAAAAAGTACTGAGTCTGTATACTATAGACCAGTGAGCTTAACTTCAATTACTGGGAAAATTTGAAAAAAGGATCATTAAAGAGATGGTTGCTGAATACCTGAAAGGGAAGGGTGATTACAAAGAGCTAAGATGGCTTTATTAAGAACAAACTATGCTAGACTAACCTCATTTCCTTTTTTAAAAGGATGAGTGAATTAACCCATGGTGGGGAAGGATGTGAATATATTTTACCTAAATTTTCACGAAACTTTTGAGAAAGTATCTTGTAGGGAATGTGTGCTGGTAAATGATAATGCAATCAGAAGAATTCAGAACTGGTTAGAGGGACTAAGATGGTGAAGGGTCTTAAGTTCATAACATGTGAGAATCAATTGAAGGAACTTGGCATAGTTACCATGAGTCGGGGAAGGCTCAGGGGCATGATAGCTGTGTTCAAGTATTTGGAGTGCTGTTCTGTGGAAGAGAGATTAAACTTCTTCTGTTTGGTTCCACAGGGCAAAACCAGGGGCAATGGGTGGAAGTGATAAAGAGAAAAATACAGGTTTTAAGTCAGGAAAATCTTCCTAACAACAAGAGCAATCCAAAAATAGAATGACACGCTTTGAGAGGTGGTGGAGCCCCCATCTTTTGGAGGTCTTCAAGCAAAGGCTGGCTGACCACTCTTCAGGTAGGCTACAGTGGGGATTCCTTCATATATAAATGGTTATTGAGCTCCCTCCCAATTCTCAAATTCTGTGAATTTGTGATTTTGATGCTCTACCCTTCTACTTTGACCACTCTTTGTCTCCAAATATTTCCTTTCCTCCTTCCTAATTCCAAGTTTCCATCTTTAACCCTTTTCTTTCTTTTTATCCCTTTTAATGGTAATCTCATTTGCTTCCTTGACTTGAACTCTCACCCCATTATGTTTGACTCCCAATGTTCATTCTTACATTTCCAGCTACCTGCAGGCTATCTTCACCTTTATATACTACCAGCTCTTCACAAGCTCAACATATTCAAAAGTGAACCCATCCTCTCCTTCCTATCTCCCTCCACTCCCTGCTTTCCAGGAGCCACAGCATCATCTGTGACAAGCACCACTGTTCATCAGTTAGCTACGTGAGAGAAGGGACTATGTCATCCTTTCCATTTCTATCTCCAATAAATTCTTCTTGATTGATTAATCCTCATATGCAAAAAATCATGAAGTCTTCTTGATGCTACCCATGATTTTTGCTACATAATGACCAAGGAGATTAAGCAAAATGAGGACGAGATCAGGCAGAACAAAAACCTCTCTCCTTTCTGCCTTTAAGAGAATATTTCTAAAACAATACAATTCAGAGGCAATCTGTCTGGAATTTCAGAAGCCCATCCAATCAGCTGAAACATTTGCTACTTGATGAAACACAATGATAAATTTCTAAAAGCTATACTTCCTTACAGACAGCTACCAAATTTTCTTCCCTGAAGTGTTTTCCCCTTCTTCATTATTCTCCAGTTTATGGAGTTAGCAGCCCCCCATGAACTGGGAACATTAAACTCTCCTCTAGAGGCTTTTGCTCCTTGCAACCAGTGATTTCATCAAAATTTAAGCATGAAAAATTGCCATTATTTACGCTCATGAGCATGAAACTTTCCAAATGTTTTCCACAGCACCTACCCAAAAGTTGGTCTGGTTGTTCTTGCAAACTTTTCCTAGATCATGGAAACACAAGACAACAAAGTCAGTTTTTCATCCCAGAAAATGCATTCAAACTTTACTATAACTATCTTCATCATAAATTTGGCATAAGGTGGGTCTTAGCAGACTCTATCCAACAACCATGACAGTAGGATTTTGTATCTGTCAAAGAAACCCTTTGAGATAGGTTGTCTCTGTGTTATCATCTCCATTTTACAGATGGGGAAACCTTCAGGATCAAAGAATAAACAATTTTCAGAAAGTCTAACAGTTAGTGAGTGGTAGAATTGGGAAACTAGCTCAGGGCTTCTGACTCCAAATCTAATTTATTTTTCTATAAATAACTGTAATTGAAGATATAATTTAGGGGCCATAGAGTTGAGTGGGGAAAGTGTTAAACCTGAAATCAGAAGAGATCCAGATCCAAATCTGACTTCTGACACATATTAACTGTACAACTATGGGAAAGTCACAGTCTCCCTGCCTACCAGTTTCTTCATCTGCAGAATAGGAATAATCATTCCTCTAGTTCCTACTTCATAAGAGTTGTGAAAGAATTAAATTAAATAATATATATAAAGCTAATGCTCACATAAATTCTAGTGATTATTATTAGAGTTACAATTTTACCTGTAATGTCTCCTTAGATCATTGGTTCACCTACTTTATGATCTCTAAACCCCTTTACACTCTTAAAGATTGAGGACTCCCCTCAAAGAACTTTTGAATATGTGGCTTATGTTGATGGACATTTACCATATTAGACATCGAAACATCTTAGTATTATGATGAAAATAGTTTTGACCTCACCAAACATCTGAAGGAATCTTGGGGACTACTAGGGAACCATGAAACATACTTTAAGAACCTCTGAATTAGACCATCTGTCCTTGGCTTAAGAGCTTCACATATACGGAAAACAATAGTAATATTGAAGTGATAAGTGGGAACTCTGGGATTTGAACCAAGGTCTTTTAACTCTAAATTTATGTGATCTTTCACCCTCTAGGAAAGTTCTTTTTGCAAGGTGTTGAGTGATCAATCCTAGAGGATCTGAAAGTTTGTATTCGTTGCAGTATAGGCTGTCAATCAGTTCTTTTTCAATGGCTGTCACAAGTGAATCACTTGTGGGATGTTTCCAGTACCAAATTTTTTCTCCCTTTAAGTCATGCTCTGGGTAGGAAGCTTCCTAGCATCACAAAGTCCCTGGCCCTAAGAGTGTGATTTTCCCCATCAAATGGAGACTTATGGTCTTTCAAAAACATTCTCCAACCTTAATTACCTGCATATGCAATATCTGGATCATTTCAGAAACACTAACTCCCTGGTCAGTCCTCTGCTGTAGCCATATTACTTGGTTAGAGAGAATGTGAATGGATCCCAACGTTTTCGGGTAAAGTGTGGCTTGCAAAAACAGTAGTGACAATCACCTTCCTAGCCTTCCCTCTGATATCTAAAACCTCAGAATCCTAGATGAACAAGGGATATCAGGAGCCATCTAGCCCAATGTGAACAAGAATATGAATTCCATTTATAATTTATAAGACAAGGAACTCTTCAACTTTTTATTAATGATCTCCACCGAAAGACTCACAATTTCCTGAGACTATTACATGTTTAGATAGATTAGATTGTTAGGAAATTTTCCTTAAATCAAAGGTAAATTTCCTTCTTTGAAACTTCCATCCACGGCTCCTAGTTGTGTCCGTCAGGGTCAGACAGAACACATTTAATCTTATTTCTTAGTGAGCACTCTTGAGTTTTGAGCATAGCAATAGTAATCTTCCCTAAAAATTATCTTGTCTTCTTCTGGATAAATATCCCCAGATCATTCAATTGATTCTTAGAAGCACAATAGAAAGAGAGGGCTGGATATGGAATGAGGAAAAGCAAATCCAGCCACATGCATGCACTAGTTGTATGTGGTAAGTCATTTAACCTCTGCCTGCCTCACTTTCCTCATCTAGAAAATGGCATAATAAAAGTACCTCTACCTCATGGGGTTATGACATAGGATAAAATGAAGTAATATTTATAAAGTACTCGCAAATTTTGAAGCATTGTATAAATGTGATCTATCATTATACTCATATTAATATTCAAAGTGCTTCACCATCCTATCTGCATTTCTCTTGATATTCTCCAACTTATCAAGAAATCTCCTAAAATGCAAAATTGAGAATTTAAAACAGTACCACAGATGAGGTTTAACTAGGGTAGAGTGCAAAGGGACTACCCCATCTTGACACAGCCTAAAATCTCTAGTCAAGGTCCCCATTTTCCCAAATACTGAATTAATCCTAAGAGCACATCCAAATATTAGTATTTTTCATTTACATACTTAACACTTTTGCCAAGCCTTATGCTTTTCAAATATATCTTCACCTCCATTTATCTTTAACATCTACATAGTCTCTGAAACCTGTGAGATAGATGGGTTTAATATTACTATGCTCACCTTATAGGGGAAGAGAGACCCAAGAGATTGGGAATTCCTTGAGGCCAACACAGCAATGAAGCAGTATAATTGAAATTAGAGCCCAGAATTCCTAGCCTTTTAGGCTTTTTCATCCAGACAACAAATACTCTCTTCATGTTTGATAATTACTTCAGGGTTCACACCATCTCATTCTCCAGCAAATACAGATATTACTACTGAGTATCTACTATGTGAGCAGCACTGTCTTGGACATTGGGAAACTTAAACGAGCTTAAGGCCTAGTCCTGGCCCTCATGGATTTCACAGTCTAGATGGGGAGATAAATTCTTCACAGGAAAGATAATCAATTTTGCATAAAATAATTCATTCATTCATTGCTACAAGCATTTAAGTGCCAACTACATGCCACACATATATGAGAGAGTATCATGGAATAAAAAGCCATATTTGGAACCAAGAAGAAATGGTTCAAGGCCTGCCTTTGACATATACTGGCTATGTGACCCTGGGTAAGTCATTTAATTTCTCAAGAGAACAAAGGGAAGGACAACCAGGATATTAAAGGGTCTTGAGTCCATGTCATATGATGCCTACTTGAGGGAATTGGAACTGTTTAGGCTGAAAAAGATTCATGGAGAAAACAGGTGGTTTAATGTGGAAGTGATGTGACTTAGTCTGTTTGGCCCCAAAGGGCATAATCAAGAGTAATCCAAGGAGAGTCTAAAGAGATATATTTAGACTTGATTCCAGGAAAACTTCCTGACAGTTGGGGCTGTACAAAAGTTGAGTCAGCTGCCTTGGAAGATAGAAGACTTCCCCTCATTTGCAGTATTCAAATGGACATAGGATGACCACTGGTGTAGGATATTATAGCAGGGACTCCTTTTCTATTTGGGTCATACTAGATGGTTGCTGAGGTCCCTTCTAATTTTAAAACCCTGTGATTTTATAAACTATTCCTCATCGAGTATTTCATAATTAAATTTGCCACAGGTGCAAGTGGTTCTGTGAATCAGCCATCAAAGTGGAACAGTGGAAAAAATTTAAATCCAGTTTCTTTATTTGCCTCCTGCATAATCTTGGAAAAAAGTCATTTAGCTCCTCCTGGCTTCAGTTTCCTCATCTGTAAAATGAGAGTGTTAGACTAGATGACCTCTCTACAATAAAGAGAGCATTAGCTCTAGATTCAAGAGACCTAAGGCAGAATCTGGCCTTTGACACTCATAGCCTGGATGGCTTTAAGGAAGTCACTTAACCTCTCTCTGTCTCAGTATCTTCATCTATAAAATAATAGGGCAGGATTGGATGGTATCCTTACACTCTAGACTTATGATACTATGATTCCCACCTCAAATCAAAGATTTGGGGGACCCTCCTATGCCACTCATTTCCTGGCACATATTTTGCCACTAACTTGGGCACAACAAACTAAGAGTTGGAGTCCATGATCGTCTAGAAAAGATTGATCCAGAGGGACCTAATCTATGGCCATTCACCAAATTAGCAGAAGACAGGAGTGAGGATGGCCCCCAAAGACATATGAAAGCCAAAGGTTTAGAGGGATGGGCTCTATTCCATGAGCAGTTGCCTCCCTAAGATTCTTTGATTCTAGCATCCTTATGTGATATCTCCTGGCTTGGACCCAAAGCAAATTGTGCCCAGCCTACCCCATTTGACGTTCTATCTCCACAGACTTCTAGTTGCAGAACTGGAGTTTGGAAATATATATTAGTAATTACATATTTAGTAATACAGTTCACATCTATATAGAAACTCATAATTCTCAAATGCTTTCACATCCATTATCTCAGTTGACCTCAAAAATGTTCAAGGTCGATAATGCAAGTACTACTATTCTGGAATAATTGGCCTAAGCCATTAAGTGTTGTCATACATAGAAGCCTGAACTTGGACTCAGAAAGACCTAAATTAAAATTCTGCCTCGTACATTTAGCTGTGTGAGCCTGGGCAAGTCATTTAATTTCTCTCAGTTTGACTTTCTTCATCGGAAATGGGAATAAGATAGTACCCATTTTATAGGACTTTTATAAAGATCAAATGAGATTATCAAATGAGATTACATTTGTAAGCCTTAAAGTGTTATATATGTGTATACATGTACAAACATATACATATATGTGTATATACATAGAAGTATATACTAGATATTTTTATATCTATTTTAGTGATGAAGAAATTAAGGTTCAGAAAATTACCGAAGACACGGTCATAACAAGTAAATGAGATTGAAATGCAGGGTTTCTAAGTCTGTCTAAAGCTTATTCTACTCTATCACAGTCTCTTAATAACTTCCCATTTTAAAATTAATTTTTGTCCAATTAAGTTATTGTACAGGGAAGGAACATTTTCCTTTTTTTTAATGTTTACTTATTTATTTTTGGTTTTCAACATTCATTTCCACAAATTTTTGAGTTCCAAAATTTCTCCCTATCTCTCCCCTCTGCCACCTCAAAATGCCTTGCATTCTGATTACTCCATCCCTCAATATGACCTCCCATCTATCACACCTCTCCCTTCCCTTATCCCCATCTTCCCTCTTTTCTGGTAGGGCAAGATAGACTTCTATACCCCATTACCTGTATTTCTTATTTCCCAGTTGTATGCAAAAACAATTCTCAACATTCGTACCTACAACTTTGAGTTCCAACTTTTCTTCCTTCCTTCCTTCCTACCCATCCCCACTGAGAAGGCAAACAATTCAATATAGGCTATATATATGTAGTTTTGCAAAAGACTTTCATAATAATCATGCTGTATAAGACTAACTATATTTCCCTCCTCCTGTCCTGCCCTCCATTTATTCTATTCTCTCTTTTGACCTTGTCCCTCCCAAAAAGTTTATACTTCTAATTACTCTCTCCTCCTATTTGCCCTCCCTTCTATCATCCCCCTCACCCCACTTGTCCCCTTCTCCCATACTTTCCTGTAGTGTAATAAATTTTCATACCAAATTGAGTGAGCATATTTTTCCCTCCTTAAGTCGAATGTGAAGAGAGTAAGCTTCACTTTTTCCCTCTCACTTCCTCCCTTTTCTCCTCCATTGAAATAGCTTTCTCTTGCCTATTTTATGAAAGATAATATGCCCCATTCCATTTCTCCCTTTCTCCTCCAAATATATTCCCCTCACCCCTCAATTTTATTTTATTGTTTTAGATATCATCCCTTCTTATTCAACTCACTATGTGCTCTCTGTCTATGTGTGTGTGTGTGTGTGTGTGTGTGTGTGTGTGTGTGTGTGTGTGTATAATCCCTCCACCTACCCAAATACTGAGAAAAGTCTCAAGAGTTACAAATATTATCTTTCCATGTAGGAACCGAAACAGTTCAACTTTAGAAAATCTTTTATGATTTCTCCTTCCTGTTTACCTTTTCATGCTTCTCTTGATTCTTGTATTTGAAAGTCAGATTTTCTATTCAGATCTGGTCTTTTCATCAAGAATGATTGAAAGTCCCCTATTTCATTAAATGACCATTTTTTCCCCCTGAAGTATTATACTCAATTTTCAGGGGTAGGTTATTCTTGGTTTTAATCCTAGTTCCTTTGACTTCTGGTATATCATATTCCAAGACCTTCAATTGCTTAATGTAGAAGCTACTAGATTTTGTGTTATCCTGATTGTATTTCTACAATACTCGAATTGTTTCTTTCTAACTGCTTGCAATATTTTCTCCTTGACCTGGGAACTCTAGAATTTAGCTACAATATTCCTAAGAGTTTCTCTTTTGGGATCTCTTTCAGGAGGTAATTGGTGATTCTTTTAATATTTATTTTGCTCTCTGGTACTAGAATGTCAGGGCAGTTTTTCTTGATAATTTCATGCAAGATAATGTCTATGGTCTTTTTTGGCTTTCAGGTAGTCCCATAATTTTTAAATTGTCTCTCCTGGATCTATTTTCCATGTCAGATGTTTTTCCAATGAGATATTTCACATTAACTTCTATTTTTTTTTCATTCTTTTGGTTTTGTTTTGTAATTTCTTGGTTTCTCAGAAAGTCATTAGCTTCCATCTGTTCCATTCTAATTCTTAAAGAACTATTTTCTTCAGTGAATTTTTGAACCTCTTTTTCCATTTGGCTAATTCTGCTTTTTAAAGCATTCTCCTCATTGACTTTTTGAGCATCTTTTGCCATTTGAGTTAGTCTATTTTTAAAGGTGTTATTTTCTTCAGCATTTTTGGGGTCTCCTTTAGTAGGCTATTGACTTGCTTTTCATGATTTTCTTGCATCACTCTCATTTCTCTTCCCAACTTTTCTTCCACCTCTCTTACTTGATTTTCAATATCCTTTATGAGTTCTTCCATGGTCTAAGACCATTGTATATTTATTTTGGAGGTTTTGGATGCAAAAAGTTTGACTTCCTCTGATGGTATGCATTGCTCTTCCTCATCTGAAAGGATGAAAGAAAATACCTGTTCACCAAGAAAGTAACCTTCTATAGTCTTATTTTTTCCCCTTTTCTGGGTATTTTACCAGCCAGTTACTTGACTTTTGAGTCCTTTGTCAAGAGGAGGGTATACTCTGGGGACTTGTAAGTTCTCAGTTCCTCCAAGGTGGCACAGTCAAGGGAGAGGAGCCTGCACTCTGGTCTGGGAGCAACCAGAAGCACTCTGTTCTGCCCAGGATCTGCCAGCGGGATTCCCTCTCCAGAGCCACCCCAAGCTCCACCACCAGCAACCCAGGAGAGCCACTCAGAGCTGATATCCAGGTTGGTTGCTCAATGCCCCCAGGGTCTTTAAGCAGATAGCTTCAAAAATGGACACTGCTGCTGCAGTGGCTACTGCTGGCAGGTCCAGATCATGTTCTCTTCTCACTCAGGTGAAAGAGCTTTCTCACTGACCTTTCAAGCTGTCTTTGGCATTTGTGGGTTGAGAAATCTGGAAACTATTGCTTCTGGTGGCACCCTAAGGCCTGTTCTAGTCCTGTCCCTGCCATGAAGCCCCACTCTGTGCCCAGTGAGATACACCTTTCCTGTCATCTTTCCAGGATGTCTTGGACTGGAAATATTTTTCCCTCAATCATTTTGTGGCTTCTGATGCTCTAGAATTTGTTTAGAGTCATTCTTTGCAGGTATTTTATAGGCTTTAGTGGGGAGGAACTTCTACAGGTCCATCTTTCTACTCTGCCATCTTGGCTCCACTCCAGAGAGGGCACATTTTCACACCCTCATAGAATGTGGAAGCTGGAACAGACCTTCATAATCATCCAATCTAACATCATCTTGCAAATGAGAAGACTGAGGCTCAGAGAATGAAAGAGCTTGACCAAGTTTACTCAAATAATTAGTAGTGGAATAGAACATAGAACTCGGTTATTATATTATGATCCTGGAGGAAAAATTTAGGGCAGTAGCATTCTCTATTGACTAGCAAAATTTCCTTTCTGGGATCTTTCATTCCTTAATAGAAAAGCTTGGCTGACACCATGTACCCAATGACACAAACTGAGGAGTCCAAATGGATTTCTACATTTTAGCCTATGTTCACACATTTTGTGTCTTTAAGGATGTTTCTATTTAAAAGTACTCAGCATTTTAAGACAATCATTGACAGAGTAATTATTTTTACTACCTGCCACTTAATGCAAAGATGAGTATGAATAATTCACTAATGATTAGTATTGATGCAGTATTAACTAACCTCTCAGGCATAATGATGCAAAAGTAGTTTGAACATATTCCAGTGCGTTAGCTTTGTGACCTAATCAAGTCTCATTCTCATCTCATTTGGGTGATCCCAAGTTTTTTCTTACAGGGTGGCTTTTCCATGGTTTCTAATGGTATTCTATAAAGTGGATGGTTCTTAGAACAATGGAAAATAACAAGGGGCACTGCCCTCACTGTTACTTTGCCACATGATTTCCCTATTTCTCTACCATGTCACCTATTTCCTCTAATAAGAATAATGATGATGATGATAGAAATTATATAGCACCGATTATCTTCCAGGTAGTGAACAAAGCACTCTACAGATATTATCTCATTTAATTCCTCATAACAACCCTGTGAGAGAGAAGCTACTATTATTACCCTTTTGCTTATGAGGAAACTGAGGCTGAGAGAAGTTAGATGACCTGCCCAAGGCAATACTGCTAATAAGTAACTGAGGAAGAATTTGAACTCAGGTTTTTCTTCCTGTCAACTGTGCCACTTTCATAGAGCCCTGAGAATAACCAGAATTAAATCGATTTATAATTATTAATGTAGGATGTCTATACTCAGTAATTACTGGCGATGCTTTCTCAAAGTTTTTAAAGTGGGAGCTACATGATTTATGCTGCTGGAATTGGAAATCAGGAAAACCCGTGCTAAAATTCTGCCTCAGACATTTAATAGCTGTATGACTCTGGATGAGTCACTTAGTTTCTCTCTGACTCAGTTTTCTCATTTGCAAATTGGTGATAATGATAGCACCTATCTCAGATGATTCTTATGAAGATACAATGAGATCACAGATGTAAAGTGCTTTGCCCTCCTGAAAGCACTATCCAGATGTTGAGAATGGTGATGATGGTGGTGATGATGGAGATGATGATGATGTTGATGTTGATGATGGTGATGATGGCGATGATGCTGATGTTGATGTTGATGATGGTAATGATGGCGATGATGATGATGTTGATGTTGATGATGGTGATGATGGCGATGATGATGATGTTGATGTTGATGATGGTGATGATGGCGATGATGACGATGATATTGATGTTGATGATGGTGATGATGGCGATGACGATGATGTTGATGTTGATGATGGTGATGATGGCGATGACGATGATGTTGATGTTGATGATGGTGATGATGGCGATGACGATGATGTTGATGTTGATGATGATGGTGATGATGGCGATGATGATGATGTTGATGTTGATGATGGTGATGATGATGATAAGATGGTGGTGGTGGTGGTCATGACGATGATGTTGATGAAGA
Organism: Potorous gilbertii; assembly: GCA_028658325.1. Taxonomy (NCBI): domain Eukaryota; kingdom Metazoa; phylum Chordata; class Mammalia; order Diprotodontia; family Potoroidae; genus Potorous; species Potorous gilbertii. Next base: position 212,128,230 of record CM053772.1, on the reverse strand, counting down.
TTAGATGATAGTGGTGGTGAAGATGTTGATCATAATAAAATGATGGTGATGATGATGATTTTGATGTTGACATTGATGTTGATGTTGATGATGGCAGCAACAATGATGGACTGAGAGTCAGGACACCTAAGCTTTAGTCTAGGTTCTATCCCTAACAGCCTTAAGAAAGTCACTCAAGCTCTTTGGGCCTCAGGTTTGGGTTTTTTTGTTTTGTTTTGTTTTGTTGCTGTAAAGTGATAGGATTAAGCTGGTAAAATGAAAAAAGCCCTGGATTTTGAGTTGAAAGGCCTGGATTCAAATCTTTTACATCTTAGTTATCTGTTTGACTTTGGGCATATCATTTAACTTAAGTTTCTGTTGGGCTAAAGAGGATCTTTCCAGATCTAAATCTCTAATCCTAAATGATTCCTCCACTTCCCACTAGTTTCTAATATCCTGTGTTTTGTGTCCTAAGGCCCTTTCTAGCTCTAGAATTTTGAATTCTAAGATATTTTCCTCCCGTAACATTATATGTGTCAAGGTCCCTTCTAGCTCTAACATTCTATAATTCTAAGGATTCTCATCATCTATAAATAACAATTATCTGCATCATACATTCAATTATCTTATGATATAGTGAAGTGGAAAGAGCATTGGATTTAGAGTCAAAAACTTGGATTCAAATCCTAACACTACCACATACTCACTTTGAGAATGTGGAGGTCATTTAACCCCTCTGTGCCCCAGTTTACTCAACTCTAAAATGAGGAATTTGGACAATATAACCACTAGGGTTCCTTCCAAATCTATATGCTATGCTCTTACCCAAATATAAGCTGTTACATATAGAATGCACCACTAAAATAATATCTGCTTAAAAGGAACATACACACACTCATCAAAAAATTCCAATTACAGTTCACATCCAGAATTTATCTAACCAGATTTTAAGAGGTAGAGGGTGAGGAATGGAGACGCAGGGTAGAAGAAGAAACCTGACATAAATAGACTAAAAGTAGCATGGACACAGAAATAACCTTCAATCAAGAAGACCTTGACTCAAGTCCTATGTCTTCTATGTCCTGGCTATGTGGCTCTGAGTAACTCATTTAACTTTTCAACATTACAGGCAACTTTCTAAAACTATAAGATATAAAGTAAGTATTGATCTGTTGTGGTACAGAGAGTATCCTCATTGGAAGTTCCCTATACCAGTGAAATCACAGGGAAAGTTCCTTACAAAAATTCAAATCACTGTAGTACTTCTTGTGTACAAATTTTCCTGATGATTCTAAGCTCCACAAGGGTAGGGACTGTACTGTATAATTACTTTGTATCCCCATCAGTATTTGACATAGGATGAGGCCTTTATTAGGTGCTCTGCATGTATTTCTCAAAATAAGTTAAAAACTACTACTACCTTTAGTCATCATCACATTTTTCAAAATTCCCATATGCTATCATTTTCAACAATTCCAGTCAAAAGTACTTACCCTAATATTTAACCCATTTTATTTAATAATCTATTTCCTATTAATTTTTAATGTGTTAACTTCTAAAGTTGGTAATTGGCAAACTAATCAAATTATTTCTTCGACATTTTCTTGGTCATTATTCTACTAAGAATTCAATGTCCTCTTCAGGTAGCCAAAGCTTAAGTAATTATGACCAGTCCTGGTCTCAGAGAACAAAAGATGAAACACACCTCCTCCTTCTCAGTGGAGAAGTGGGTGACTACACATATAGATCAAGGTATACACTGCCAGAAATGACTATTGTGTTAGTTTTGTTCTACCACACATTACAAGAGAGAGTTCAGCAGAGTTAATAAGCATTTATTAAGCATCTATTATACCAAGTGAAAAGATTCTGGTATTAATAAAATAAAAATTAATATTAATTATTTATATTATATTTATTATATAAAATTAATAAAATAAAAAAAATTAACCATTCAAAACATAAAGATATTTTTTTAATTCCATATATGGATGCACAAGTTGTGGTATATGAATATGATCGAACACTATTGTGCCATAAGAAATATTGAGCAGAATATTTTCAGAAAAACCTAGAAAGAATTACATGACCTGATGCAAAGTGAAGTGAGCAGAACCAGGAGAACATTGAACACAGCAAAACAATATCATATGATGATCAGCTGTGAATGACTTAGCTGTTCTCAGCAGCACAATCCAAGAAAATTCCAGATTTATGTTGAAAAATGCTATCTGCCTCCAAAGAAAGAATCAATGGAGCCTGGATATAGATGGAAGCATTTATTTTTACTTTCTTTATCTTTCTTGGGTTTGGTTGTTTTGGTTCTTTTTCTATCTGTGGTTTCTTTCACAATGTGGCTAATATGGAAATGTGCTTTGCATGATTGCCCATGTATAATCCAGAGCAAATTGCTTGTCTTCTCAAAGAGGAGAGAGGGGAGGAAGGGAGAGAATTTGGAACTCCAAGTTTTAGGAAAGAAATGTTTAATGTAATTGGAAAAATACATAAAAAATTTTCACATTAAAAAAATCCATGTCCTGGATCAGAACCTATTTAACAACACAGAGGAGATGGAGGAATTTCCTTGTTGCTCTGGGTCCACTGAAAATAATTCACTCAGCACTATGAATGAAAAAGAAGTACATTAGGCTTGAACTAAATTAATCTATATGAATTAGACTGATATTTAAATTGTTTTCTTTATGTGAATTTCATTATGGTTACCCAAAACATCATGCTGTGCTAGGGTGTTAAGTGATTGAGGAATAGAGTAGAAATGCCCAAATTAATAGCACAGCTGTATACCAAACAGAATCTGTATTTTTACTCCATTAGGCTTTTCATTTCTGGGGGAAAAAATAGTACCAGACAAATTCAAAAGTTTGGGAGAAGCAATGATGAAGGAGTGCTCATGAGATGCATGATAAAAGCAGGGCTAGACTTTGGATTCAGAAAACTATTAAGGCTTTATATATCTTCTAGTCAACTGCTTGAATATTCAGGTGGAGACAGACCTAAAAAGGTGAAGGAGTTTTCCCAAGGTAACATAGTGAACAAGAATGATCCTAACAGAGTTTCTGACCCAAGACACCATGATATCTTTCTTCTGTGAGGCCTTAGGTAATCTACCATCCCTACATACTCTATGGGCCTATTGGGAGGAAAGTACTTTATGGAGCATTATGTAAATGGGAATTATTCATTAAAATAGCTAACATTTGTGGAGCTTCATAGGTTTACAAAACTCCTTGTATATATTAGTTCACTCTCCTAAAAACAAGTTTGAAGATCGCTTAAAGGCGTGATAAGGGTGATAAGGCACACGGTGAGTAGGAGTTGGCTGAAACAAATTACCAATAAGGAATTGCATAGGATGTGCAATTTGCAAAGTCACATGAAAAACGTTAGATGTCATCAGAGTTGTGCAAACATAAAAAAAGGTGAGCCAGTCATATCATAAGAAGCGCGTGACAACTAACAAGTTAGACAAGTCCATTAGTAAGCACACATTGATAAAATATCTAGAGAAAGATTCCCACCCCCTAACATGATGAGAAGATTTGGAGGAGGGTACAAATAAAGTCTGTACAGGATAGAAAGACATAGATGGACTGAAATCTTCATGAGTGGGGGCAATTCTCATGTTAATAAAATCCATGGGTGGGCTGGTAGAAGTTTAACAATTGGCTGGGAGGGAGAGGAAGGGAGTGAATGTGTATATA
>CM053772.1:212103354-212124029 GCA_028658325.1 Potorous gilbertii | reverse complement strand
ATCATATAGCATTGTGCATATAAAAATGTGCCTATTTTATAGATGAGGAAACTGAGACTGAAGGAATCAAGACTTACCCAAAATCATCCAGTCAGAAAAGTTCAGAGTCAGGACTTGAAGGCTGTCTTGACACCCAGGCCAATGCTTTCTCTGCTGTAACGTACTGCATACAGCTAATAATATTTTATGATGCTAGCCTTGTATAAGATGGTGCAAATAATTACAACATGATATTTTAACGTCCTTGAATTTTCCACAATGAGTGCCATTCTCTATCTCCTGAATTTGAGGGGGGGAGTAAAAATAGATGTGTTTCAATAGATAATTGCCTTAGCGTTTCCAACTTTCTCCTCCTAACCCACATACCCCATTTTTATATTATAAAGAGCTCATAATGGAACATATATTTATCTAGATATATGTTGGTCCCTCCCCACTCTTAGGAGACTCAAGGGCCAGCAATGTTTTTCATCTTGTCTCTGTATCTCCAGTACCAAATTCAGTACCTTGAAGTTAGTAGTTAATAAATGATAAGATTGTCTTAAAATTTAAATTCCAAATGTGAACTAGGACAATAATTGCATTGTTTCCTCAAGTAACTTCTCTTGGCATTTTTATAAATTCTCTATAAGGCCAAAATTTGAGTCTCAGTCCTGATACTTCTTGGCCATTCCTTCTAATATCTGACCAATTACTAGACAATATATACTCAGTCAATTACTGCTTCATTCTTGATGGCAACACCAAGGACCCATCCCTTGTCCTAAGTCACATAAGCCATTTTCTCACTATGATATCCAGAGGCCCAATGGGTCAGTTGTGGTCTACCAGGTGATCTCAAGCCCTTACCTGATGGGACTCCAGTGCCACCGGCATCTCCTCCCTCCTCACCACTCTATATGGTCACTGCTTCACCTACCAGGAGTTTGTTCTGGCCGCAAAGCCCAGGTTGACTTTTAGGCTTTTACCACCCCTAGCCAAAGATCAAAGGACTGGGGAGAAATTCAGGATAGCTCATCAGTAAAAGTCTGAGATCCTTGCTTTGTATTTTAAAAGAAAGTCTCAATTCACTCCTGGAAACTCAACAATGAGTCAGACTTGAATGGTTCGGATTCTCCAAACTGCTCCGTACTCTACTCTCTCCAAATTTTCTATCACCAGTCAATTGTAAAAGGTCTGCAGTCAGCTTCTCTCCCCCACCCCCTGCCCATGGAGGACATTATAGATAGATTGGAAGCAGTGAATGACCCAGTATTGATCCCCTGGGAATCTACTTAATACTTTACCTGAATAGAAATTGCTTCTCTTTATAGCTGCACAGAGTCACTGGGCACTTTATCTACTGCCACATGCTTATATCTTCAGGATAGCAAAGTTTTACTATAGTCATGGAGCTCTCTTAACACAAAAGATCTTAGATTTCCATCAACATGTCATATACTGTTCGATACCTTCTAGGGCCCAAGCAACATTTTCTTTAACTAATTTGATCATGTTCTAATTAAAGGATGTTACCTTGTCATTGAAAACATGTTGAACTTGAAATTAGGAAACGTGCGTTCAAATTTCACTTATATGACCAAAGAGAAAACACTTAAATGTTCAGTGCCCTAGCAACTCTCTACCATAAGAAGTTACAGTGATAAATTTCAGGTCTCCCACAACTCTCTATAAGAGTCAATTGGGACAAAAACAGAGCTGTTAGTAAACCATCTCATATTCACTTCACCTCTCCTCATTTAGCTTATAATCCCCTGGGGAAAAGGTAGCCTTAATGTCTGTTGAATTTATATCTATTTCTGCACCTTATGCTAAGCAAGTCACTCAACAAGTTATTAAGTGTTTATTAAGTCTGTGCTACATGCCAGACACTATGCTAAGTCCTAGAGATACAAAGAAAGACAAAAAACCATCTCCGCTCTCAAGGATCGCACAGTGTAATGGGAGAGACAGTGTGCAAAACATGATAGAGACAGGACAAATTGGAGATGATCAGTGGAGGCAAGGAACTAAAATTAAAGACTAGGAAAGATTACATATAGAAAAGGGGGTGTTTAGCTAAAACTTAAAATAAGCATTCTCAGTCTAGACACATACAAAGTGCCTGGTAAGAAAGTTTTGGCATTTAAAATGGCCACACCTACTCTTCCTCTCTCTTTTGCAAATGTGGGGGACTATGCAGGTGAAAATGGCATATATCAGACTTTTTCAAGTGTAGATTAATTTTGCTAAAATTGGTTTTCCCTCATTTTTCTTTCCTATAAGAGATGGGAAGGGAGGATGGAGAGCAATATTAGGAAATGTTGTTGAGTCATTTTTCAGTTGTGTCTGACACTTTCTGATCTCATTTGGGGTTTTCATTTCCTTCTCCAGTTCATTTTATAGATGAGGAAACCGAGGCAAATAAGGGCAAATGACTTGCCGAGAGTCACACAGCTGGTGTTCTATCCAGCGCCCCACCTCGCTGACCCATGAGGAAGTGTAGGTGATGTCAAACAAACAAACAAACAAGTAAAAGATAGCCATTAAAATTTCTTCATTTTTTTAAGTTAGCCATCATCCTCTGTATAAGACCTGGATGCAAAGACAAATTCTAGCTGAGGATAACAGTATGAATGGAGGAAATGTTGCGCTTGAGCCTACCCTGGAAAATGGCAAAGACTGAGAAACTTCCATTAAGTTAAAAGTCTGCAGTTCAAGTGAAAAACCTAAAAGCAGGAAACATCAGCAGCCAATTTGTTTCAGGGAGATATGCCGCATGTTTTAGGAGGTGAAAAGCAGCCTACAAAGGAAATGGGAAAGGAGAGGAAGGGACCTAATGATGCCTTTCAAAGCCCAGGAAGATTTGGAGGGAATAAATAAAACCCTCCCCTACCTTAAAACACAAAAATACAAAAACAGAATGGTTTGACCCTTGCCAACAGAGGGAAAAAAATTAGATGGGATTTTGTCCTTTTTTAATCAAGATGATATATTCCAAAGCAGAAAAATTTCCAGTGATTCCAAAGCTGCTCGTTTCATATCTTTGGGTTTTTTTCCTCCTGTAAGAGTCAAGTAACAGAAATAAGTATTTTAATATCTGTCATTTTAGGTTAAGTTTATTGAAAACTTTAAGGTTTACAGAGTGCTTTCTAGTGTCTCTGGAAGGGCTATTCCATTCAAATCTTTCTTTTTTTCCCTGTAAGTTTCAAGTAACAGTTATGATTATTGCAATATTTGTCATTGACATAGCACTTAAAGGTTTACAAAGTGATTTACGTACGTTATCTCATTTGATTCCCCTCAATAATCCTTTGATGTAGGTGCTATATTATCCCCACCTTACAGATGAGGAAATTGAGGCAAACAGAGGGGAAGTGACTTGCCCAGGGTCCCGCAGCTAGTGTCTGAGGCTGAATTTGAACTCAAGTTTCACAGGTAAGTATAATATCAACTCAGATTTTCCTTACATTGATACAGTGGTTGAAGGTTTGCAAAGCACATTCTATACTTACATTATCTCAGTTATCCTCAAAGTGAGGAGGTTCTATTGTCATCCTTACCTTATGGTTGAGGGCAGTGAGATTGAGACAAGTGCAATGGCCTGCCCAAGGGCACACATTGAGCAAGTAGAGGAGAAGGTACAAAAAGTCAAATCCTGAAGATTTCAAGACCAGCCCTGTTTCCACAATGCCAAGCTGCCTCTGTGGAAAGAGGCATATGGATGAACAGTGGAGGGCCCTAATTTACCACAGCTGGTGCTTAGAGGAGGTAAGGGAATTGGTGGAGAAAAAGAACTTTCACAAATCAGCAGACTCAGATGATATTCATCTTGGAGTCTTGAGGGATTTAGCTAACTTAGGAGGCCACAGCCATGGTGTTTTATGAAAGCCAAAGAAAACTAGGAAAAGAGGGCCCTGAAATGTTTCTTAAGAGCCTCCCATATTGTTTCTAAAACATGGAGCTCCCTCTATAACCAACTTGGTTGGTTATAAGGAAAATTCCACCAGCATGAAATGCAGGACTTACTTGTTCAGATCTAGGTGCATCCCACACTTAGACTGATCCAGAAAGTGATTTCACTCAGTCAGAGCTAGCTTCTAGACTCAGTAAAAGGAAGTTCCCCTCTATTTTAAGGTCTGTGAGATATAGGAAACGAGAGGGCTGTACCTGGAATGAACAAATACTCTGAGTCTGAATCCTGCCTCAGACTCTCAGCCTTAATTTTCTCATCTGTAAAACACGGATAATACTAGTACCTGCTTCCCAGGATTGTTGTGAAAATCACATGTGATATTATATCATGTTAACTTTACATGTTAAAATATCCTTACTTTTTCATGGAAAGCACCAGCTACCTTGTCAAGGCATGTGTTTGGGCAGGTGAAGAATGTTGGAATTGGAGTAAAAGGACCTCAGAATCCTGGATCTGCTTTGTACTCCTGTGTGACCCTGGCCAGGTCACTTTGCTACTCTGGGTGAAAAACATCTAGCTCCAACTTTTCACAGATGAAGAAACTGAGGTCCAAGGGAAATGCAGTTATTTGTCCAAGATCACAGAATCATTAAAAGCAGAAGGAGAAAAAAATTACATGATCACTTTTAATATATTTAAAAGTAATAGCAAGTTGTACATAATAGATTTGCAGTAGCATGTACAACCATCTTTTTGTTATACTATGTTATGGAAATGCTTGTTTTATTCCATAAATTAAAAATTAAATTTAAGAAAACTTTAAAAAAAAAAAAAGAAAGAAAATGAAGGATCAACAAGCAAAAAGACCAAGGCAGAATTTTTACTCAAAGTCTGTCTCTAAGCCCAGTTCTTTTTTTCCACTACACCACAATCCCAAGTCTTAGCATAGTAAGTAGATGACGAAAATTCATTAAATTATTAAAGAACACTGAGCAGTAAGGTCTATGATCAGCCATTTCCTTGGACAATTCATTTGTCTCTAGGCATCAGTTTCCTCCTCCGTAAAATTAAGGGAATGAAGTAGGTCAGTGGTATCAAGCATAAAGTGCTCTTCATTGAGAAAACCAGATTAAAATGTAATTAGGAAATATTTACCAAAACAAATGAAAATACAATAGAATATAGAAAATGTTCATTTGTGGTTTTCTAAGTCATTTGCAGCCTCCAATGATCCTTACTTAGTACATTCCAGTTTCTATTTGAGTGTCCATGTCTATTTGAGTTAGACACCACTGACATAGATTATCTCTGAGGTTCTTTCTGACTCTAATAGTCTTTAAGTTTATTGATTTTTAAACTGATTAGCAAATAGAGCTGTTAATAATGGGAGGAAATTTGACTCATGATTACAATAGCTATTTTTTTATGTAATACTTTAAGGTTTGCAAAACACTTTACATGTTATCTCATACCATCACAACATCCCAGCAAAGTAAATGCTGTTAGTATCTTCATTCTTAAAATACAGAAAATGAGACTGAGAATGACTTTAGTGACTTGCTCAAGGTCAGTGACTGCGGTAAGATTCACACGTGGGCATCCCTGAGTCCACTGTCTCACTGCCTCCAAGAGATAGTGAACTGCCCATCCCCCATGGTTTTCAAGCAGAGACCAGATGACCACTTGCTTTAGCAGAGGATATTCATGAATCAGGTAAAGGACTGGACTAAACAATTCTCTAAAAGACATATAAGACTCCCAACCTGTCAGAATCTCCCTCTTGAAACCCGGAAAAGTAGAGTAAAGGATAAAGGGAGCCCACATCAGATTGGGTACCAGTGTGCCAGCAGGAGATGCAGCTGGAGACAAAAGCTGAATGGAGCTCAGAGCTCCCTTCCAACTGTGCTGCCAACAGAAGAGAAATTTTCCTGTATCCTGGTAAAAATGTGACCCAGAAACTGGAGCTGGGAAAATAGTCAGATCAAGCAGACAACCATGGCCACCTAGTCATGTGGGATATACTTGGGAAACAGGCTAAATCTGAGCCAGGGTTTAAAAAAGGGGGGGGGGGCAAGAAAAATGTTCATTTCTTTGGAACAATATGACTGCACAGAATCGATTCGGAAGGAATCCACCCAGTGAAAAATACAGCTGAAGCCAAATCTTACATAACTTCTTCCAGTCTTTTCGAAGCTTTCAGTTTCTCTGCCATTGGTAAACTACCATGGAAAATTCATTTCATGCTTGTCTACTCTGGTAAGACCCCAGAATGAATTGAATTGTTACAAAAAGGTAAAAATTAGGAATGCCAAAAGTCATTTGCTGCATCTAATTAAGAGCAGTCATCTTGGAAGATTTGCATGTGGTTCGGGCTTCCTTTACCTGTAATCTTGTCTGGTTTTTTTCATGTATCAGAGGAGGAGCTGGGAGAAAGTATTATATTTGTAATAATTCCCTGAACCTTGAAAAGGTTAAAGTCCAATTTGGAATTAATTCCTTTTTGGGGATTTGAAAGGCTTTTTTTGGGAGGGGTTTCACACCTGGACATTAGGGAGCTACCTAAAATACTGACATGTAGTGGTGTGCTGGTAAATGTTTAACAACATATGTGTGTATATATGTGTGTATACATGCACATATAAATATATAGCCCCATATATGTGAGCTACACATCAATACACATATATGTATATAGATATACATGTATGTATATATAGGCACACTTTATATAAAAATATAAATGTGTATATATATATGTGTATGTGTGTGTGTGTATACACAATGCCTTTAAGATTAATCTGCATTAACATCTTCACCATCACTCTAAGTCACACAATAAACTGAACTCTGCTTTTGTAGCATTTGTCAATTTCAAAGCTGTAAATGTTTACACTGGAAATTAAACAATCAGGTAATCCTACCGTCTTGAGTCTTAGAGGAAGTCAGCAAGTGGAAGGGAGGAGGGAGAGTATTCCAGACAGGGAGGGAACATCCAGTGAAAAGTAAGGAGACTGTCTAGTGTGAGAACCAGGAAGGGGGGCAATGTTGATAAATGACAGAATCAGTGGAACCAAGTATAAAAGAACTAGAAAAACAGGAAGGGGCCAGGTTGTGAAGGGCTTTTAAAATCAAATAAAGGATTTCATATTTGATCCTGGAGGTAACAGGAGCCACTAAGTTTATTGTGTAAGATACAGGGGGAATGGGGGGAGTGATAAAATGGTTATATCTGTATTTTAGGAAGATCACTTTGTGAGTAGAATAGAGAGATGGGCTAAAATGAGAAGAGATTTGGGGTAGTAAGACCAAGCAGAAGGTTATAGTAGTAGTTCAGGTATGAAATGATAAGAGCCTGAATTAGTGGGGCAGCCATGTAAGAGGAGACATGGTAGGAAGACAGAATCGACAGAATTTGACAACATAAATAGATGGGAGAGACTGAGAATAAAGAGTCAAGGATGAAAGTTAGGTTGTAAGCCTGGTGCCTGGGGAAATGGTGGTGCCCTCACTAGTAATGGGAAAGAAAGGTAGAGAGAACAGAGGACTTAGGGGGAAAAAAGATAATGAATTCACTTTGAGACCCAGTGAGCATTCAGAACATTCATTTGGAAGGTAATGATAGATAGATAGATAGACAGACAGAGAGACAGACAGACAGACAGATAGATAGATAGATAGACAGACAGACAGAGAGACAGACAGATAGATAGATAGGTAGATAGGTAGGTAGGTGGGTAGATAGATAGAATGCATGTATGTATGTGTACACACATATATAATACATTAATGTAAAGCTATGAATTTTAATTATAGGAAACATTATTTTTCATTCTTTTTTAATTCTCTTCATTTTTGCATCACATTCATTTTCAAATATATCCCTTTCTCTCTCCTACTTAGTAAATCATCCTTTGTAACAAAGAGAGAGACAGAAACAGAGAGAGAATAGTGCTTTAGCAAAAACAACCAATCATCTATGTATGATAGTTTATGCAATATTCCAAGCCCACTTTCCTCCACTTTGACAAAGAAAAGAGAAAGATACATATTTCAACTCTTCCCTGGGGCCAGGGAATTATAATTCTGTGGCATTAATTTTTTTTTGCTTCTTTCCCATTTACATTGTTATAATTAATTTCTATGTAGTTTTTGACTTTATATCAACTCATATGTCTCACCATGTTTCTTTGAATTCTTCATAAGTGTCATATCTATGGCATACGCTAAGATTCCACTACATGCATGTGCCACAATTTGTTCAGTCATTCCCAACTGATAGGCATCTATTTGTTTCCAGTTTTTTGTTACCACAAAAGGTTGCTGCTATGAATATTTTGGTGAATATGAGCATTCCTATCTGTTTCTAACTTAGCTTGTTTGCTTCTATTTGTATCCCCAATACTTTGTACAGTGCCTACTACACAGTAAAGGCTTAATAAATATTTGATCTAATCTATCTATATGATATATAGATTGTATATACATACATATATATATATATATATATATATATATAATAGTGGTATGGATGTCTTAACTACTTTAATTAGCATAATTCCAAATTCTTTTCCAGATTAGTTGGACCAGTTCACAGTTCCACCAATAGTTTATTAGTGTGTTATATGTTACACTTAACTATAAGAAAAGGCTTGTGACAACACCCAAGGGCACAAGTGGCCAAGGATGCATAGTCACTATAGAGGCAAGAATACAACTGATTCTCCAGAGAGGGAAAGAATGCATGAGGTTCTTCATAAATTCACTGTGGTAGAGTTAAATTTGAACCTCAGAAAGAGGAGAAAGGGATCTATGATCCCACAAGAGACACCTTTTAGACCTGATACCTAGCTTATGCCAGGTTCATTCTATCCTTCTCCATTCAGTAGGACCCCTGGGTTCCACCCAACAGATTTGCTCAGTGACGGAAAAGAGGAGTAGGGATTTTATAGGGAAGATAGGAGTTGGTCCTGGTTTGTGTAATCTGTTTTCCACCTATGCTGTCAAAAGTAGGGTGGCACCAATTAAAGAGGACCTATCTATCCAGACCCATTTACCATTACTCCTCCACACGTATTCAACATTTCTGCTAAACCATCCTGTTCCCTGCTGTCTGTATATGACCCCCCATTTCCTGCCTCCAAACTTTGCATGGGCAATCTCCTATACCTCAAACATCCTCCTTCACCTCCACTCCTTGGTATTCTTCTGTCCACCCCAGTCTCATCTCAATTGCACACAAGAGGTTTCAAGATTCTCTGAATTATCGATGGTGTTTTCTCTTCCTTCCAAATTATTTTACATCTTCCTGGTACACATATTTATTTAATTGTGTACAAGTTGTTTTCCCAGGTAAAGATAAACTTTTGAGGTAGGAGCTGATTTCATTTTTTTTTTTACTTTGTACTCACAGAACTCAAAAAATTACTTGACACATAATAGGTGCTTAATAAATGCTTGTTGCTGAACTGGGGTTTCATAGGAGATAGATGTTTATAGTATGGAAGATTTGGGGGAAATGGGGGGAGTGTGAGGAGGGGCATTATAAAGCAGGGGCAGTTTGTTATGAAGAAGGCCAATTGTATACTCCCTCCCAAACCAGAGATTTTCTAGACTAACCAGGTCCTCCCTCAATGATTTTAACTTGTGAGAAGTTGCTAAGACAGCAATCCAGATAGGAGCACCACTGTAACAGAAAAGATACGTAGGTGCATTAGTACATTAAATGCATTAAAAACAAAGTCCTCTGTTAGGAGATTACCAATCAAGGAGCATGTCTTGGAGGAGGTGGCATTTGGAGTTGAGCTTTAAAGGCTTTTCACTAAGACACAAAGAACTGGTAACAGCTTAAAGTATAACCCCTCCTAGAGGATTTCCATTTGGAAAGGGATCAAAGCTTTAGGCTAGAAGGATGGAGCTCTGATACTAGGATTTATGGGGGTGGGGCACTAGGATCTCCTGGTGGGTGTGTGGTCCCACCACACAGACAGATGCCTTCTCATTGCCCAGGACAGAGCTATCTGGAGGAGGCAAAGCAAAGGGCTATGGATTCCATTAAAGCCTATGGTAGTAGAAGAGTAAAATTGTCCCCACAAAAGCTCCCCTTCCTAACCATGGTCAATAATAACCAAAAAAAGAACCAGAAATACAATGAAGAAGATTTTGCCCCTTCCTTGGGCGTTTCCCTTCAGAGTAGACTGTGTAGCCAGGAAGTAGAGCTTGTGCCTAATGAAAAGGAATGCATTTTCCTAGTGCTGAATTTTCTGTGTCTAAAAATGGACTCAGCCCCTAAGCATAAGGCCAAGAAATGCCTGCTGTTAGAAAACCACTGCAACACACAGACATTCTCCTCAGGCCCTAGGCACGGATTTTGTAATAAAAGAGTCCCAGAAATTGGATAGGGCACAACGCGACTGGCCAGCACAGCTGTCAATCAACAACCACTGTCAATCAGCAACCGGACATAAATTTAATGGGTTATTATACTGTTGCTAGCTACTCTAATGCTGATGGACAGCCCAGTCAACCAGTGAGAGAGAAAACAAAAATTCTGGAGGATGCTGGATTTAGTTTTTGTCCTTTTTCTCTCTTCTTCCCACTTATTCAACACAAAAAAACAATGTGGTGGTAGGATAATAAGCATTAAATAGGGAGACAAGACAATTGGGTTCTAATCCTGGTCCTGATACTACTTCCCTACCTTGAACAAGTCACTCTGCTTCATCCAGCCCTAGTTTCTTCATCTTTAAAGGGGAGAAAATTTTATATTTCTCATAACTGTCATAAGAAAACATGTTGTGAACTTGAAAGATTGAGGGGATGGAGACAGAGGGGACAAAGGAGAGAGACAGAGAGAGACACAGAGGGAAGGAAGAGGGATAGAAAGGGGAGAAAGGACAGCGGGAGAGGGAGAAAGGGAGAGAGAAAGGACAGAGAGAGAGAGAGAAACTATATAAACTTTTTGTATATTATTTAATTTGAATTTCACAATAATGATGTGAAAGGTAATAAATGTGCTATCTCCATTTTATAGGTCAGAAAACCGAGGATTAGAAAGGTTAAGTGAGTAGTCCATGGTTCAAACTGTTGTCAAAGTCTAGATTTGAGGCCAGTTCTAATGAGGTGAAATCCAGTGCATTTTTCTCTTTAACTGCATGTGTATGATGTCTAGACTTTCAACTGAGAGGTCTGGACATCCTCCAATGGGTCACTATCCCTACAAAAGCTCAGCAGAGTGACTATGGTCCTGAATTTTAACCTACCCCATTGTAAGTCACTGCAATAAGTAGAATGTGAAGAAAATACATACCATATATTGAAATCCAACTTCTCACGATGCCTGACTTTTAATAAATGTTTATTGGATGAATGAATAAACAAATAAACCAAAGGATCATCAAAATGATCTCAAGGATAAAAAATTCATGTCTGATTTGGTTTTAGCAAAAACCAATAACATATCTTTGTTACTGATATTCAGAGATGCACACAAGTAAATACTTGTCATTTTATATCTTCGGTATGTGGCTATTTCACTGGGATTTAGGCAGGTGTGGTGAGGGGGAAACCAGGGGAAGGTAGTTTAGCGGACAAAGAAAACGGTTCCATGAGGAAAGATAGAAGGTCCCAAACAAAAAATAAGAAAGAAAAAGCAGATTAGAATATCTTTTTGCTGATCATGGATTTCTATAACAGGCCACCATTTACCTCTCTCTGGAGCTTAGGCTTTTTTTTCCCCGCAGTTAAACTCAATGGAGTACATCGAATATGCATCTACCAGTGCAGCAGGATGGTGAAGCTGGCAGCAGCCCTAAATAAGGCTAGCTTGTAGAAAACACATTATGTCAGCATTCCCTGGAATTCTGATTTTCCTTCAGGTCAAAAAAGGACATTGGTTCATTATCAACGACTGAGCTGTCCTGGTGCTGATCTTGGAGGCCACATCTCCAAATTCAAACCTGAAGATAGAATTTTGTTACTAAGATCCTAGCCCTGAGACCCAGAAACAGAAAATTCTCAGAAAAGAGACTGTAGTTTTCCATGTCACTTGAATTAATTCAATTCAAAAATCCTCTTTTGAGTATCTTCTATGTGTGAGGTACTGGGGACACAAAGGAGGGAAGGGAACAAGCATTTATTAAGCACTTTCTGCATACCAAGGATTGTAGCAGCCTTACAAATCTTATTTGATCCAAATCTCAAAGACAAAAAAGTGAAACAATCTTTACCATTAAGGAGATTACAAAAAATTTTTAATCATAAATTGTATACCTCCACCAGCTTTTGAGCATGTAACCCCAATTACTTATATATGTGTATGAGTGTGTGTATACACATATATACATACATACACATATAAAAATATGTGTATATGTATGTGTACATATATATTTCCTTTATAATAGTATATGAATTACTACTACATTAATAATTATGTATACTAGAAGAATTATATAAAATGAGATACATATGAAATACGATTTGATCTTAAAATTCTCTCTAGAGTTTATTGAGCAAGAGGAGGGTGTCATGGTCAAGTCTGTTCTTTAAGGGAAAAGACTTTTCTCTGGCACTTCTTTGGAAGATAAATTGAACAGGGAAGAGACTTGAGTTGGGGAGAACAACTAGGATGCTATTGTAATAGTCCAGGGTGCTTTCTTGAGTGGAGTTATGGGGATGGATGTGAGAGATGCTGAGAAGGTAGAATCAAAGAAATTCAAAACTGATTCAATATTTGAAATGAAGGAGAGTAGGTAGATGAAGATGACATTGAGGCTGGGAACCTAGGTAACTGGAAGGATGGTAATGCCCTCCCCCCAAAACAGGGAAATTTAGAACAAAAATGAGTTTCAGAGATAGATTATTAGGGAGATCTGGGATGCAGATCACAGCTCATTCTTATCTCCTCTGTTTGGGCAACTTCTTCTGACCTATTGAAAATGAAAAGGAAGGAGCAGTGTTCTTATTCGCTGTCCAGGAGAGCCATCTAGAAGGAGCAATTGCTGCTTCCATCTGGTGATGTGTGGGGAGGAAGGAGGCAAGAATGAGTGCTCTAGGGGTAAGGTAGCAGAATTTGCCCATGTAACTGCTGGTGAGGTGAGGTGAGGTTGCCTGGGTTGTGATTATGTCATAACCACTGTCAAGGGCCAGCACCAAGAATATAAGAAAAGTCAGTAGCTCTCACAGGCAAAAATGGCTAGTGGCAAGAGAGGGCAAAGTGAGGGAATATTGGTCAATAATGGGTGAAGAGGGGGTCAGACTGCTTTAGAGATAATCTAAGTGATTTTCAGTCTCAGAAATGATGGGATGCAACCCATCTTCCCACGCTCCTTTAAGTCATACCATAGTACATTGGAAGTACAGAGCCCATATTTTGGAGACCTTTCTAGAGAAAAACAACATAATGGAGGTAAGCATATGTAAAGTGTGTGTAAAGTCAATACGAAGTTGTTTGGAGGAAATTGAGAACATTGACACCTGGGGAGATCAAAGAAGGCTTCCCATAATAGGAAGAGCATGTGCTTGGCTTTGAAGGAAGCAAGGGATTCTATTGTGGGAGAAAGGAAGAGCATGCTAGCCTTAGAGAAGAACCCGTCCAAGAGCCCAAAGGCAATGGAATGTGTTGTATAGGGATGAACCCGTACATTCAACATTCATCTTCCCTTAAATAATTCTTCTTAGTTTATATAGATGACAATCCAGGCATGAGTTCAACAGTGGGAGAACACAGGAAAGAAGGCAGGGCAAAGTTTTGTATATACAAGTACTCACCTGGGCCCTGTTCCCTGAACTGTTCTCCCAAGCTTTGTCCAGAGAGAGTCCCCTTGATTTGCCATTTCATTCTTTTTCATGGAGGGGAACAGAAAAGAAGAGGGATATAGAATTCTGGACTAACTCAGCATGCTTACTACACAGGTTACTGGCATCTGTGGCACCTGGACTGACCCTTTCAATAAGGCCACCACAGAAGCAGCTGCCAGTGGCATGATTTTTTTTTTACCAGGACTGGACCAGGAACAGAGATGTAAGCTGCCTAGCAGGACCGTGGGAGGTAAGTAGCACTTCTGGTAAATTGAATCTAGAGCAGAGTTAGAGTCCAGGGCTCTTGGACTAGCAGCTTGAAAGAGTCATATTATTTACTGAGGTGAAAGAACGATGAACTCCCCTCCAGTCACTTTTTCTTGCTCTAATTGATTAAGGCACCTGACCTCTGAAAAGAATTCCCAGATGTAAAACAAGCCATGTTCTTAATCCTTTCACCAATGGAGAAAGTAGAAAATATATCAGTAGGTTTGTTTGATGGGGTTTTTTTTTCCATTTTGAGAAATGGTCAGGAAGTTTGGAAGGGACGACAATAGGACAAAGCTCTTTTTTATATTTTACCCTTTGTATTTTGACATTTACTTACTTGGCTGAGCTTTAGTAAATCACATGACCACCAAAAAGTCAATAGGTTGAATCTAAGAATGAGCTTGATGAACAAGAACTCAGTTCCCAGAGGCAGGGTAGGGACTTGAGCACAGAGAGAGTTCCTATTTCAGTCACTTTGAGTATATTTTCAATCATACTCAGATCTATATTGAAGCCAAGCCCTGTAGAGCCCAAGACAGAGAGGGGGTAGGTTAAGAGTTGGTATCCTGCCCACTCTCTGGTGAGCAAAGGAAATGCTGAAGCCTTTGGGAGTACATTCAGAAGCAGTCACTGAGCTGATGTCCTGAGGGTTGCACTATATATTGGCCAGAATATATTATACACCCTTACTGATCAGCCAGTCAGTTAATTAATTGATTGATTGATTAGTTCATTGGCAGCCTGCTTCTCTGTAAGTTACAGAAAGCAAAGGAATAAACAAGTTTGACTAGTTAGAATTTCTGCTTCACCATCAAGTATATGTATGCCTAGCTCACATCCTCTCACCTGATTTTATAGTGCTTTCTATTTCTTTTTAAGTGAGACCATATTCCTGAAGGCACTAGGCTCACACAACTCTATGAGGTTGGTAAGAGCTCCATTTCACAGAGGTGTACTACCAAGTAAGCTAGAAAAAATGTTAACCTTTAGTTCTGCTTCTGATACATACCTGCAGGATGACCCTGGGCAGATCACTTAACAACTAACAATGTTTCAGGTAACTAGTTAAGACTATGAATAACAGAATTCCCTCGCAATGCAATAACAGATAAGGGTACAAATCAAAAGCAAACAACCAGACAAAAAGCATGATACTTATGCAACATAGAAGGAAACTGAGGCCATAAAGGCTAAACACGACTACCTCAAAACCATCCAGCTAAGACATGTGAGGGGCTATGTATTCAAATTCAGGCCTCCTGACTCCAAACTGAATGGTCTGTCAATTACCCCATTCTGCTTCTTCCAAAAGAAAGGAAAATAAAAGAGGAATTTAAGGGAACAGCTTTTACATTTTCTATGCCTTGGCATTTTATATGCTTTAACTTCGATTTTTTAGCTTGGTTCTTGGCCAACTGGGCTTAGAATCAAACTGAGCAAAATCAATCAACACAAATAAAGCTAAAATTGTCCAGCCTCCTTTATAGCTCAAAGATTTTAATCACAGTAACCTTTTTTTATTCTCAAACATATTTTAATTGCTGAGAACTTTGTTTTCATAGGATCATAGATTTAGAGTTGAAGGTCAATCAGTCAGTCAAAACACATTTATTAAGTTCCTACTATGTGCCAGACACTGTGCTAAGTGCTAGGGACGCAAAGAAAGGCAAAAGTCACTTTCTGCTCTCAAGGTGCTAAGTCTGACAGAGGAGACAACATGCAAAGAAATATATACAAACAAGCTATATATAGGATAAACTGGAGATCATCAACAGGAGGAAGGCATCAGAATTAAGGGACCTTGGGAAATGGGGGAACCTTGGAGCCATTTTAATTCATTTGAATTGAATAAACTGCTGTAACTGGAGTCAGGAAGATCTGCAATCAAATCCTGCTTCAGGTTTTTCCTAGCTGTATGACCCTGAAAGAAGGCATTCAAACTTCCAGTTCTGAATTTATAATTCTATGATCCTTTATTTTATACATGAAAAACTGCCCCACAGAGGTTAAGTGACTTTCCTCAGATTACACAAGTAGGAATTGGTAGATGTGACATTCTAAAAGCTTATTAGAAGCATCAGATGAATCAAAGTAAAGTCATACCCATTCACGTAATGAGCAGAGGACATATTTAGGAAAAGCATGATACCACTACAGTTCCAAGTGGTCATTCATCCACAGAAAAAATACAGCCAAGATAGTCTTCCCAGGTTACTGTCTGCATCCTTGGGTAGCACATTGCACAGACCACAAAGACATGTCATATGGAACTCAAGGAAGTCCATCAATCAGAGCTGTTGGCATCCTCGCACAAACTACTTCATCTGAATAGTAATTAGGAAAGACTCAAGCAGAAACAACAAACCCATGCTTGAGAATCCTGCTGACCAAAGCAACTGCTGGATTGGGGTACACATAAGAGGAGGCCACTGCAGAAAGAGAGAGAGAGAGAGGAACCATGAAAGTCCTCATTATAAGTTCCCCCAGTCAAGCACCATACTTGATTGGGAAATTCTGGCCCTTTTCAATGAGGAGAAAATATGTGTATTTCAAGTGCTTTCCCCAAATAAAACCATGAGTTTATGATTAACCCCACATTCTCTTGACTTTGGATTCTGTAAGCAGATGGTGTATATCTTGAATATTTTATTTAGGCTATGTGGGAACACATTTTATGATAAAAACCAGAACATTCTTGCTCTTCACTTTCCATTTCAGGCCAGACTTACTTACAGCCCTGATCTGTTTTCTTTTATAACCAGTCATTCAGATCTTTATTTTCACTGACAAGTCTAATCATTTTATTCATGTTATATCAAATCAAGAGGAACCTATGAAAAGTATGGCCAAAATTTATTTGACTTGTCTTGGCTAACATTCCCCTCCTTTTTCATTTCAAGATCTTAGAGTGGTTCTAAACAGAAGACTTGTGATGAAACAGGCATAGTCTTCCTACCTACCTAATAAAGGCAAAGGATCCCCTGGCCCGTGGTAAAGGTACATGCACTAATATGCAGCAAATCAAGTTACCTTATCACGCCCCCTCCCAAACATTTCTAGAGAATCTGAGACTTAATGAATCTCAGATTTTTAGATTGAAAAGGGACCACAGAAGTCAGCTAATTTAACCTACTCTCAAAAAGGAATTCCCTCAAAAACACATGTGCAACAAGTGGTCATCCAAAGTCCATTTGGCAATCTCTGATGAGAGGGAAAACCCAAGAAAACCCATTCTATTTTGGAGTTTTTATTTATTTTGCTTGTGTGGGTGGGAGGGGGTATTTGTTTTATTTCATTTTAGTTTTTACATTTCCATACTTTTCCATATTACTCTCCTTCTACAAAAGCTCTCATAAGGAAATAAAATCACATTTAAGCCAAACCACTAAGACAGTGACCTCATCTGAGAGTACATGTGGCAGTCTACATCTATAGCACTCCCCCCACCTCTCTTTTTTAATTAACAGAAATCTATTTTCATTCCTTCTGACACCCACTCCATTTCAAAAAAAAAAAGAAAAAGAAAAACAAACTTCTTGGAACAAACATGCAGTCAAACAAAACAAATTCTCTCGTTGACTTGACACAAAATTTATGTATCTCATTCTATATCCTAAATCTATCACCTCTCTGTCAGATGGGAGAACTAATATATTTCTCCATCAACCCTTGGGAATCATTGAGGGTCAGAGCTTTTCATCTTTAGAGTGTTATTAGTGTATAGATTCTTCTTAGGGTTCTATTTTTTTCTTCATCAGTTTATAAAAGTCTCCCATGTCGTTTAATGTTCTAAGTTCTTTTTGTGGTTCTGCTTACCTCATTGTGCATCAGTTCATATGCCTTCCCATTTCATATTTTGTATACCTTAAAAGTATTCCTTTATATTCACACAGCACAACTTATTCAGCCATTTGCAATCCAAGTTTGTACTGCTCTAATTTTTAAAAAGTTTTTCCTAATGTCAAATCTAAATTTGCCCTTTGATAACTAGTACTCATTGCTCCTGGTTCCACTCTCTGGTGCCCAAAACTATGCCTAACCCTCTTCCACATGCTAATCCTACAAATAATTAAAAACAACTATGATGTCACCATGGGTCTTTTCTTCTTCAGATTAAATATTCCCAGTTCCTTCAACCAGCACTTACAGGACCTTGTCAAGCATTCTTTTCTAGAGGAAAACTTTCATGACCTTTCAACTGCGAGTGCTCATTCTACTCATCAATTTTGTATTTATTTTGGTATGTATTCTTCATATATTTTCTCTATACTCATATATGCACATGTTATCTCTTCCAACAGAAAGTAAGCTCCGAAAGAACAAAGATTCTTTCATTTCTTTTTAATTTGTATGCCCAGCCCCTAGCGTAACCCCAAGCACATAGAAGAAATTCTAGAAATGCTTGTGGACAATTTGAAATTCTGCGCAAAATGTTACAGACTTTGACCCAGAAATACAACTTCAAGGCCTATACCCCCCAAGGAGAGTGACAAAAGAGGACAAAGACTGATGTACAAAAATGTCCATAGCAGCTCCTTCTGTGGTAGTAAAGAACTCAGAACTAAGGCAAAGGTACCCATCCAATGGGGAATAGATAAGTGAATTATGATGTGTGTATATAATAAAATACTATTGTGCTGAAAGGAATAATGAAAGGGATGGTTCGGAGAAAACCTGTGAATCCTTCTATAAACCAATGCAAAATGAAGTGAGGAGAACCAGGACAACATATATAATAACAGCAAAATGATAAAGACGGACAACTTGCAAAGACTTGAGAACTCTGATCAACACAGTGATCAACCACAATTCCAGAGGAGATAAAATAAAGATACCACCCATGTCCTGACAGAGCGGTAGACAGCATCACTCTAACAACTAATGCACAGAATAACACACACATTTTCAGACATCACCAATATAAGAATTGTTTTTGCTTGACTTTTTGTTACAGGGGTTTTGGTTGCTGTTTTTGTTTGTTTTAGTGAAGGCATGTAGGAGACTGTAGAGGAAAAATAAGTACTTGAAAATTGGGGGTGGAAATAAATACTTAATGATTGATTGACATACACTCAAGACTCTTCACCATCTAGGGTGTCCTGTTCTACATAACCTGCAGATGTCTTTAAACTGTGATGCCCAAAATACTCCAGATGATGTCTGACCAGGGCAGAGTGCCATGGAACTATTACCTTCTTATTCCTGGAAATTATTCCTCTCCTTGTAGTCTCAGATCACTTAATTTTTATTTTTATATTTACTGACAAATAACATCTACACAAAAATCCTCCTCCGGTGTTTCACTGGGATATGGAAGTAACCTCACAGTTTTCAAAGTATGCATAAATATAATGCAAGTTTGGTAGGTCCTGCCATATGGAATGGATCATGGACTTGGTGATGATCTGTATACCTGTCATCCAAATAGCTAAGTTCAGAGACATTCCTCACCAAGAAAAGTCAAATAGTATAAATTTGGTCTAATGAGATATGGCCAAGGTTTGTTCAGGGGAACCAGCCCTTCCTGAGCAGTGACCCATGATCTCAGGATGAGTCACTAAATAGGGAGGCACTTTATCCACACAAAGACATGGTTGTACCATAAGCATCAACATCTCTTGGAATTTCATCCAAAACTTAGAATCTGAATCACTGAAATTTCCATTTTCCGACAACAATCTCCTCACCATTCCTCTCTCCCACATTCTTCCTTGCAGGAGACCTATTGTTTTCTCTCAGTGTCCTTTCATCTATTTACCTTTTTCTATTCACCATCTCTCCCATTCTGGGCTACACTTGCCTCCATTCTCAGCCTTGACCTCATGGTTAGTCATTTTAATGATTTCACTAGCTATAATCCTTACTCTGCTAGCCTTTCACAATTTCCAAGGATATATGTATCATTGTCCCTAGGTAATCCCACCGATCCTTTTCTCCATTCCAATTCCAAGGTTAAGTATTGCTAAGAGAATCACAGAATGGAGTTAATTCCATGAACTACAAATTTGTTACATAATCTTAGCTGACTCCTTGCTACTTGATATATTTCTCTTCTATACTTTTATCAGTTCTACATCTTATTTCTCACAGTAAATATTCCAAATATTTTCTTAACTCCTCTCCTCTTACCCCTCTACCAACTCAATTGTGAACTCCTGAATTTACATCAAATGACTTAGGGACCTAGATTCTTTCTTGCTTGAGAGGTCTGAGCCTATCTGGCATGAATTTTTATTCTGTTCCATCACTCACTTTTCCCATCATTCTTCTGATGTCAGAAGAGCTACCCCTACTGCTTCTCAAGGCTAATTCCTCTACCTAAAGCTTTGATCTAATTCTCTTCCAGCTTCTTTTGGCCTTTACTTCAGCAGCCATCCCTTCCCTCTCGTGCATCTTCAATCTTCCCTTTCCAATGGTTCCTCTGGATCTGCCTACAAACACATTCAACTCTCCCTAGTCCCCAAAACCAAACCTTTCGACCCTGTGTATCTACCATCTCATCTTTCTCTCCTCCTTTTCACTATTATACAGTGAAATATATTGGGTTCAAACCTGTGATTTCACTGGTTTAGATGTAACTCTACTGCTGCTCAATGCTAGAGTGTTTTTTTTTTCCCAAAGGACAGCCCTGTTAAATTCAATGCTACATTCCTTCATGAATGAAGGAATTTCCCTATAAAATGTTGGAGGACTTTAAGATTGTCAGTCTAAG
>CM053772.1:212086101-212102854 GCA_028658325.1 Potorous gilbertii | reverse complement strand
AATTCTGAAAGTCTCAGGGTGACTGCCCCTTATTGGGTGAATTTGGGTGGTAACTGCACCGATAGTGCTGAAATCTCATTCCTTCAAAACCTGAAGAAGATTGAAGACCAATGGCTAAAAATGCCACTAATCAAATGAGTTATTTTTGTCGTTTCCCCAACCATTTCCCCACCACCCAAGGCAGCAATTTGAGTGGTAGGAAAAAACAACATTGCAGTTACCAAAGCATTCTGTGGTGTCACATCCATCTCTCTCCAAGATTATTTGGAGAAAGTGGGGAACAGCCTGGAGTGATCGCTCAAATCCACAAATTTCAGCTACAGTACTTGATCCAGATAGAAATCACTAGAACTTGAACCTTCCTCTCCAGTTATTTCATTCTCCACTCAAAATGGCTTAAAGGGTGTTTAGAGAAGATACCCCAAAAGGGAACACTGCAAAGCAGGCTCCACCCTGTTCTGACTCTTACTCCCACCCCCTTCCCAAATCAGTAAGCACAGGGCTTGCGTCCACTAACCAGGATGCGAACTCCTCAGATTGTTTATTAGAGCTGGTCCAGCTGAATTGTGATTTTGCTCAGTGCCATCCATCCAGCACGGCCCTGCGCAGGGGCTGCCTTTGGGTAGGTTTTGGTTTTTTTTCCCTTCATAAAATGCAGTAACACGACCCTGCTGCTCCGCCTGGTCAGCCATCCAGAAACTCCACGCATCACTAAATCTTCCCTCCGTCAGAGAGCTCAGGTTGGGAATTGGTGGATGTCAGCGGTAAGGGCAACCAGAAGGCTAGAGAAAGGTGTAGGTAGGGGCAGCCAGCACCTTTCATATGTTTGCATTTTAGGGAGAAGGTCTTTCACAGAGAACCATGGAGAAATTTTGGGGTCTCTAATACTTATGGATGTCTCCAAAAAAAGCCCAAGCTGCTAAGTCAGTTTAAAAAATAATTTTTGCTCCCCCTCCCATCCTTGTCTCTCTGTAATCACAGAATCTGAGCCCCAGAGCTGGAAGGAAGCTTTACAGATGAAGAAACTGAGGCTCTGAGAAGTTCATTGACTTGTTTAAGGTCACAGAGACTGAGTGGCAGAGTAGCGATTTGCAAACAAGTTCTTTGATTCTGAATCTTATATACTTTATACTACATCATTCTAAAGGACTTACGGTACTCTTGACTTTCAGTGCCAGTGGTAGACTCCCACCTCTGTACAAGAAAGGCAACTATACATTTACTGAAGGTTGTAAATGGTCCTAGTTCCTTGGTTTCAGGAAGCAGAATTTGAAGTACAAAACGGTCTTTCAAGTAGACAACTTGATATAACCCATTCACAGCTGGGACCTTGACTTGCTTGCTTTCTATCCAATATCCCACCCTGAATGACATCTCTCAGAAAACTTATGATTAATAGTCCTAGAGTTTCCTCTATCTACACAGGGGACCATGCAAAGGATGCAGGACTTGTCAAGGTTAAGGACAGAAGAGGAATGAAGGCCAGTGAGAGAATTTCCCTCCATTTCTTAGCCAGCATTTGGATCTAGTTAATGGAATTCTAATTATACAAGCAAAAAACTAGAAGGTGCCAACTAAAATTTATATGCAAAGATAGAGATGATAGAGAGATAGAGTTGAGAGAGGGGGACAGAGAGACAGAGAGAGATCTTATTAAGAGTTTCTTAATAAAGCCCTGAGCTAAGGAGTTGAGATAAAAATATAAGCAACCGTAATAGTCCCTTTCCTCAAGGAGCTTACATTCTAATGAAAGAAGATACACATAAAAAAAAGCTTTGTGAGGGGAGGAAGAAAGAAGGCAATGCTGAAGATAAAGAGGAGTGTTACATCATGAAACCAAATATGACATATGGGTGGGCCCTTCCTTAAATAGTGACTGATGGAGGGAGTTACGCATGGGGAGAGATTCCTTAGACTCTAGCCAAGTCAACAGAAAACAGTGTGGAAATGCTACAGGGTACAATCAAGTTCCTTGTTGACATTAAAGTGATGAGCCAAGAATCCCAGCCTCAGCATCCAGTTATGAAGACTTCTGAGAAATAAATGCCTCCCTTTTCCATGTGCCAGAGGGAGTCTGGAGGTTTGTGTTAAACACTAAAACAATGCTCATTTCCATGCTGAAATGGGAGTTAGAATAAGTTTCTGTCCTGTGAGAGTCAGGAGAATTTGAATGGCTGCCACTTCTAAAATATGTATTTTTATTGGTTATATATTTATTACCCCTAACCATTAAACTATGAGCTAATAAAATGAATCTTTGTGAAGGGGTCTTTGGATGGTAGCAGTGAAGGGAGGGAAAGACCTTAATTCGCAGATAATCCACATACAAATCCTAGACAAACAAGAGAAAAGTGATGTCATCTGCAAAGCAGGTAGAGAACTAAGGCCAGAATGGCAGCCAGCATGCTAGGATCAAAGAAAGCATCGTCTTGCCTCCCAGAGAGCCCTCTAGCGTTGGGTGGGACAGATGGCAGGTAGACCTTGAGTACTTTGACTAGTTCTCTCTACTAACTAGAGCTATTGGTTACCGCACTCCAAGAGGCCATGTAATCCAAATCCATCATTATACAGTAGTAAACTGAGGCCTAGGGTGATTAAATGTGAGGATAAAATGCAATACTATATGAAAAGTGCTTTGCAAAACTCAAAGTATTATAATGTTAGCTATTATTAAAAAGTTCACCCAACATTACGTTGTACAGGTAGTGTCAGAGAGGAGATTCAAAGACCTCATTTTTTGAGATGAACAAGAATGATGATTAATGAACAAATAGAATTCATAAACTAAGAGTCATATACATGATTTTTGTATTGGGTTCCAGATATAATTATCAGGCATGTAACAATGTAAGAACTTAAAGAGGATATGAAAATTTCAGCTTGGGACCTTTGTCCCAAATACCACAATGTAGTAACAGCCTTGATTATAATGAAGTTATTTAAACAACAATAACAATTCACATTTATATAATGTTTTCCAATCACAAAATGCTTTATAATGCATTCACTTCATTTCATGAAATTCACCTGATCTTTGCAACAATCCTCTGTGGTGTTGATTACTGCAGGTATTTTTATTCCCATTTTACAGAGGACATTAAGACTCAGAGGTTAACTGACTTACCCAAGGTCACATAGCGGCCAACCTAGAACTTTGAAGCAGCAGTTAGTAAAGCGAGAAGGGACCTTCTCAATACGTCAAGTGGTACCAGGAATTTTTACCTGGGGGGAGAGGAAGGGAAGGAATTTTTGAACATTTAAACAAATATTCTCACGACTACATTTCAATATAATGGCTTTCCTTTGCAATTCTATATATTTTATACATCTAAAAACATGATTCTAAGAAGGGGTCAACCGATATCACCAGAATCTCTGAAAGGACAAGGTTAAGGACCAGGGACTAGTCCAAATGCCCCATTTTGTTCAGTGAAAACTCCACTGAATTTGGACAATACTAATATTTCTATGGACTCACAAAGTTATTAAAAGGGAAGTACTTAGTAAATATCAAGGCACTCACATATAAATATGGGCTATTATTTAATAGCTGGGGAATCTGTAACCTAAGGAATGGAAATGAACTGCGCAAAAATACAGAGTGTGGAACTAGAAATCGGGTCTCTTGAACCTCACTCTAGTGCACTTTCAACTAAGCCACACTGCCCCCTTGGAAAGTCCCTTGGCTAAAATGACTACATAATATTACACAGCTTGCTTTGTCACATCTAGATAAGTATCCATCTTTTCCCTTAGAAACCAGGGTTCTATGAAGTCTTGGGGTCAGAAGTGGCCATAGTTTTGCTGAGGGTAAGTCAGAATAAGTCAAAAATTCTCAAAATATGGTCTAGGGACCCTTGAAAGTCCTTGAGACCCTTTCAGAGGGTCTGTGAAATTAAAACTATTTTTTTAATAAATTCTAAGATATTTTAACTTCCAATGTGGTATGTTTCAACAGATTTAACCCACATACAGAAAAGTTCTTGGGGCAGTAGGGAACTTAATTTTTAAGAGTAAAAAATAGACTAAAGACCAAAAAAGCTTGAGTACAAATGATCTAGGATAACCTATGAAAGACCTCCTGGAATCATAGGGTCATGGAGGTCATCTGATGCAATCCCTTGCTTTTGCAGATGAGAAACTGAGACCCAGAGAGGTAACTTGCTCATGATCCCACAGCTAGTGTGACTGCAGCAGTATCTGAAGCCATATGCCTGACTTCATATCCTGCACTCCATCTCCTATGCCACCACGGAACACCTTTGTTCTGCCTCTCATAGGTGTAATGTTAATGAGATTAAAGGTCTTCCCCACCCATTAATGGGCCTTCCAATTAAGAGAAGCATGATTAGGGGAGGCCTGCACCTTCTATTAAATTCTAATGAGACTCTGGTTCTCAAGGGTTGTGATGCCCTCTGACTCTGAAAAATGTATAAATACTCTGAGGTGAGGTTTTCCTTTGGGGCTTTCTCATTGGAAGTGTTTGTTTGGTCAGATGAGACTCTGGGTATCCATTAAGGAGCTCCCCCTGGCTTTGAAAACTCAGATGTTAGTGCTTCTGCCTCTGGTAACTATGTATGTACATAATGGTCAGACATTTGGATCTGTCTGTTGATCTGTGTATAGTCAAGCAGTTGGAAGCCTCATTTGTTGATCTTTATTTCTCTGTTTGTATTTTCTCTGAAGTTCAGGATACTGACTTTTTCCCCTGAATAAGTGAATGATAAATGTTCTTGATTAGTGATTGTTGACCCTTCAAAACTTGACTTTCCTTCTAGAAAAGCAGATCTGAGAACCTGTACAGCATGCTCTCCTGTGTACGTCATGGTGCTTACTTTTACAGTAGGCTAGGAGGTCTCTAACAAAATTGGAAAGTAACTGGATTTTGTCTACCACTTTTCCTCTCAGTAGCACTAGCCCTTCTACGTGTGTACCTGCATCTAGTTACACAAGGCCTTTCTCTCCATTAGTTTCCACATCCTCATTCCCAACAAGTGGCTAGTTAATAAAAGGTTCAGTTTATGACATTTTTTCCATTTTAATAGTAAATTCAAAGAAAAGAAATGTATCTTTAACTGGAGAATTTCAAGCATTGGTGACAGACTGCATGACCTTCAAATAATGTTTCACAGATGGCCATCTATTTTACCTATTTGCTAGACTGGCCTCCCTCAAATGCCTTAAACTCTGGGAGCTATAGGAATTAGGGGAAGGAAAGGTCAGAGGAACTTTTCTGAATACAGTAATACAGACTAAAGCAGTTCCCACAAAGCTGAGGCCATAGGGAGAAAAAACACTTAACA
Source organism: Potorous gilbertii (assembly GCA_028658325.1). Classification (NCBI taxonomy): domain Eukaryota; kingdom Metazoa; phylum Chordata; class Mammalia; order Diprotodontia; family Potoroidae; genus Potorous; species Potorous gilbertii. Next base: position 212,097,551 of record CM053772.1, on the reverse strand, counting down.
AATATTCATTGAAGGTCCATGATGGTCAAGGTACTCTTGAAGACACTGAGTGCATCTGGGGAAGAAAGTGGTTGTTTAAAAAGAGAATATATAAAAGGGTAGGTGGGAGAACCCTAGAGACAAAGTATGCTCAGAGTCAGCGCTGTGTAGAACATGGAGGGTAGTGAAGCATTAGTAGCCATATTGAAAACCCAAAGGATAACAGATCTGACAGGTTCTGAATCCCACATTGGGATCTTCTGATACAAATGCCCTGAAAATAGGCATGGACTTATTCTCATTTGTAACCCAAATGCTCCTAACCCAAAACAGACAGACTGTTCCTGCTACTTCCCATCCTCAAAGACCCATTCTTCACTTCCTGACATGACTGGTGATCTCGTTTGCCAGCTCAGTGATGCTGGTCTAACCAAACAGAAGAAGAGGGAAAAAATGCATCCAGACGGGGTACAGCATGGGGATAGCTCTGTGTTATGCTTATCACAATCTGCTATGAGGCACTGTTTCCAGGAATTCATTTGTCATAAAGCACTTCACCATAAAAAGAAATTGGATTTGGACTAGATCTGTGACATTTTTGCTTCCCCTCTCAGAGCTTGACTTTCCACATCTGTAAAAATGGCGATGTTGCAAGGCTTATGAGGAAAGACTGTGTAAACTTTCAAGTGATCAATAAATGTGAGTTTTTCTTATAGTAATTATTATGTCATTTCATCTTTATGTTTAGCCTGTGAGGCAGCTATCAATCCCTCTTTACAGATGTTACACATGAGGAAACTGAAACACAGAGATTTAAGCAAGTAAAGTAGAGGTGGTAAGACTCAAACTCAGGTCTTCTGACAAACTCCAGGGTTCTTTCTACCACTGTCTTCCACGTGGTAGGGTAGTATAGTTGAAAGAACACTGGTCTTTGAACTGGGTCAAGTACCCGCCATGACACTTGCCAACAGACAGGGTGGTGCAGAGTAGTGAAAAGATCATCATCAGGGACATTGGAGCTCAAATTTCTGACCCAGACATTTTCTAGCTGAATGACCCTGGGAAGTTCACTTCAGATCTCACTTTCCTTATCCATAAAATAGAAATAATAAAATGTACAATGTCTAACTGAGCTACCACATAGGGATGGTCTTATGAAAAGCCTTACATAAATTTTAAAGCATTTTATATATATATATATATATATATATATATATATATATATATATATATATATAGGAGATTGGGTTTAAAAGTGAAGTCTAAGCACAATGTAGGAAGCTAGTTGGGCAGAATAATCACCAAATGGTAGAGTTCTAGATCCTAAGCTAGGACCTCAGCATGTATTCATAGTCCAACCTCCCTAAGCAAGTTGTCAAAGCTTACAGAGACAATAAAGATGGGGTTTGAATCCAGGTCTTCCAACCCCACAGACAAAGTGATTTCTATCAAATCACTCAGACTCTGCTGAGCTCCTGTTGTCCCACATGGAAGGTCTTTATCACAGTGTATCTCTTAATGACTTGGCAAGCCATCAAGATCTGCATTGAGTTGCAAGTAAACAGGTACGATGACTTTGCCAATATGATGCAAATTCAAGCCATATTCTAGCAGACTAAACCTGCCTCCTGAGTGTGCCTTTATCACACATCTCTGTCGTCTTGGACTGGAAGGTTGGGCTGGCTGCCCTAGTGAGCTATTTTTAATCCACCTGAATTGTGCTCAAGTGTAGCTCAGATGTGATTATTGAAAACAATTGCAGAAATGGTTTCTTTCTCAACCACACACCAATCGCTGGTGAAGATCTAGGAGGCAAATGCAAATAAGATGGCAAAGCAAAAAATAATATAGTGTGTGTTAGTGTGTGTGCGTGTGCGTGTGTTTGTGTATGTGTGTGTGTGCTTGTGTGTTTGTGTGTGGGCACATGTGTGCGTGTGTGTATATGTGTGTGCATGTGTGTGTTTGTGTGTGTTTGTGCGCACGTGTGTGTGTGTTTGGGGGGGTATATATGCGTGTGTGTGTGATTATCATTTCAGACTTCCTTTTCTGTTCTTTCCTTGCCTAGATCCATTTTTTGTGGGAAAAAAAAGGAGATTTGGCCGCCCTAGCTGCCGTTCAAAGAGACTAAAATAAATACCATTGCTACTGTACCAGCACAGAAACAGAAAGTCCCAGAGCCTAAGTCAGTCAGTCAGCCAAGGAGCATTTATTAAGCACTTGCTGTATGCCAGGCACTGTGCTAAGCACTAGGGATACAAAGAAAGGCAAAAACGGCCCTTGCCTGAGGAAGCTCATTTTCAAACAGAGGAGATAACATGTTAATAACTAGGTCCATACAAGATAGATGAAAGGTATTAGTAAGCAGCTGGGGGACCTGGGGGGAAAAAAACCCTTGTAAGAGTTTTCTGAGATTTGAGTTGAGTCTTGAGGGAAGTCAGGGAAACTACAAGGTGGAGTTTAAGAGGGAGAGCCCTCCAGACATGGGAAATAACAAATATAAAGTCATGAAGATATGAGATGGGATACTGTGTTCAACAAAGGGCAGGTAAGTCATTGCAGATCATACATACAGAGTGTTTGAAGGGGACAAAAATATAAAACTGAAGTAGAAAGAGTTTTTACTCCAAACTGGAGGTGAAAGAAAATTGCTGAGGCTCACTTAGCATGGAGTTAAGACAGACAGTCAGACCTACCCTTTAGAAAGATCATTTTGGCAGAAGACAGATTGCATTGGAGAAAGGCTTAAGGCAAAGAGACCAGAGAGAAGGTTATTGCAACAATTCAAGTGAGGTAACAAGGGCCTGAACTAGGAGGGGGTAACTGGGTGAGAATGGTGATTCTCTCCCTAGTAATAGGGAGAGAGGGTAGGGTTTGGTGGAGATAGGAAAGGTAATGAATTTTATTTTGAATGCTAAGTTTGAGATGCCTTAGAAACCACTGATTCCAACATTACAGCATATCAAAAAACTGTTTTGGCCATGGGGTATGGGAGTGCTGGAAATATACTTATTGAAGGAACCCATAAATACTGGTCTGATAAACCGCATAAAAGGAAGTATAGGAAATAGAGATCTCAGAAAGATCTTTGTTTTTGCAGAAACAGGGTTATATTAACCAAGTTACCTTATATGTGGGGAAGAACTAGGGGCATTACTGTCCAGCTGGCCTAAGACAGATAGGGATCCTATTTTCAATTTTCAATTCTATTTTCAATTTCTACATTTAGTGAGATGAGGAGTTAGGTAGCCTACTTTTAGTCTATAGAAAGGAGTCTCCATTAACTAGTCAATGATTATGGGGTTTTTGACAAAGAATTGAGAAAAAGAATGTTCCGCTTATCAGGATGGGACTCCTCAGAGATAATTTTCTACCCCTTGTGATTCTGTTATACTGCCTCAGTGTTGAAGGCACCAACCATTCCACTTCCCTCTTGAAAAACACTGTTACTTTCCATTCTCAGATATCTCCATGACTTTGCCAGGGATGGGAAGGAAAAGGAGGGAAGAGAGGAGAGAAGAATAAAGGAAAGGGAAGAGGAAGGGTCATTAATAAATGAAAGTGATCTACAAACTAAAGATCTCAATATTCACCATTTCCACAGCTAATAATGCCGCAGTTGTTGTAATATGATTAGTGCCTATATCAAGCGCTGATGTTAGTAGCGAATTTCTTCCTGAGATTTTTTCCTTTAAAAACCAAATGAAACAAAACAGATTCTACAAAAAGCATGTACCTTCAAGGAACTAGGCAAGTGTATTATCGCCCAGCTATAATTCAACATAGGGTTCCTTTCTCGTTATTTATTCATTGAGTATTTATATCCCACTTAGTACTTTTGCAAAAGATTCAAGGCAGATGTTTTTTATCATTATAAAAAATAAATAATAGAATCAGAACTAGTTTCCTGACAATATAATGGTTTACCTGCCTCTCCTTACTCCAAAATAAAATCATATTGCTTTGGAACATTTTTTTCCCAAGAGATCATCATTTGGCCAAATATCATTTTCCTTTATTCTAATGTTAAAGAAATGACATGATTTAATAGGGAAAATATGGAGCTTGGAGTCCAGGCTGAGTCCTGGCTTTGCCACTTACTAGTTGGATAACATTAGGCAAGTTACTTCACCTAAATTAGACTCAGTTTCCTCATCTCTTAAATGAGCATAATGGTATTTATCCTGAGACACACTAGGACATCGGTGAAGGATTGTACTTGGTCACGAAAAACCAGGTTAAAGTCATGCCCTTACTACTGACTGTATGACTTCAGGCGAGTCATGTAACCTTTCAGTTCCCCATAACTCCCCAGAATTACCTAGCTAGACTGCTGTAGGGACTTTCCCCATCAGAAGTTTCCCACACAGGGGAAATCACAGTTACAACAATGGCAACCTAGTAGCCCAGTGGTTAGAGCCGCTGGACTGAAGTTCAAATTTGTCTTCAGGCATTTAGTAGCTGTGTGACCTTGGACAAGTCACTTAACTTTGTTTACCTCAATTTCTTCACCTATAGAATGTCCATAATAATAGCACTTACCTAGTAGGGATGTTGTGAGGATTAAATGAGAGAATAGCTGTAAAGCACTAGCACATCACCAGCACACAGTTAAGTATTTAATAAATGTTCACTCCTTACCCTCTTGTACCCTTCCAAAAAAAGAAGAAAGAAGGAAGGGAGGGAGGGAGGAAAGGAAGAGAGAGACAGAGGAAAGGAAGGAAGAAAGAAGGAAGGAAGGAAGGAAGGAAGGAAGGAAGGAAGGAAGGAAGGAAGGAAAGGAAAGGAAAGGAAAGGAAAGGAAAGGAAAGGAAAGGAAAGGAAAGGAAAGGAAAGGAAAGGAAAGGAAAGGAAAGGAAAGGAAAGGAAAGGAAAGGAAAAAGAAAAAATACTTATACCACCTCTCTTGAGGTTGTTGTAAAGATGATGTGAGAAAATACTTTTGAAAGCATTCTGTAATTATAAAGAGCTATATCCATATAAGCTTTTATTATATCAGCTCAGAGTTAAAAGGTGAGTGATTCATTCATCAGGGTACATGCAATAGAAAAAATAATGCTTTGGTTTGATTGCTGAGGAAAGATGAATACCTCTAACTATGGCAAAGTGCCGTGGTTGCCCACCTGTCACCACAGTGCACAAGGTACATGTCTTTTTTGTCACTGCGAATGCTAGAGCAAAGGAATGGCACCATTTTGTTTCAGAAAGGCAGACAGAGAAGGAATTACACTATTGATAACCCCTATTATGATGGAGAAATATTATAAGAATATTTCAATAGCTGTCCAGAGGAGATACCATGAGTACCAGATGGCTACTGACTGCTTCCAACAAGGGAAGATAAAGGCCCAAAAGGAAGGGGGTGAAATGCATCAGAACAAGAAGCAAATCCACTCAAAAGATATGTGAATAGGAACTCTGTTTACTAGTCTGGCCCTCTGGAGACATCTGCTAATAATCCGCTGTATGTGTTGTTTACAATAAAAGCTTTATTCATGTATGGAGTACCATAGAAGTACATGGAACACCTAACAATTAAGGTGCAGATTACACCAAGTGAGTTTCCTTCTCACTACCAGCAATGAATGCTAACTGTCAGAGAGAGAGAGACAAAGAGAGAGAGAGAGACAGAGACAGAGACAGAGAGAACTTTGTTTTTAAAAACTGAGACAATGAGTACAGTATCTATTCAATCCACAAATTAATACATCTTGTATTAGGCAATGGCTGATCATAGCATGATTAAGAGGGAAAATAAGCTGTAGCATTGTGATAACAGCAATAAAACACACAGATGCATGCACACAAAGAAACTCATAAGCCATGTGTGTTAGATGTGTATATAGATCTATGTAGATATCTATAGGTGTCTATTTATGGAGAACTTTGTAGCTGGATATTGATATCTGTCTATTGATAATCTAGATATATCCTCAATAGTCAATCAATAAACATTTATTAAGTGCCTACTATGTACTAGGAAATGTGCTAAGTACTAAGGCACTATGCTTTCTCCCCAATATATAGATATAGATATACCTATAGATATATTGATACAAATGTATACTACATATATATATATATATATATATATATATATATATATATACGAAGATATATATATATCTTCATGATTATATATAGACATATCTCCATATCCCTATAGGTATATCTATAGATGAGTGGATATGAATATAGGTATAAATATCTAGATATAAGATACAGACACAAATACAGAGGGTATAGACAGATATGAGATATAGATACAAAACATATAGAGATAGACATAGTTCCGTTTAAGTTTTATAATCAGATGTCCAAGGTACAAACTGTGGCTCTGTCAATCTCTTCCTTTGTGATATTAAATAAATAAAATCTCTTCTGGGCCTCAGTTCCCTCCAGTGTAAAACAAAAGTGTTGGACTAGGTGTCTTCACAGAATCTTGGACTTGGAAGGGATCTCAGGTGTCATTTATAGTCTAGTCCAGAGGTTTCCAAACTTCTTTGACCTACCACCCTCTTTTCAAAAAAAAATTACTCAGAGTACTCCTAGAAATCTACTTGCTTTAACCCTTTAATTTTTTTAAATTTTCATCATTTCAAAAAATGTAAATTTTTTAAATGATACATCTTAAATTTAACAATTTATTGTAAATTTGTGGGATTTTTCCTGCATTGAAATTTTCATGATGCAATATTGCATCATGTAACCATATAATATCATATTGTAAACAAATCATAACAAGCATATATTCCTGTTGATTCCAGTTCATGCTGGACTTCCCAACAGTGGGTGATACACTTGCTTGCCAACACTTGCTTGTTAAGACCTGTCAGTTAACTTGACTATTGATTGGTTATAACTTGCATTTTGTGTGTTTATTTGGAAAGTAATGTAATCACTACAACTTTACTCTGTTGCACAACAGCTGAAACATGTACAAATAGTTTTTCAAAACTTTCTCTTCTCTTCTTTCCTTATGCTTCCACCTTATTTTTAGTCAATGCCCCCCAATTGCACCTGAGGCTACTACTGCCCCCCGGGACTGTTCCAGCACCCTCCAGGGAATGATATTGCCCACTTTGGGAACCTATTGCTCTAGTCCAACCCAGACCTGAACAAGAAAGTTCTCTACAACATCTTTGAGAAACCTCCCTCTGGTTTCTGCTGGAGTACCTCCTGTACTATATGATTCACTGTACATTCTACTTGTGCACAATTCAAACTATTAGGAATTAATAATTCTTCACTTTGACCCAATATGCTCCAAGTGATATAGTTGGTAAATATTAGAGTTGGGTTTTGAATCATGTCCCTTTGATTCTAATCTCCTCTACTCCATTTACTAAACCATGTTGCCACCTTCTCTAGAGTTATTTTTTTAATAAATAATTTGTTGATATTTTTAATGTTATGCTCACTTCTTAATACTATATACCATTTCCCCAACACACAATAGAATATTTCTTTGAAACAATGAAGTCTAATTAAACAAAGCCCACATTTGTATCCTTAAAGCTTAGCACAGTACCTAGTACAAAATAGGTGCTTAATAAATGCTTATTGACTGAATGAATGGTGAAATAAACACATCGTCACCACCGATGTGCCTCATTCTATGCCTATAGTTTACTACCACTTTGCTAAAAAGAAGGGGCTTTATTTCAGTCACTCTTCTGAAGCTGAGACTACATATTGCTTTTAACCAGAGTTTTAAGGTTCTTAATGTGGTTTTCTATATACTATTGCTGTCTTGGTTTTGCCTGCTTCGCTTTGCATATTTTCTTCTCTTGAAAACTTGGCTTCAGTCGTCCTAGGTGACATTAGAGCAAAGAAGACAAACTCTGATAGGTCTCAGGCTCTCTCTCATGAGCCGCCGTGAAGACAAGAGCTCATAACCCTGCTGTTGCTTCAATCTCTTTTGCACTTTTTCTTTCCTTTCAGATGAATGAGATTGGCAATGACTATGACTTTGTGAGCTTTGAAAGTTCAGGTAAATGAACTACCAGAAGCCAAAGAGTTCCTAGAGTCCATATCAGAAGCTGCCAGAAGTCAAATGGAAGAAACACTACCCAGTCCAGCAGTAACAGAAATGAAGATTCATCCAAACATCTGAACAACACTGCATTTGGAAGTGAACCTGATGGGGCAAAGGCTGGGTAGAAACTCTATTATGCCTGAGCCCATTCTGCCCAAGGGCTGTTGTCAGATGGGGGACAGTGTACCCCTAGGTGTTGAAGGGAAAATGAATGTAACTTCTATTCTTGCAATACCTTGGCAGGAAATATTCCTTTATAAAAACAAAAAAAAATTAAATTACATCCTTTGAAACTAATCAAGTAGCTAATGACTCCTGCTTTGATATAGCCATTTGCTATATATCTTGATAGCAGACTTTTGTCATAGATACTGATTTGAATTTTCCCCCTTCAGCAATACTCTTCTTACTGTAGTTGTGTTTTGTTTATGTAAGAGCTTTTTCAATTTTATTTATTAAAATGATCTATTTTATCTTATATGATCACTTCTGTCATTCATTTTATTTAAAAATTTTCTCACTACCCATAGATATTTAGGGTGACTCCTTCCATTCTCCTGTACATTTTTAATGATAGGATTTTTATGTTAAGATCATTTATCTGCTTTCCACCTTTCCCTGTAGTTGTTGTTACCTGAGGAGTCCTTTCCCAGTAGTTTATGTTCAAGATGTTATCAAATAAGATGCTGTTATATTCAATTGCTTCAGGGTCTTGCTTGTTTAATCTTTTATACTGATAAATTTTTCTGTTTTTTAACCAGTAGAAAATAGTTTTGATAGTTATTTATAATATAGTTTGAGATCCATTAAGGTGAGGATCCCTTCATTTCTACTTTTTCTACTATTTTTTTAATTCTTGAGCTTTTGTTCCTTCAAGTAAGTTTTGTTATTATTTTGAATCTATGAAATAATCCTGTGGTAGCTTGGATTGGCAGTAAATCTATAAACTAATTTAGGATATCATCATTTTTATAATATGGAAGCAACCCAATCATGAGTTATGAATACCTAATAGAATTTCCTTTATTTCACTAAAAAGTGTTTTGTTGTTTTATTTCGTTAAATCTGGAGTGCTTCTTTGTAAGTTAACTTCAAGGTATTGTATTCTTATTCTAATTATTTTGAGTGGAATTTGCTTTTCTGACTTCTCATAGATTTAGTTTATAATAGTCAAAAAGTCTAGTGATTTGTGGATACTTATTTCCTATTCTTCACTCCAAAGGAATCCCCTTCTATTAAAGTAATGTTTCCCTTCCTGGACTTTTGAAATCTTACCCATTCTTCATAGTCAAACTGAAACTCATCTAAGAAACTTTCCTTCTTTGTCCAATTGGAAGTGATCTCTTTCCTCTAAGTATTGTCCTTTGTATATTCCTTCAGGCCTTACTATTCTCCTTTGATATAGCTACTGTATGCATGATATTGCACATCTGTCTATATGTCATATCCTCTCTGAAAGATTATAAACTCTGTGGGAGGAAGGATCATGCATGAATTATCTCTGCATCTTCCCCAGTTCCTAGAACTTTTGATTTTTCACATGGTAGATACTTGATTAATGGATAAATGAATAGCCATCATCATCATCGTCATCACTGTCATCATCAATAGTATCACTTATATAGTGTTTTACAGTTGATAAAGTGATTTCTTTACAGTAGCTCAGTGAAGTTGATGTTGCAGGAACTTTTCTTCCCATTTTGCAGATGAAGTCAAAGTCAAAGACATAAAGTAACCAGTCCCTAAATTCAGGGTCACATAGCTTATAAGTGTCAGAGCAAGTTTAGAATTTGGACCTACTGAATCCAAAAACAGTACTCTGTCTTCAAAAAATATTAATGGAGCATCGACAAAATACATGGTCCTCGGTTTAATATTTCAGTTATATCACTGATTACAAAGTGACCATTTTCATCATTTCACCACCAAGGTGTTCACTGGAGAAATAACCTTATGGTATCTGACCCCACAATCTCGAGACCCAATGCCTGCTGAACTGTTGGCTGCACTGTGGAATCCTGACTCTGACACCAGCTAGCTGTGTGACCATAGATGAATCACTTCAATTCTCTGAGGCCCAGTAAAAAGGCTCCTCTGTAAAAAGCAAAGGAAAATATTTGCACTAATTACCTCATGGGGTAATTATAAGGAAAGCATTTGGTAAACATTAAAGCACCGTAAATATGTAAGCCATTTTATCTAAAACTCAATAGATATGCAGCCGTAATTATTTTTGCAGGAAAATCTTTGCTTTATTAGGCACTGAGAAAAGAATGGATGTGACTTGTTAATGTTCAATATTCCCTATGGAAAGTTATGGGCTTTGAGTCTACTTCTTCCAAATCTTCTAGCACAGGTTTTGTTTTTGTTTTTATCTTTTGGCAAGACCTGTCATATTTGCTCTTCCATGCCTTCCATCAAGAGTTTAGCACACAGTGGCTGAACACTCCCAAATTACCTTTGTTTTTTAGCCTGACTTTACAAGAAAGATGCTCCAGTTAGATTTGGATATGTGGGCTCTAAAGCAAGCACCAGAGGATATTTATTGTTTTAATTTGGCCTCATCTTTATACAGACTCCATTTAGTATCATGAGACTTTAATAGAAGGCCATCCTACACAGTACAGTTATTACAATGGTGCCTGAGAACCATTAGAAAAACAAAATGTGCAACAGGCAAATGCTGGCCTATAAACAGATCTCAGCAGGCTCAACAGCACATGTACATGCACAGAAACAAAACCCCAAACCCAGAACCACTCTCAAGGTTACTCAGATGAGAAACTAGAGTGGTAGAAAAGACTTCCCTCTTCTCCCTGGAGCTTCTACCTTCCTCTCGAGATCGATAAACACAGGCTCTGATAGATTCCTTGCAAGAGTATGTTTTGCAAAGGAAAAGAGTTTTGTTTGGGGAGGATGATTTTCCTTGAATCTAACGGAAAGCAGTAATGTGAAAGAGATCTTGAAAAGAGACCTAAAAAAGAAAGACTGAACTAGAAGTCAGATAAACCAGAGTTTTGTTCTAGTTCTGCCATCGATGGGCCATGTGAATTATTTTGCCCATCTGATCCATCTGCTTTAAAAAATGGCAGTGAAGTTTTTAGACTAGATAATTCCAGGGTTTCTTACAGGTCTAAAATTTCTATGCTTCTAATCTTAGATGCTTCACTAGATCATTGTATGGCATTGGGCTGGACCTGTCTTTCTATATGCCAAAGGAATTTTGATATTTGCCTCACTTCGCTATGAGCTAAATGTCTAAGCTTTGATGGCTGCATTGCAGCCATTTCAAGTTCAGGAATTAAAACCTATCGGCAAAGACAATCAGGAGCTAGGCTAATCTTACTTTTTTATTGCTACTACACATAAAATTGGCATATGCAGGGGGGCGGAGCCAAGATGGCGGAGTAGAAAGACTCACCTATGCTAGGTCCGA
>CM053772.1:212049724-212085601 GCA_028658325.1 Potorous gilbertii | reverse complement strand
AAAGGAAAACAGGATGACTAGGCAGAATTTATGCAATAAAAATCATTTTTCCATGTTATTCTGCAGAGAGAGGCTGTGTTTTATAGGAGAGAGAGAGAGAGAGAGAGTTGACCTTAGTGTCAGGGAAAACCTAGGTTCATATTCAGTGCCCCTTAATAAATGCTTGTTGATTTATTGAACCTGGGTTTCTCTGTATCTCAGGAGACTCTCTAAGACTTTAACTGCGTAGAAGGAACCTGCAGAATAATAGTAGCTAGAATTTACATAGAGCTTTAAGGTTTATTAAGCATTTTACATAAGTTAACTCATTTGACACTCACATCAGCCCTGGGAGATCAGTATCTTCACTTTAAGGATTAAGAATCTAAAGCCCAGAGAAGTAAAGTGATTTGTCCAGGATCACAAGGCTAGAAAGCATCTGAGGCAGGATTTGAACTCAGGTCCTCCTAACTCCAGGTCCCATGTTCTATCCTCTGTCTACCTAGCTGCCTATGCCAATGTGAATTAGAAGAGTTCTGTTCCAAGAGTTCCTTTCACTAATCAATCACAGGTTCAGTCCAAAAAAATGAAAACTTCTGCTATAAAATATCCAATTTGTGAATCAACAGTCATCTTTCAGAAAGAGTTAACAAATCAAATTTATTTTGAATGACATCTCTTATTTGTTTGCGCTTTGTTAGGGCCCAGAGGCATACCTATATGCCTTAATGATAACAGCACCGTTGTATAGCAATTTGCCATTTTTCCTCACAAAATCCTCTATAATGGCTATAGAAATGCCATAATCCACATTTTTCAGAAGAAGAAACACATTCAGATTGCCCAAGTGTCTTGCCCAACATAGATCAGCTAGTGAGTATATCAGTGCTGGGATTCAAAATCAGGTTTTATGAATTCAGATCTGATCCTAGTTCATGAATGTGAGTCACAACAAGGACATCAGGTAAACCCATAAACAAGATAGGTTTCAAAATCATCTAAAAAATTCATGTTCATTTACTTTTAAATGAAATTGGAAATTTTCATAGTGTAAAAAAAATTTTTCAGGCTATGAAGAGATAATGGGTGAGAATTCCAATACATGAAGTTCAATTTGACAAAAAATTTTAAACACCTATGGAGTGCTTCACTGCTTTGAATATAGTCAAATCCACCACAAATTTAATGACTTCAGAAACTTAAAAATAACTTCTTCTCAGTAGTTCCATTCCATATTTTACCAAAACTTTTTTCCCACAAATTCAACTTTTCTATAAACAAATAAGTAACTCAATACACTTGTTAGACAAGAATGTGTAAGAGATAGAAAAGGTTCAGAATATAGAAGAAACAATTTCAGGAGGCGAGGAAGAGGGGGAAATGCACATAAAGATGCAAATGCCAGGAATGTCGATGGGAGGGGAAAGACCTCTGGGCCATGTCTATGTTGCTAACTTAAATGAAATAATTTGTTTGCAAATTTTGCAAGTAGTAGAATCCAACCCGAATTTCCATTACAACCATTTATGAGGCAAAATATATCCACCTGTAATGTCGGAATGCTACTATTAAACAATGAGTTATACTCCCATAAAGTCTCGGTCATTTTTAAGTGATGCGAATCCATTCGAAACAACCATTTAGATGGATTCTCAGCAAAAGTATCTTCATATTTCTGAACTAGGCAGACCATAGCATGGATAGTTTCAAATAATCCCTTTAACTGTCAAACGTTTCATATCTCTTTCAGATAGCCCTTCAAGACTGAAAAAAGCTACATCACCACTCTGAAACATTGGGCTAAAATCAAAAAGCTTAATTTTCTAACACCAGCTTCAGTAACCTTTCCCACAGAGACTGTAGGTACTGTTACTGCACCTTTAAAAGTCAATGGAATCTTGGAGTGACAATTTAACTGTCACTCTCTGAAGAACATGAAGACACCAAGTTTTAACTGTCATTTCAGAGAGAATGTTTTAACTATGATGTCTGAAGAGAAGTGGGGCAGAGCGAAGAAAGAAGTATGGGAACTTATTCCTTGAGAGAAGTGAATTTTGAAAAAAAAATTAAGATTTCTCGAGAACATGTTTTAATCAGTTTCCTAACGGAACTAAATGGCAAAAGTATGTGAGAAGTTAGCTGTTGGTTGTGATGTTTCTCACTGCTGTGACATTATAACTAGCTATCTGTCATTGTCTTAATGTTTATCATTCTGTTAAATAGTATAGTTAGTGACCTTGATGTTATTTTAAGGCCAAGCAACTAGGAAGTTTTATATAGAGAAAGAGATAAAATAATCTTATAGAAATAAAAAAAAATTATCCATTTTAAGAAATAAATGATACTTTATCAATTGAGGTGAAGGTTCATAGCTAATTAATTAATTAGTGAGAAGCACTACCATTTTAAAATCTAATGTGGAACTATCAGAACATATCTCTGACTGCCTTAGAACTAAAGCTTAAGGATAACTAAGGAAATTGGATGAGTAGTGAGTTAAATAGCAATGAACATTCCACCTAGGTTACACATGAGTGGTCAGTCAGTCCAATACTCCAGTTATATGCATAGTCCTACAATAGAGTTCAAGAAGCTTAGTTATGAAGTATTAGTTTAAAATGCAAGAATTGACAACAGCTCACATAAAAAGAACTGTAGTTTTTCACTGACCACAAGCTTAATATGAGCCACCAGTAGGATGTGACTCTCCCTCCTTCAAAGCGGCAAATATGATAAAAGATAGAAAAAATTCAAGTTGGAAGTACTGTGGGAAATCAGTAATAACATACATTGCTGATGTTATTGTGTATTAGTCCCATACTTTGGGGAAACCATTTGCAATTATACCCAGAAAAAAGTTACTCAACTGTTCATATTCTTTGAGCAAACCTTCTCTTCCCTGTGAACTCCAAGGAGGCCAATGACAGAAAGTAAGTTTCCATGTACAGTATACTAAAATATTCATAATAGTCTTTGTGGAAGTAGTAAAAATTAGAAAGAAAGGGGGTGAATATCAGTAGAGGAATGTTAGAGCTAATTGTGGTTTATGAAAGTAATGGAATATTGTCATGTCTTCAGAAACAACAAATAGGAGGAATTCAGAAAGATATGGCTAGATTTGTATGAAATGAAACAGAGAAAGAAAAGAGAACAATATACCAGCTCTACAGTAATGTAAATGAAAACAATATAAAAGGAAGCTAAACTCTGAATAAATGAAAAGTCCGATATTGGCTCCAGAAGAAGAATGATGAGACATAGATCCCTTCCCTGGCCAGAGAAAGGAGAACTATAGCTGCCAAAAATTCCATCAGCTGATCGACATGATTCCTCTATAGGTTGGTTTCAATTTCCTGTTTCTCTTTATGACAAAGGAGGGTTCTATTAGAGGAGGCATTATATTGGGAAATGATTATGGTATTGAAAAAAGACATCAATAAAAATATTAAAACCAGAAAAAAAATATTTGTAAAATGTTTTGCCAATCCTGAAGCATTATATAAATGTGGTGTTTTAACATAATTATTCTTATTGGGGCAGTTAGGTGGGGTAGTAGAGTGGATTCAGGAAGACTCACATTCATGAGTTTAACTGGTCTCAGACATTTACTGACTGAACTGCGTGACTCTGGGCAAGTCACTTAGTCCTGTTTGCCTCAGTTTCCCCATCTGCAAAATGAGCTGAAGAAGGAAATGGCAACCTACTCCAGTATCTTTGCCAAGAAAACTCCAAAAGAGGTCACTAAAAGTCAGACACAAGTGACACATGCTATAAACTATTTTTGTTATTGTTGCTTAAACATCTGCCTACCATTTTCACATTGGGCTCCATACTAATGTCACTCTTTTCTCCATAACTTTACCCACTAATACTTCCAATTTCACTAACATTTAAAAAAGTAGCAATATCAAATGGGCTATCTGTAAAGCCAACTAGTCAAGCTGTAAACAACAACATGCTCCACAGCCAGATGTTACAGGTGCAAACCACCAGAAAAGTTTTATATATAGATTTATGGTTGTACCCATAACTATTTTTGTCATGTATTTGAAGGTCTGTTGCATAGAATAGTGTGTCAGCTTCTTCTGCTTGACCCAAAACACAAATTTAGGAGCAATGACTGGAAGAGCAACAACTTCTCATGCATCTATAGCACTTTAAGTTTCATACAGCATCTTGGAATACTATAACCTGGGGAGGTAAGTAGCATGCATGAATATTATAATTTCCCCATTCCCTCTGAATATTAGAGACTCTACATATGGCTTGTCCAGGATCACATCATTAATGTGTCATAGCCATAAAGTTACAGTCAAATTTGGTTGATTCAAAGGAAAAACTTCCAGAAAGTATACTGAACTGTCTTTGAGAAATAATATTTACCTGCCTCTGCAGGGCTTCTAGAGGAGATTACATAACCTCTATCCAGTCAGAGTGCTGTAGAGAGGGATCCTACTCAGATAACAGTTAGACCAGGTCACAGAATCATAGGGTTTATAACTGGGATGGTGCTTAAAGATAATCTAATATACCCATTTTATTATACAAATAAGAAAACTGAGGCAGCAGAGTAGTTAGGTGACTTGGACAAGAATATTTGAGTAGCAATTAGATGAGTTGTGATTCAGATCTAAGTTCTCTGACTTGGAAGCATGTATTTCTTTCCATGATGGCACACTGGCCTCTAAGCTTGTTTCCAACTTTGAGATTCTTCCATGATCACCCACTGACCTTGAGTCTTTACTTCTCTTTCTGGTTTTCAAATTCCCCTATAACCTGGACCCATACTATTTCTTGAAGCTTTTTCTCAACCACTCCCCAATGAGTTCTTTCCACTTTAATCAGAAATTTTGTCATTGTTGTTCAGTCATGTCCAACTCTTTGTGACCCTATGGACCATAGTCTTATCCTTCACTATTTCTCAAAGTCTGTCCAAGTTCATGTTCATTGTTTCCACAACACTATCTATCTCATCCTTTATTGTCCCTTTTTTCTTTTTTCCTTCAATCTTTCCCAATATCAGAGTCTTTTCCAATGAGTCCTGCCCTAATAAAAATTAAGAGATATTAAAGTCTGAGAAGGAAAAAAATGGGAAAAAATCTGGGCAAAATAAAATAGTTTTCAGAGATTTCTTCTCTAAAATAAGAGGGGGGAAGAAAATAGAAAAACAAAATTCCCTTCCCCTTTATTTTTCATTTCTTTTTCCTTCAGGCTGTCATATCTCTAAATATACCAAATGTGATCATTTTTTCTGAGCAAGCCAAGTTACACACAGTATATTTGTATGTGCCTAAATTAGCAGCATGCTTTAAAGGATGCTTTTTCAAAAAGTATTACTTCTATTTCTTTTCTGTTCCCCCAAATTTCTGTCTTTCCTTCTAAACTATTTTTGTCTACATGGGTTCAAGTTCTGGAATTTTCATGTTTCTAGTCAGAATAACTATCTTACTGTCTCACTAATATATAATAGTCTTTCCATGACATCATTCTTCTCTTCTCTTGGCTGAGAGTGTCCTTTGTTCTCCACCCTGTACATCTATTCTTCAAATGCTACCTGTTCCATGAGTCCTTCCCTGACTGTTTAGCCATCATTGATTTTCCCTTCCCCTAAACTCCTATAGCCTGGACCATATGTCTGGCTCTTTAGGGTTTGCAAAACACCTTCCTCACAATAATCTGTAAGTTAGACTGGGCTGGCATTATTATTCCCATTTTACAGATAAGGAAATAGAGACTAAAACATGTAAATGACTTCTCTTAGGTCACATTGCTAGGGGTAGAACCAGGATTCAATCCCTGGGCTCTGGACTCTAAGTTGAGCACACTTTACATTAATAGCAATAATACCCATCAATGTGTTACATTGAGCATTTCAAAGTGCTATACCAGTTCTCTTTTGTTTAATGTAGAATCCCTTGAGGAATTTCTTCTCCATTACTTATAGAACCTTTTGTGTTGCTGTGCACAGAGAGGCATTGAATAAATACTTCATTAATCGACACATATAGATATAATATCACCAAAGACTGTAGGTATTGGGCATACATTATTGGCTATATATTATTGAACATTTTGTCTGTAGTTTGACTCTTGCAAAAAATGAGTCAAAGAGATGGTATGAGATGACTTCCCTTTGCAGGGTATGTTCATCTTGGGAAGTACTGACTAGCAGGTAGAACTAGCATATGTCCTCATAAATTTCACATGATGAAGAAGAATAGCATAAAAAGTTGTATTTTCAGAGAGAAAGAGAAGCTTTAGGTATATGTAATATAATTTTGCCTTAAAATTTACAAACCAAAATGTCAAAGGCAAGATTGTTTTTAAATGACAAAACCCAAGATGCAGCAAGAAGATTGTATAAGAAACAGCCGAGAGAAAATAGAGACATCTGGCAGACAGAAGCATGGATATTCATTTATACTTTTACCATGATAAAATGGAGATAAGGAAGAGGAAAACAGTATCATACTTGAGTGAACGCTCGTTAGTTTTAGGTTCCTTTAAGTCAAAGGGTTCACTCTTAAACTCTCTATAGCTGGACAGAATTGTGTTGGTAAATGTTTAACACCCAGCTCTCAAAACAAAAAATGTGGGCACAACACGTTTCAAGTTTGATATAAATTCTTATTAAATTTTTCTCCATCACTTTCTTAATCCTAGGAAATCAACCAAACAATAAATCAAGTCTCGATTGATGGTGTTTACCAATTTCAAAGCCATAAATTCGCATAGTGAAAATTTAACAAGTGACTCACAAGCTGATACAAGTTGGTTCCAACACACTGGCTGGTCACATGTAGTAGATGCTCGAAAAAAGCTTGTTCAACACCTAAGGCTTTGTTAGCACTTAAAATCTACCTAATTAAACATACACATTTTCTTCCTTCCCCCAATAACTCAGTAACAAAAGCTTCATTTCACTGTGAAGGCTTTAATGTAATTTGCAGAGCCATCATTAGCGGTACCTAGGAAAAGCTTCGCAACATGCACCTGAGGCAAGTAATGTAAAACATGCCTTCAAATTAACTATTTTGAAGAGATTCAGATTGGGAGACGTGAAGGGACAGACCTCGGGTCACTACCACCCCATAGAACTTGAAGGTATTCAGGCTAAGTCATCAATCAATCAGCCTTCATGAAGCACTTACTATGGATGGCTATTAAGCACCATGCTACATGCTTTACCAATACACCACTTGGTCTCCATAATAACTCTGGGAGGTAGATAATATTATTACCCCTATTTTAGTTTTCTTTTTTTTACTTTTGAGGAAAATGAGGCAAGAAATTAAGTCTCTTGCCCAGATTCACATAGCTAGTGTCCGAGACCAGATTTGAACTCAGATCTTCCTAACTCCAGGTCTAATGTTCTATCTACCATGCCACCTAGCTGCCCCAGGCTAGAGAAGTCAGTTAAAACCTGGTTGTGAAGAATTTAAAGCTTGTATTTGATATTAGAAGTAATATGAATAGTTAGTGTTTATTACGCAAGAGAGTGATATGGCCAGACCAATGCTTTAAGAATATTACTGTGGCATTGACTCATTCCATAAGAATTTATTAAACTAGTAGTAACTACAGTATAGACTACTCAGGTGCTGGGGTTTATTGGGGTCCACTAAAACATAGTCTATGCCCTTCTAGTGATACAGTCCAATAGGGAGAAAAGACGCAGATGTAAATAACTTCAAGAAACAACAGTATGTTGGGGCATTTGACAGGTATCCAACAAGGTGCTATGTGAATTTGACTATGGAAATATCAGGAACCAGGGAAACCAAGGAAAGCCTCAAAATAAGACAGGGACCTTTGTAAAAAGTTTGGTGGTATAAATTTTTAAATTCTGCGCAAGTCGTGTTTTCTTAAAGAATTTCAACATTCCTAGTCCTGAACTGCCACCAAAATGATGTAAATCTTTTTTAAATTCAAGTACAGCTCTGCTTGCACTCAGTTGCAAGTAAAGGCATAAGAAGTTTGGATCCACACTCCCTTCCACCCAATTTGGTCCCCGGCTTTTGTTGATAAACAGTAGGAAAAATCGACCAATGATCACTATTAACCATATGGTTTGGCAAAAACACAAAATAATTAGAGGCTGAAAGGTAGGGTACAAGAAACATTGATTCAGGAGTCAGAGGACACAAATATGAATCTATAAAATCCAAAACAATGCTTCTATCATTAGTTTACAGTGAGGACAATGCTTTATACACCATAAAAATCATTCCATTAATGCAAACAACTATAAAAAATAATCCTAGAAAAAATGATTTTTAGTTGGTTGGTAAACATTTCTGTCATTCAGAGAGAGAGACTTCAATTGATCAATGTTTCCCAGACAATTTTCCCAGACTTTGATCAGTATCAGGTGAAAATTAACGGTCTTGGGTTCTAGGGACCTCAGAGATCATCTAGACCCCACCTCTTTACTTTTCAAATAAAGAAACTGAGGACCAAAAAGGTTAAATGCCTTGCATAAATTCACAAAATAATAACTCACATTTATATAATACTTTAAGGTTTACAAAGCACAATAATCCCCTGAAATAAGTCATATAAGTATCGATATCTCCATTTTTATAAATAATGAAGCTAAGGTTTAAAAAACTATGCAGTGTCTAGGAACCCATAGCTAGTCAGTAGTCTAGACTTAAATTCTGCTGCCACCAAAGCTAGAAAGATCATCCCCATCAAGTCAGTTACTAACCTTTAAACACCTACTAAGTGTCAGGTATTGTGCTAAGTTTTGAGGATGCAAAGAAAGCTAAAAGTTAAGTCCTTGTCCTCAAGGGACTCACAATTTAATGAGAGAGTGACATTCAAACAACTCCATACAAGCAAGTTGCAAAGGGGATAGATGGGAAACAACATTGAAAAGGCAAAGGAATGAAGAGGAATTGGAAAAGGTATCCCTTAGAAGGAGGGATTTTACATGGAACTTGAAGGAAGCCAAGCACTGGATCTAAGAGCACATAGGGGGATGGGGTTGTACGGTGTAATGTGGTGGAGGGGGGAAGAAAAAGAAGGAAGGAGTACAGGAGGAAGGGGGAAAGGGTGGAAGGAAGGAAACAAAGAAAGCATTTATTAAATGCTTACTATGTGTCAGACACTAATAAAATGCTGAGTAAAACACAAATGCAAGCAAAAAAAAAAGACAATCCCACAGCAAGTCTACATTCTACTGGAGGAAGATAATCCACAAAAAAGAGCTAAGAATGGAGGCAGGCCAACCTCAGACCCTCCACAAAATGGAGGCTTCAAGAGGGACTCTCTAAGGGGAGAGATGGGGCTGACTTTGCAGAAGGATTTTCCTTGGTGAGTAGGACACAGAAGTAGTAAGCAATTCCATGATGATCCAGCAGTAGAGAAAGAATGATTTGAAGTCCAGAAGTCAGGAGCAAAGTGAGGAAGGAAATGAATGAATTGGACAATAGCCTAATCAACATCTCCTTATAAAAGATAGATTCTCTTTGCATAGTTTTATTACCTGGGCTAAAGTAGTTTCAGTGGGGTTGTGGACCTTCCCACTTTAGAAGTCAGGAAATATTCATCCTTAAAATATATCATTTTGGCTCAGACCAATCAACAGTCAGGTTCTAATCATTAACCCTGAGATTGGATATTTGTGGGAAGAAAATCAATACTTGGGAAAACTGGTGAAATGTGTAATATGTGGGAAATCTATAATTCAAAAGTCATAACTAGAATGCTCATAGGAAAATGCATTTGATGTTGAAAATCAGCGACCTCAAGCACTGTCTTGATCACTTTAATCTACCATAAATTTCCCTTTAAACAGTCACACACAAGAAAAAATTTTTGACATTTGGTTTATTTCCATATCTCCATGTTGTTTCAAATTTTACTAGAACTTTGAAGAAACCCATTCCAATGCATACATCTGTATGATTTCAGTGACTTGACTAAGGAGCTACAGAAGTAAATGTGGGAACTGAATTTCTTCCTTTATTATGTGAAGGTGGCCAAGTCTGTGCCCCAAGAAGGCTATACACCATTTGCTAGGGAAAAAAGTTAATGTGGAACATCTTCTATGGAGCAATTAGGTTACAAAATGAAGAAATGCCATGGCTCCAATCCCACTGTATAATGTCTAGCAATGCCAAACAAAGTTAGAAGTGTTGTTTTCTTTCCCAAGACCTCAAAGGAAAATTAATATTTTTTAAAGTCTACAATTATGAAACTATTCTTTTTTACTTAAAATTACTGTGTATAAACTGTATCACCCCAGTAGAGTGCAAGCTCCTTGCAGGTAAGGACTATTGCATTTTCTCGTGTTTGTATTCCCAGAGTCAAGCAAAAAGTCTTGTAACTAAGGAGGGACAGAACAATTGGGTTGAGTTTAATTGAATTGAAAATTAAAGAGTTTTGACCCAAGAATATAATAAGGAAAATGAAGATTAATTGACCTGAATTGTCCAGAATGATCATTTGTATTGGACAGATGCCTCATGTCCCTGGTTATCTCCCTTTCTGCCTCTGCGTATGTAGACATAATTTTAAAACCTGGATTTAAACCCAGAAGAAAAAAAAGGCAATCAAAGCAACATCCTTTTGGACGGGGTATTTTCTGGTCCTGGAAGGAGTCACTGAACCTTTCATAACATATCATATTTTTGCAATCTCATACTCGGAAAAGGGAACTTAACTTTCTATTTTCGGTTGCATTTTTCTCTGCATTTTTTAAAGGACTGAAGTAAACATCTAAAGGACAAGAAAACAATTCACTGATCAATATTTCCTGGGCTTCTATTACTTTGTAAGGAAAACTTTGATCCAAGGCTATATTTCAGAAACTGCTACTTTAAATGAGAATAAAATGTGTTTAAAAGCAATTAATAAGCAATTTTATCTAAGAAGTATGAGATTTTTGTGCAAAGGGGAAAAAAAAGACTCCAGGCTTTGCCTCATCTCCTAGAAGCATCCCATGTTCTTAGATGTGACGTTGCCTTGGTAACCACAACTTGGTGACCTCGTTATTTCAACCTAATCCTGCTTTGAAATTATAGTCGCCCCACCCTTTTGCCTGGCTAGCCTGATAACATAATCATTGTAAATGAGAATGGAAAAAAAAACAGCAGGATATGGTCCCCCCAGTGACACTGGACTAGTCTCACCTTATCATGAAAATAGACGAACCATTCAACTGCATAAATCTAAAACCCAGAAAGTCGATTTTCTTATTTTTTTTATAGTTTGTTATGCTGATTTTCAAAATCCAATAGCAAAATCAATGTGGTAGGGTGTTTTTAATATTACCGTCTGAAAGTGGAAGTTTCCTCTCTTGTGACCAACAGGAAAAATATAAAACCTAGGCTGCCAAAGGTAGCATCCTTAATTATGCATTTGCTTAAAGCAACGGCTGAAAAGGGATTTAGAATAGAAATAGGAAACAAAATCTAACTTGTTTGGTACATCAGACTGAAGTTATCTTGGTTAAGGTTTGCCCAGTTTAACTTCCATTGGTCAAAGCTCAGGAAATTAGCTATTGCCATTATACACTTCCCTTTTTTTCCCCACATATATTTAGTCGTCTCTTACTAAATATGTAGTAGGTATGGTTGTAAAAGGATGTTGGACGATTAATTTT
The DNA here is from genome assembly GCA_028658325.1 of Potorous gilbertii. Classification (NCBI taxonomy): domain Eukaryota; kingdom Metazoa; phylum Chordata; class Mammalia; order Diprotodontia; family Potoroidae; genus Potorous; species Potorous gilbertii. Next base: position 212,074,011 of record CM053772.1, on the reverse strand, counting down.
ATCCAACAGTATAAGTGTTCTTCAAGATCTTTGGAGAGTGGCAAAGGACACAACTGACCTAAAAGTGGGTTTAACATTCTTCATCTTGTCCAACACTGACATCCCACTTAACATGACTTACCTATGACCTTGGCCAAGTTCCTTGGCTTTTCTGGACCTTAATGGCCTCATCTACAAAATAAGGATGCTGGAGTCAATGATTTCCAAGGTGTCCTCCAGCTCTAAACCTATCACCCTAGGAACTACTGTTTAAAAAAATGTCGCAAGGCTCTGGACATACTCTCCCAGAACAAAATCAGTTACATCACCACCTCAGAGTCCTTGAGAAACAGTTGGGAAACTATCTCAAATGCGCTCTGCTAAAGCCACCATTCTAGTCTGTTTCCCTCAATATTAACTACAAGTGATTGATTAGCACCCTAAATCCATTTAACCAACTGTCATGAATTAGCTTTTACAAAAGGAGAAGAAAAGAAAAAAAAGCATTTATTAAGTGCCTACTATGTGCCATCTCTTTACAAATATTACCTCATTTCCTCCTTACAACAACCCTGTGAGATAGGTACTAAAGGATATTTACAGTAAAGATACAGCAGAAACAGAAGTCATAAGTATTTCCTTACAACACTTGGTGGCACAGTCTTTCTTTTTCTCCTTCAGTCTCTGAATATGATGGCTTCAAGCTTAATGTGGTTTCTACATAGCATTCACTCCACCAAGTTCACTTCCAAATGTGACCAAATGATGGACGAATGAGTCACAACTCTGCTGTCATTGGTCTGAGTCAAGCAAAACCCCTGGGATTTTAGTCCTCCCTAGTTGACTTCTAGTAATTCTCAGTATGGACCCCAGCTAGTGGACCTCCAATGGCCTATCATTCTGACCTTCAAAAGCTCTCAAGGTCACAATCATCTTCAATCTCCACCTAAAAACAGGACCAAACTTATTCCCAGAGACAGAAGCAATAGCAGGGCCATGTTCCCTTTGGCTCCATGTTGGCTCCAGTTCTAAGTGAGAGAACACAAGGTCCATCTATTTCCCCAACATGGAAGCAGCCTTGTCCAATGCCAGCCAGGCCAAAAAGAGTGAGAGACAATGGCTGCCTCATGCCTTTTGAATATACCATTCAAAAAGGTTCCTATTTACCATGTGGTTATCCAGACCAGAATCAGATATCAAATATATCCAATGCTCCATAGACCACATGGAGATTGCATCAGCCAGGTACCTTGTATATGCTCATAAGAACTGGATTCATTGGTCATTCCCCCTGTTTCCTACAATAACTACCATTTATATAATACTTTACATATATTGTTTCAACTGAATCTTATGACAGCCTCTTAAGTTAGGTGCCACAAATACCATTATTAGCATTGTATAAAGACTGGTGACTTACCCATATAATCAGAGTTTGTATCAGAGGTAGAATTTTTTAACCTGAGTCTTTCTGACTCCAAATTCAACACCCTATTCACCACACCATACTGCCTCTCAAGAGTATATAGGCTTTTGTTTCCTTGTTATATATGTCTTATACTTGCAACTTTAAGGTAACATTATAGAAATGGTTGAGTGAATTTCCTTTGATCTGTATTTATATCACTTCCAGAATAGCCTTGCAGTATTTGTGATCTTGTGTGATAAGATCCCCCAAATCTCCTCTCAAGATTGCCATCAGTCCATCAACAAGCATTTACTAAACCCTTACCCTGTGACAGTGTGCAGAGAAAAACTGAAAACAGTGCATGTCCTCAAGGAGCTTAGGATTGTCCCAACAGTCTTAGGGGAGTTTGAAGCCATTTAAGCTACTCAGGTTTACAACTACAGAAGACTTTGGGATGCATACCTGTACAAGTATACACAAGATTACACACACAGTAGCCTTAGTGGGAAAAGCTCTAACACCTTCAGGGGCCAGGAAAGGTCTCCAGCAGATAGTGATGTTGAATGGAGTACGGAGAAAGCCAGGGATGCTAAAGGCGAGAAAGTAAGAAAGAGGATTCTAGAGAGGGAAATGGCCCAGAGACCAAAGATGGAGTGTCATGTGAGGAAGGTTAGGCTAGAATGGATGGAGAGTAGAGTGAATAAAGTGGGGTCATGTCTAAAAAAGCTGGATAGGAAGGCAGCACTGGGAGAAGTTCTCAATGTGAAAGATAGGAGTTTATATTTGATTCTAGAAATAACGGAGAGACTCTAGAATTATTGAAGAAGTGTGTACATGGCAGGGGGAGAGGAGGGTAATACTGCCAGATCTGAATTTTAGAAAAAATCACTTTCAAATTTGAGTCTTAAGTATGATCATGGCTATACAGTAAAAGAAGGGCATAAGGAGATATATGAAGAAAGAAATGATAAAAATCTGGCAATTCATTATGTGAGGTAATCAAGCATTAATGGTGGTGACAATCAAGATCCTAAAGTTTTTAATCTGCGTGACTGGAAGGATTACAGTACCTTCAATTGCTTAGAAAAGGGAATGCTTAGAGAGAAAAGATCTTGAGTTTCGCTTTTAATTTGTTTAGTTTAAGATTCCTACAGAATGTCCACTTCAAAATAACCAAAATTCAGTTTAAAATGCAGGATTGGAGCTCAGGAAAGAGACCAACCTGTATATGTAGGTCTGGTAGTCACCAGCATAAAGACAATAATTGAATTTATCAAAATTGATGAGATCACCAAGCAAGAGAATAGAGAAGACCCAGGACAAAGCCTTGAAAAACACCCACAGTTAGTGGGCATGACACGGGTGGAAGAGACACAGCAAAAGAGCCTGAGGAGAAGGGAAATAAGTAGAAAAAGAATCAGGAGAGAAGGGACACAAAAACACAGAGAGGAGGGAGCATCCAGGAGAAAAATATCATTAGAACTGTCATTGTCTCCCAGCAGCCTATTGCCAGCTCATTGTACGGCACTGCCAAGATTGGTGTTTTAAACGTATACTGGGCACACAGTCCTTCATAAATTCTTGCCGATTATCAACTTTCTTCTAAGTAGTCCAAACAACTGACCCAGAACCATTCTACTTCAGCCTACCATGACCCATGTTCAAATGAACACACTTCTTCAAAGAGAACATATAGCAACTATGGTCAAACCCCCTTCCCGTTATGCTATTATCCGTAAAACTATTCAAGAAATCTGGGTTGACACTCAGGATATATTTTACTTTGTGCTTTCTCCCTGGAAGATGATGAAAATGTTGTAAGAGAGAACTCAAAGGATCTTGTCCTCGTCCTCACTGACCTCCCACTGCTCCCATGTTGCCAACAAAGTTGTCCCCTTGCCTATTTCTGAGCTGCTCTGCTGACTGAAAAAGGGACAAAACCATGCTAATGAAATTTGCTACAAATTCGTCCTTTTTAACCACAACTTGTCCAATGGTGATGCTTGATAATGCTTTGGTTTATGTCTTATTAACTATTTACTTCATTCTACATAGTAACCACTGCAATCCTTTCTGAATGCTTCTCAATTATCCCACTTAAGGCCTTCTTTCTAGAATCTTCCATTTAGAGCGGGGAGAGAACTTCAACATCCTGTGTTCCAATCCCCTCTTTTTTAAAAATTTTATTGGTATGTTTTGCTTGTACGTTACCAAAACAGATTACCTCTACTTTGTGAAAAGTCTCTTGTAAGAAAGTAAAGCATTAAGAAAAGCTAATAAACCACTGACCTCATCTGAAATTGCAGGCAATATTTCACATCTGGAATAAATACACACATACACACACACACACACACACACACACACACACCTCTATTTTTTAAATTAACAAATCTATTTTCTCAACCTCCTACTTCCCACTCCACTGGGAACAAAAGAAAAAAAAATTTCTTGTAACAAACATGTATAGTCAGGCAAAACAATGGCTTTATACAAAAGTATATCCTAAATCCACTAGCACCTCTCAGTAAAAGATAGGATGCTCCTCGTCTGTCCTCTGGAATCAGACATGGTCATTGTACTGATCATAGTTTGTACAGTGCTCCAAGTTATTTGCTACTGTGCTGTTAATGTAGGGATTGTGCTCATGTTCCATTCAGTTCATTCTTTATCAATATATAGAATTCCCCACAATTGCAAATTTTTATAATATTGATATTATGGTATAAATTCATCTTCTGGTTCTGCTTCATTCTATATCAGTTTACATGAGTCTTTCATGTCTTGTCAAAACCATCCATTTCTTCATTTCTTACATCACAATGGTATTTTATCACATTCACCTACCACAGTTCTTTCCATCATTCTTCAACCGATGAACATCCATTCAGTTTTTCACCATCACAAAAAAAGAAGTGCAATAAATATTTTTGTACATAAAGAAACCTTTCTCTCTTTCTTGGATCTCTTTTGGCTATATACTAAGCAGAAATTAACAGTTTAAGGATATGAACCGATAGTTCTCAAGGGAAAAAACCTGGGCTATATATAGCCATATTAAAAAATTCTCCAAATCACGACTAATTAGAGAAATGTAAATTAAAGCAATTCTGAGATTCCTTCTCACATCCATCAAAATAGCAAAAGTGATTTTTTTAAAAAGAAAGGGATAAAAATTCAAGTGACTGTGGGAAAATAGGCATGCTAATACACTGTTGGTGTATCTATGAATGGGCACAATCATTTTGGAAAGCAATTTGCAAATAAACATAGAAAGTTACTAATGGTGCATGCATGCCCTTTGACCTAACAACCTCATTTTACATAAGAGGAAAGTAAGACCAAGAGAGGTGAAGCAACTCACCCAAGGTCATTTGTTGCTCAGATATTTCATTTGTGTCTTACTCTTCCTGACCTCATCTGGGGTTTTCTTGGCAAAGATACTAGAGTAGTTTGCCACTTACCTTCTCCAGCTCATTTTGCAGATGAGGAAACAGAGGCAAACAGGGTGAAGTGACTTGTCCAGGGTCATATGGCTAGTAAGTGTCTGAGGCCAGATCTGAACTAAGACTTCAGGAATGGCGCTCTCTCCCCTTTGCCACCAAAGGTCAGAATGGCGGTAAAAAGTGTCAGAGCAAGAATTTTAACCTACTATCTGACTGTAGGTCCATTACTCTCCCTAATGTACCACAGTGTCTCTACTAGACAATGTTATGTTTATGAAGATAAACAAATCGTTTAACATGTCCTTCCTTACCTTTCTACCTCCCTGCCTTGAGGTATCTCTGTATCTGATCTCTCCTCTTTTCTTCCCCCTCTACTTTAAGGCTAGTATTCCATCTGAACTCTTGATCTCTTCCCTTTCCATATCTAAACTGGTTCCTTCAAATTTGCCCATAGGCATGTTTCCTTTTCAAATTGCCACCCCATCCATCTTCTCCCAGTTTCCCACTGCCAAACTTTTCTAATCTAAAGCATACTTTGCACATACCACCTTTCCTTCCCCACCACTCACACATTCCTTGGAGTCCTGGGTCCTGTCCCCATCACTCTGCTGAAACCAGTCCTTTAATTTTATCATGAATGTTATCCTAACCACTGTAGCCATTGGTCTTTTCTCATTCCTCATTCTCCTGCCTTTCTATTGCAGCTATACACAATTGATGATCTCCTCCTTCTTGATCCTCTTTCCTCCTTGAGTTTCATCCACTTTCTAAGTCTATCATTCCATCCAGCATGTTGTACTGTCTCTCATGAGAGAAAGTTACCTGAAAGGCATAAACTTTGAGCAAGGTTTTGAATTGATTAATAAGACAGACCAAGAGTCCAAATAAAACAGATCAAGTAGAAGGAATGGCATCTATGAAATCTAAGGGAAAAAAAGAAGCGTGTCTGACATAGGGAAGATGACAGGGGGGTGAGGAGAGTCAGAGGAGAAAGAATTTCACTTGGAAGGAATGGACATCCATAGAGAAGTGGGAAAGTACAGTAATGGCAAGATGAGGTCCATGGGCAGATGTGGAGGTAGGAGAAGACCTGATATAGGACCCTGGTGTCTGAAGAATAGAATCTAAAGGTTTCTCAGGATTGTAATAACTGAACACAGATTTTTTAACATTGTTTTGAAAAGTGTAAAGCATCACCATAAGAGAAGCAAGTTCTTACATCAGTGAAACAATGCATTCAATGTTTGAAGATCTTTGGCAGCTGCTCATAGACTTGAGTAGAACAGGGAGATTAGAAACAGAGACCAGCTAAGAGACTGCTACAACAGGCCACGTGAGGACAGTGCTAAAAGTCTACAGTAGCCTGTAGACTTGGAAAGAAAACTTTGAATAGAAAGACCTGGAAGAGCTTGATGATGATTTGAGGGGAATAAGGAAAGTGAGGGCAGAGAAAGGAGAAAAATAAGTAAAAAATTGTTTCAGGGTTTTAAGTCACAAAATTGCATGACTCAACCCTGTCAAAGGGCCAGTCCAATACTTAGGCCTACACTGGGCTGTATACTAGGACCTGGGTTGGGGTGAGAGAGAAACACACAAAAGGAGAAGACCTGGTCCTTGCAGAGAGTCTCCTTGAGTTTATAACACTAACTGGGGTCTTAACTAATTATGATATCATGACCTCTCTTGGCCTCGGTTTCCCCATCCATAATACAATGGAGTTAGACTAGATGTTCTCTAAGGTCCTTTGCAGCTCTAAATCTATGATCCTCTGATTTATACAGTTTTCAAATTGTTTCAAAAATAAAATACTTAAACAACCAGCAGCCTCTCCTTGCCTTAATGAAGCAAGGCAAAGGATCCTTTAAACTCTAACTTGCTCAATGACCTGGGGTGGAGATTAAAGAAAGAAGAGACACAGAGTTGTAACTGCTTATCCTTGCACCCAAAAGCAACACCAAATGTGTCTTCCATAAAGTGTAAGGAGGGAAGAAAGGGGTGGCGGAATCCCAAGACACCTTGAGAGGAATGAATGTGGGTTAAATCAAGCCTGGAGACAGTTGTCATCTATTAGCTTCCTAGTTTAGCTTGCTCCTTAGGTACTGTGTTCATATTTTCTTTACTTCTGAAGGACTTAGATGCTTCCAACTTCTCTAAATTCCAGTTCTCTGAAACAAAACAGTTATGCCAACATAGTTAGGGCTCTGAGAAAAATTCTCAGAGACCTGATCTGGATTCTGAAGAATTACAATAATTTGGATAGATGGAGAAGGTGCTAGGCTTTTGGGTAGTGGCATTTAAATGCTGATTTGTGAGTTACAGAGAATATGGTGAACTTAAATGTAAATGGTAAGAATCCACACAGCTAGTCTCTCTATGGGCTTTCCTCGGTTTTTAGAGGAAGCTTGATCTCAGATCACCATGATTCATGTAGCCTTTTCCTTAAAAATAAATCTTGACCAAAACAAAAAGAAAGAATGACATTTCTCCCTAACAAAAAAAATAAAATAAAACAAAACCCTGCAAAAAGCATTTCAAGAGACAACAAAGAATACCAGTGGTCCATAAATATCTAACTTTGGTAACAGTGAAGTGAAAGATGAGGAAACACTTGGCTAATCCCCATCAAGCAAAGCAGTGGTCATTTACCCTAAGGAGAGTTGCATTTTGTTGTCAATTACACTTTTTAAATTATTAAGGGAGGAGGAGGGCAGGTAGGGAGTATAAACAAAATTAATAGTCATTTTTATTCCAAAGGGGGGGTAGTATTAGAAATCTGTCTCCTTTAAGGTATTTTTCTTAAACTATGTAGTATTTCCCCAGCACAAACAATAGTAGGGAAAGATGTTTAAAGTGCTTCAGCCACAAGGATTTCAGCTTCATCTTCCCCCCATACTCAAAGATGGGAGTGCCTGGGCATAGATGTGCAGGAGGCTCACTCCAGAACAGTTTTTCAATTATGCTACTTGCTGCTGTTGCTGAAGACATTCTGCCTGCATTGGCAGATGGGGCTTTCCTTTTAATTTCCTTTTATTTTTAACGACCCCCCTCCTTCCTTGAAAGCCCTCTGGCTTCTGTCCTCCATCACCTATTATCAGAAAAGTAGTGGACCCAAATTCCACCAGGAATCATCAAGTGAAAAGAAACCCCCTGCTAGACTACAGGGAGACTAAGAATGCTGGGGTCCTTCTTTCATTACCCTGAGTTTTTCTAAAGCAATATTTGGGGGACCTATATATCCTGAAGTCAAGTTTCCATTCCAAATAGTTGAGTTTTAATGGGATGTCATTCTTTATGAGAAAGAGCTACCAGGCCACAAATTAGATGGACAAGGAGCTAAATTCTAAAATCTGAGCCCCCTTATGACTGTCTTATAACTCAGCCCAGACCATCTTCACTGATGCCTGGGTGTAGCCATTGTCTACTTAAGGATATGATAGTCTTCTGTAAAATTAGTTAGGAGTGGAAAGAGGGGGCTAGAAAGAGAGGGGAAAAATACATATATATATATATATATATATATATATATATATATATATATATATATATATATATATATATATTTTTTAGTCAATAAGCACCAAACTCTATTAGACAAAGTATTTGGTTCTCCCCCTCCCCTTTTTTTAAACAGATTTTCTCTTAGATCATTAGTGACCCCAAGTGGCCAGAAAATAACAGTGGAAATTTCCTCTGCAGAAAGAAATTCAAAAAAAAAATAGATTTATTGAACTCAATTCAACAAACATTTAGTAAGTACCTCCTATATTCAGAGCACTGAGCTCAATGCTGAGAAAACAAAGAAAAAAATGGCAGTCCCTGACCTAAAGGAATTTACATCCAATATGGCAAAGAGAACCATAGCAGGATCATAGCCACCAATGAAAGGTACCACATGGACCATGTAATTCAACCCTTCCCTTTTATAGATGAGAAAACTGAGGTCCCAAAGGACTTTTTCCAAGGTCACACAGTCAGTAAGCATTTATTAAGCACCAATTGTGTTCTAGGTACTTGTTGGGGATGCAAAGAAAAGCAAATAAGTCTCTGATCTTGAGGAATTCACAATTTAATGGGGGAGGCAAAAATTCAAGCATCTATGTTCAAACAAGATAGATACCAGAATTTTAATCCAAATCTTCTGATCTTAGAGCTTCTGTTCTTTCCACTTTATTACCTTACTCTCCATCCATAATCCACTTCTCTATCCATGCATCAAAATCCACAATATCTAACTCTCTGATAGAGTCTTTTCCACTAACCATGTTAAAGATGGACAGCTATCCCAGGATTATTTCCTTTAAGGACAAAAGAGTAGGGATTTCTTTTTTCTTCCAAGTCTCAAAAAATCTATGTAGTAGTCTGATACAAAGTCAATGGAGGAAAGCTTCCTCCTGAGAAATAACCACATCTTGACCAACTTTAAAAATTATCTAGATTGTGAGCTCCACAAGAGTGGGGACTGGTCACTGAATTCTTTGTATCCCTCATACTTAGAACAATGTGTGGCATGTAATAGCCTTTTAATAAACACTTATTGACTTGACTGTTTGAATAGGTGTTTCTTCTATCAGCAGTACATGGAAAAAGCATTTGATCTAGAGGCAAAGGAGTTGGCTTTAAATCCTGACTCTGCTATATGCTTATCAAGGCTCAGTGTCTTCATCTGTAAAATGGACTGAATGATCTGTAATGTCTCTTCTGGTTCTAAGATTATTGATGACTTACTTCCCATTCCCACTATATGCCTGGGTCTGTTCTTGATGTTAAGGATACAAATAAATTACCTACCCTCAAGAAGTTTATACTGTAATGGGTTAGACAAAAAGGATATACATAGAATAAATGCAATATGTAGTGTTAAGTGAAGCAGAGCTGAGACTTACATAGTTTTGTCAGGATCATTTGATGGTCATAGCAAACACATTTTCAGCAACCCAAAAGGTAACTCAATACATGGGCATCACTAGATGATCAATATCAAAATCAGATTGATCATGTACCTTGCAGCCAAAGGTAGAAAAGCTCTACACAAGTTAATTAAAACAAGACCTAGAGCTGCTTATGGCTCAGATCATGAGCTTCTTGTTGCAAAATTCAGACAAATTGAAGAAAGCAGAGAAAACCATCAGACTATATAGGCAAGACCTAAATAATCTCCCTTATGAACAGGAAGAAGTGGAATGGATGAATAAATTTAAGAGATTAGATCTGACAGAGCACCTGAAGAGCTATGGACAGAGTTTCTCCATAGTGTATGGGAAGCATCAACAAAAAAATACTCCAAATAAAAAGAAGGGCAAGAAATCAAAATGGTTCTCTGATGAGGCTTAAAAATGTCAGAGGAAAGAAGGAAAGTGAAATGCAAGAAAGAAATGGAAAGATATAGCCAATTGAATAAAGAATTCCAAAGAAGAGCTCAAAGAGACTTTCTCAGTTTTCTTAAATAAGGAATGCAAAGAAATAGAAGAAAACAATGTGAAGGACAAGAGAGCTCTTCAAGAAAATTAGAGCTATCAAGGGAATATTTCATGAAAAAAATGGGCATGATTAAAAGATTAAAAACTGTAGAAAATTAACAAAAGAGATGGAAATAATATGCAGAAAAATTATACAAAAAAAAGATTTTAAGATCACCAAATAGCTATAATGATATTATCATGATCTAGAGACATACATCCTGGAGAAGGAAATCAAATGGGTTATAAGAATAAAGCCAGCGGAAGTGATGGAATTCCAGCTGAACTGTTTAAAACTCTAAAAGATGATGTTGTTAAAGGCTGCACTCAATATGCCAGCAAATTTGGAAATCTCAACAGTGGCCACTACATCGGAAAAGATCAATTTACACCCCAATCTTAAAGAAGGGCAATGTCAAGGAATATTCAAATCACCAAACAATTTTACTCATTTCCCATGCCAGCAAGGCTACTTAAGATTCTGCAAGCTAGTCTTTAGCAATATTCAAACCAAGAATTACCAGAAGAGGAGGCTCTTTTTCAAAGAGACATAGGAACTAGAGACCAAACTGCCAACATCTGCTGGATTATGGAGCAAGAGAGTTCCAGAAAAATATCTATATCTGTTTCATTGACTACACTAAAGTCTTTGACTATGTGGATCACAACAAAATGTGGCAAGTTCTCAAATCATCTTGTCTTCTGAGGAAACTTGTATGCAGTCCAAGAAGCAACAGTTTTACCAGAAGATGGAACAACTCATCAGTTTAAGATTGGGAAAGGAGTACGACAAGGCTGTATATTGTCACTTTGTTTATTTAACTTATGTGCACAGTACATCATGCAAAATGCCAGACTAGATGAATCAAAAAGCTGGAATTAAGGTTGCTGGGAGAAATATCAACAATCACGATATGCAGATGATACCACTCTGATGACAGAAGGTGATGAATTAAGAAGCTTCTTGATGAGGGTGAAAAAGGAGAGTATAAAAGCTAGCCTGAAGCTTAACATTAAAAAACTATGATGCTGGTAATTGGTCCCATCAGTTCCAGGCAAAAAGATGGAGAAGAAGTGGACGCAATGTCAGATTTTATATTCTTGCTCTCAAAGATCAATTCAGACTTCAATTGCAGTCATGACATTAAAAGACACTTGCTCCTCAGAAGGAAAGCTATGGCAAATATGGACAGCATCCTAAAAATCAGAGACATCACCTTGCCAACAAAGGTCTTTATAGTCAAAATTATAGTTTTTCCTGTAGCAATGTGTGGCTGTGAGAGTTGGACTATGAGGAAAGCTAAGTACCACAGAATTGATGCTTTAGAACTGTGATGCTGGAGAAGACTTTTGATGTCCTTTGAAATACAAGGAGATGAAATCATTTAATACTTAAAGAAATTAAATCAGATATTGGAAGGACAAATGCTGAAGTTGAAACTTATTTACTCTGTCCATATCATGAAAAGACAGGAATCGTTGAAAGAGACTCTGATGTTGGGAAAGATCAAAGGCAAAAGCAGAAGGGAGTGATGGCAGAGCATAAGATGGATAGTGTCAAGGAAACAATGAACATGAACTTGGACAGACTTTGGGAGATAATGGAGGCTAAAGGGCCTGCTTTTACTATGGTCCATAGGGTCAAGAAGAGCCAGATTCTACTCAATGAATGAACAAGAAAGAGAATACACATTGAATAAATACAAAGTTGTGAAGTGCAAGGTAGTTTGGGAGGAAGAACATCGGCAGTTACGAGGAAGGAATAACTTTGATAGAAGATGATTCTGGAACTGCATCTTAAAGAAATAGAGGGACTCTAATAGATGAAAAGAAAAAGAGAATGCATTTTACCCATCGCAACTGCAGGAGTGAAGGCATAAAGAAGGCCAGCTTGGCTGAGAGCTATGTCCAATGACCTTGGAAACAAAGGTTGGGGCACAGTTGTGAAGAGTTTTACAAGCTGAACTGAGGAGTTTATATTTAATATATTCTGGAGGAAACAGCTATCCATTGGAAATTATGGAGTAGGCAAGAGGCATAGTCATACCTGTTCTTAAGGAAAATCACTTTTCCCAGGCATCTATCTGCCTATTTGGCCCTCTGGAGTTTAAAGGTGGCCCTGTTATTTCCTGTTTTAGGCAGGCTTCTTACTGTTAATTGTGATATCCTATGTGGTTGATGGGAGACAGAAGGGAAATTACATTTACCTGTTTCAATTGATCTGGGCAATGCTATTGTCTATCTATATCAGAAAAAAGCATAAAACAATCTTCAGCTGAATTTAAAAATAAAAAACAGTAGGATCTGGTCTGCCTCCAAAATCCTGCTCACCTCATCCAATTTATGAGGTCCAAGATGGTCCCCTTAATTATATCCCTCTCCTTTTCACCCAGAGAAATCTCTGACCACCCATCAAAATGGCTCAAATTGCATCATTAGAGAATGACAGCATTTGGAGCTGGAAATAACCACTGACTTACCTAAATCACACTGTAGTAAGTAGAAAAACAATATTCACTGACCTTTTCTAGAATGTTTATTTCCCTTTCTCCTAGTGTGACAGACTTTTCAGTCGTGTTTCCTTACCGAGTTGCAAATACCTTGATTGACAAATTAAGCTAACTCTGGCAGTTAACTAGTAGCTAGATGGAAGGCACTGGAAAGATGGGCCAGGTAACTAGATCATGGATGTCTAACGAAGTTGATAGGAGAGGAGAAAAAGAGAGGGAAAGAAAGGAAGCTGGAAGAACCAAAACCAAACATTTTTGCCAGCTTCACAATTTTCTCTAGGGTTAGACTCATCTAGGGTCCTAACACAGTCAGTAGAAAGGCTAAGGATAGACAGTTGTTGGGTTTTGTCCTTCATTCTTGAACAGGATCACGACATCAGGGAGATGATAACATGATTTGCAGTTGACTTTGATTTAAGTGAGGTGGGGCTGTGCCATGTCACCAGCCTCATTTTCTCCTCCAGAGTCATCTGGGTCCAGTGACCAGAAATTCATCAGGATGACTGAGTGAGATGTGAGGGGGAAAGTGACCTGCTGACTCCTGAGTATTTTGTACATACAGCTGAGGCAACCGCTGTTGTTAATTAAGAACAATTAAAATCATATGGTTTAAAATTTGGCTAGATGTTTCATGTGATTTTTACCTCTGAGTTTGAATACAATTGCTGCAGGCTGTATGAATTACTTAATTTTGTCTATTTTAACATACTTCACTTGATGGTGTTGCTAGGTGTAATTATGTAAACTTAAATAAAATCTATGCAAATAAGTTGCTTCAGTTTTGTTTTGTTTTTTTAAAAAGGTATTTAAATAATGAGTCACACTATTGAAGAGGTAACTGATATAGAAAGTTAGGAAACCTGGTTTCAAGTCATGAGTAACAGAACCCTATGATGATGAATAAATTACAAACCCTCAGTCTGTCCTTCCTTTGGTCAGGTAGGTTCATGGCATTTAAGTGCAGAAGAGACCTTAGAGATCATCTAGGATAATCCCTTAATTCTACAAATGAGAAAACTAAGGATGGGCAACCTTTGTATCGGTGAGTTTTTCATGTGAATGCTGAGAATCATCTTATAGTTTTAGGTGTTGCTGATACAGCCAGACCTCTCTAATCCAATAGTGGATTTGAATCTATTTGTCACTTAAGTTTCATACTGAAACCACAAAGGCAACCTCTCTTTTGAGAAACACCTTTCCTAAGTCTAGGAAATACTTGTATTAAATGTAGTTTGTTGTGATCTTTTTTGTTGAATATTAAGAATTAATAGTTTTCTTTGAAGTACAGAATGATCACTTGAAACCTCAACAGGTTTGTTTGTTTCCCTCCTTTGCAGCTTTTTCAAGAAGTCTTACTGGACTTCTCTCTTACCCTCCCCAAACTCCAAGATTACATATGCTTTCTCCCAAGGTCATTCTTAGGATAATTCCTACCACCTGCACTGGAGAAGGTGTTCAGTCTGAGATAACAATCATTTTCCTGAGTCATTTAATATGTGCCATCCTTAGGTAAATTATGAAAAACTGTGAGGTAAAGGCCTCCCATCCAAATAACAGCTACCTATGCCTGGATTGGCCTCTGACCTATATCTAAATAAAATTCTCCTCCACAACATATCCCACACTGGGATATCCAATCCTTCCTTGAAGACCTTCATTGAGGTGGAATCCACTGCCTCCTGAGACAGCCCCTTGCAATTTTAGACAGTATTAATAAAGGTTAGGAAGTTTTCTTTGACGTTAAACCTAAATTTACCTAGCTCCTTGCAGTTTCGACTCTTTGTCCTTTCTCTCCTTTGGGATCAATCAGAAAAAGTCTAACAGCCTTTAAAATGCTTGAAGACAGCTGTCACATCTCCCAAATCTCCTCTTCTCCAGGCTAAAGGTGTCAAGTTTCAACCACTCCTTACACAAGCAGGAATTCATGGCCAATCCCTCCTGAGCTTCTCTGGATACTCTTCAGATTATCTATGCCCTGACTTTCTAATGTGAGGCATACAGAATTTAATGCTGAGCAATGTTTGTCAAAATGAATCAAAGAACCATTAAAATCATTCTTAAGTACCTGTGGGCATATACTCTATGCAGAGTATGTATGCCAAGGGCATGGATTTTGCTTTGGAGGAATAGCAATGAATGTTATGGTGACCCCAAGCATCAACCCTGAGACCTTCAGCTATGTGTGCCAATAGAACACAAGTACAAAAGCAATATATTGGACATGCATAATGATGACTATTTCCAGACACTAACGTACATTCCAGGCTCTACTTCACATATAGTAGACAATTGTTGGAAATGTATTTAAAATTATTATGAAATTTATTCACAAAGCAGAAAAAACAATCTTTTGTCAAATCTTGCATCCTCAGTTTTTGTTTCAAAAATATGCTCACTGGACCCACAATGTCCAGCCCCATGCTGGCTCTGACAAAAACCTGTCGGTTGATTGAAACCTAATCCCCAAGAAGAAGATGACCCAGTTACTCACTGTCGCTCACACATAAATAGTTAAAGTACCAGTTGCATTCAGGAACAGTTTATGAAGCAATTGAACTTAATTCTCCAATTCTGACACCTTCCTGAGACATCACCAGATGGGCTAATTATTCAGCACACAAACAGGAATTCCAGCTCTAGCTGTGTTAGCAGAAACAACAACAAATTCTTCCTCAGTACCCTCAAAGAGACATGCCGTGACTGAACAAGAGCCATCAAAGGTAAATTGAATTCCTCCTGGGGAACCAACTATGAACTTTATTTATAATGTTACCCACACCTATTAACAGAGTTTTTGGTGTATGTGTTAGTGTTTTCTTGTTTCGCAGATGTTTTAATGTTTTTTTTTTTTTTACCTAGTAACAAGAATCTAATGATGCGATCAGAAAGGACTTAGTCTCTCTTTATTCCCACTGCTACCATCTTTGTAAAGATCCTTATTATCACTTGCATGATCACCACAACAGCCATCTAACTGGACTGCCAGCGTCGAGTATCTACACTTTCACCCCTGCAATTCATCCTTCCCATTACTGTCAAATTAATTTTTATAGAGAGAGATTTTTACATCACTCATGTATTCACAACTCTTTAGTAGTTCCCTACTGTTTATTTTTGAAGGATTTCTAGGCAGATTTTCAGATTTGTGCATTTTAAAAGGACTTTTCATACAAACTGCTTTTTCTAGTTTAGCTATTAAAGCTTAAAACTATTTTAAGCTACTATAGCTTAAAGCTACACTGAGACTTTTGGGACACCCTATATTGCTTCTCTCATCCCATATTCATGAAATTGTGGTTGGTTTTGTCTTCAACCCCAAATATGAAGCTTCGTATTTATCCCTATTAAATTTTATCTTGTTAGCTTTTCAGTCCAGTACTCCTTGAGATTGTTTTGGATCCCCATTGTTACCCAATATATTAACCATCCCTCTCAGTCTTGTGTGAGCCACAAATTTGACAAGCATATGAGCTATACCTTCATCCAAGTCAGTAAAATAATGCTGAACATGCCATGACTGAGGACAAAGCCCTAGGACTTGATCATTTCCAACTTAAAAATATACTGACACAAATGGTTCTCTCTACCTACTTTATGAGATTTATTTCAGTACTTAAAGAAGTGAGTTTGTTAGAGGGGACCTTCCATCCAGCCGTAGAGATCATTGCCCTTCTGTGCCTTTGGAGAAGGTTTTCATGAGTTGTAATGGCTGGAAATAACTACCACCTTGAGTGACCAGTCTTCCAGTAGTGAGGCTCTCCAGGCATAACTAGACTAGTTCTTGGATAATAGATGTCACTGGGACTATATTCAGTCTTCCCAACTAGGTAGAAGTTGGAAAAGCTTGTAGTTAGCTCATGAACCTAGGAACACTTCTATATTTTAATGACCTGGAGGAAGGTATTTCAAAGAATTACAGAATCTCAAGGTTCTTCAGGGCCATCTACTCCAACGTGTGTCTAAGCAAGAATTCCCTCTACCACTTCTTGTCAGAGGGACATCCAACCTTTGATTGAAGATGTACTGTGAGAAGGATCCCACTCATTCCCTGGGCAGCTCATTCCATTTTCAGATAGCTCTATCACAGAATTTCCAAATTTAAAAATTAGAAGGGACTTCTGTATTCATCTAGCAACCCACACATCTAAGGAATTACCATTATAACCTACTCAACAGGTGATCATTGAGTTATGAAGAATTTTTTTTCCTGATATCAAGCCTAAATTTGCCTCCCTGCAACTTAGGTCCATTGCTTTTAATTCTTCCCTCTGAGCCAAGTCCTCTCTTTCCCAGCTTTTCTAATATTTGGTGGCATCCATTATATTGGATTTTCTTTTATCCAGATTAAACATGCCCATTTCTTTCAATCTGTTCTCATGTGTCATGATCTCTAGGGCCTGCTTGCCCTCTTCTGGACATTCTCATGTCTTTGAATGCACGGATAGGTCTAAGTTCAGCTCTGCTATTGGCTGCTGATCAAGAGACTTCATTACTTGAATTTCTTCATTAAATAGGGGTTATTTTTCCTAGACATAGGCTCTAAGTGTGATCCATGGGCCCCCAAAACCCTTTCAGGGAGTCCATGAAGTCAAAACTATTTTCATAATAATGTTATGTTATTTGTCCTTTAAAACACTCCTCCCTTTTCCAATCTCGTATCTTTTTTGTAAGGCCACATTTCTTCACATACTTCAACCAAACAACATTATCACAGCAGATTGGATGCAGAAGCTGATATGAGAATACAGCTGTCTTTTATTAAGCCAGATGTTCAAGAAATTTTCAGAAATATGTATAACAGTGCCACTTTCCTCAGTGATATTTTTTGTTTAAAAGTATACTAGTTATATTAACATGTAATTTGGTTTATTATAATTAATAAACATTTTTGAATTTATTGGTTTTATTTCCTAACATGACAAATATTAATAGATGTAGTCCACATAAGCAAAATCTCTTTGACAGGTTCTCAATAATCTTTAAGACTGTAAAGGAGCCTGAAACCAAAAAGTTTGAGAACCACTGGGCTACTTGGTCACTAAGGGCCCCTGTAGCTTTGAATCAACTAACTCTACCTTCTTTTTAGTGGCAGAGCTACTTGTTAAAAGGCGGCTCCTAAAAGGCAGCACCCAGGAATGAACATAGTACTCAATGATTTCCACAAGCAGAAGAATCACCTCCCTAATCCCGGACACTGTACCTTACTTTATGCAGCCTAAGATCACACTTGCTTTTTTGGCTTTCCTCTCACAGTCCCCTCAGAGTCTGCTTGCGTAACTCTAGACAAATCACTTCCCTTCTTTGAGCCTCAGTTTCCTCATCTGTAAAATGGGAATATTAACACCTACTTCTAAGAGTTGTCACAAACATCAGACAAGATAACGTATATAAAGTAATTTGTGGCCTTAAAGTCTATGAAAATGTAGGCCATTATTATTATAGAATTACAGAATTATTTTTATTTCAAATAAATAAAAATGTCCAATCTGGCTGGAAGAGAATTAAATCCCCAAGAGTTTACTTCAAGTTTCTTTCCAAAGGAGCTCATCAGACTGTCCCTTTCCATGACCTAATCAGTTACTAATATAATCAAGACACAAAACAAATCTACATTTTTTTAAAAACTTAATAGAAACCAAACTCACTATCTGTAGGGAATGGTACTCTACCTACAGTTCGCACAGAGTATCCTCAATGACTCTGGGGAACACCTGTGGCCAGGACACATCTCCATGTTTTATTCCTATTTTGAAGTTAATCATCAAATGATCTTTGAATAAGGTGGTCTGCGGCCTCTGGAATCTTGTACGATCTTCTGAGCAAGCCTGAAGCATAAAAAGACAACCGTCCAACAAATCTGAATAGTGACTCTTGCTTTCTGAGAGAGGGGGAAATGCTAGATGTGGAGACAGAGGAAATCTTTCAAATCTCAGATCTACTACTTATGTGACTTCAAGTAAATCATTTTAGCTCATTGAGCCTCAGTTATTTTATCTGTAAAATAAAAGGGCAAACCTGGGTGGCCTGTAGGGTCCCTGACATCCCTCAATCTACCATTCCACTCCAAAGTGAAATGGATAAAGTTTGTCATTTTCCTAAAAACAGAAAACATTAGAGAGGGTCCTAACAGATCAAAGACATGGCCCCATAATCTGTAAGATTAGAAGACCAAGACCTAATGAAGTCTTTCTCCCAAGTTCACTCACACAACATAAGCTCAGTTTTGCCCCCTACAGACCACACCCTGCTGATTCCCACCACACTTCAGGAATTCTTCCTTCATGAACCATATCACCACAAGGTGCTTGGTGCCTTTCTGTTCTTATCCCACCCCATCAAAGCCTGATTGCCGAAAATCTTTTGATAAATACATCCATTAAGTAGGTGAAGTTCATTCACATTAAAATATAATGACAGGTAAGGCTTCATACATTCCCTTTTCCCATGCCCATAGACTCTACCGAAAGAATCTTGAGCTAAAAGAATAATTCTCATGAGAGAGACCCAGGTATCAGAGTTAGGATATGTAGGGCATAAGTGCTTTCCTCAGTTTGATTCCTTCCCCTTTTTACTCTCAGGGTGACTTTGGAAGTCATTTCCCCTCTGGGCTTTAGTTTTCTCATCTGTAAAATGAGAGAATTGACACGATCTCTATGGTCCCTTCCTGCTTTGATCATAAGATCTAACAGTCATGGGTCCTCCCAGTCGCAGCAAGCTAATACCAACTCTACCTAAGCACAGAGAAGGAAATGGCAAACCACTCCAGTATCTTTGTCAAGAAAATCCCAAATGGGGCCATGACTGAAAAATGACTGAACCATAACACCGTCCCCCAAACACAAGGCTGGTCCTGATGTCAGCTATCCCTAACACCTAGCACAGTACTTAGCACCCAATAGGTGCCCAATAAATGGTTGTTGATAATTACCGACAAATATTCTCACCTAACCTGACACCTGAACCATATGGTTCTAAGACATGGACACATGAGCTTCTTACAGATACCCTTCTAGCAACTTCCACAGTCTGTATCCAAATTCTTACTCTTTCAAAAAGATGAATTAGCCAAGATGGAAAAAGTAGTGCAAAAAATCACTGAATTAGGAATTATAGGATGCTAGATTTAGAGCTGGGTGAGACTAAAGAGGCCACCAAGTCTAGCCCTCTCATTTTACAGATGAGGAATGAATTTCAGAGAAGTTAAATGACTTGCTTAGGATCACTCAGCTGACAAGTAGCTTTATAAGGCCCTTTGCAAACTTTAAAGTACTATATAAGTTCCAGTTGTTGTTGTCTGAAGCAGGATTGTAGCTACAGCATTCTATCCACTGAGTCAAGGTTCAAATCCAAGCTTTGTCACTGACTACTTGTTTACCACTGAATAAGCAACTTCCCTTCTTGGGCCTCCCTGTAAAATAAGGAGTTTGGACAAGTTAATCTCCAAGGCCCCTCTTAGCTCTGAATTGTGGGAGCCTGAATTCGGGCTCCTACCGGGCAATTCGGTAAAGTGCTGGACCTGGAGTCATTCTGAGGTCAAACTCAGCCTCAGATACTTACTAGCTGTGTGATCCTGAGCTAGTCATGTGATCCTGTTTGCCTCAGTTTCCTCATCTGTAAAATGAACTGGAGATGGAAATGATAATGCACTTCACTATCTTTGCCAAGTAAATAAATAAGGTCACAAAGACGTGGACACAACTTAACAACAATAAAATTCTTCTCTTTGGTAACGCTGATATTCTATAGATGTGACACCATCTCTTCTGATGTTGAGCACATGGTTCCTCTTTCTGGCCCTGTGTCATCATCCATTAAATGTAAAACTGAGGGATTTGGGTTGACTGATCCTTTGTACCCCTTCAAGTCCTCACCTAACTTTTGGATCTCCGAATCTAGATTTTGAGTCCAAAGGCCTAAAATAAAGATGTCTAAGAAAAATCAGAAATTTAGTTGTGATGACTGATGGAAAACTTGGATTCCAAACATGCTTCTGAATTGCAAAATTTTTCAGAAGTAGTTTGGTTCCAATATTTTTGAAGAAGATCAACATTCTACGAGCACAAGATGGGCACCCACGTTCTCTACAAACAGAATTGTAGACAGCCCGTTACAGTGATTGCAATTTGAGAGCAGGTGCCTGCTAGAAGAAACAGAAACTGTTTCTCATTTTTAACACATATTCTTTTATCTCAGCTTTAAAATAACACACTCTAAGTTATCAATCATCCAGTAGGGATTTCTCTCATTTACTGTTCAAACTGAAAGTTGGCATTATCTGGTTCAGTATTCGGGTTTGCCGACCTCCACATATGGTATCTTTCTTTATAATTAGTAAAAAACAAAAGGTCAGTATCTACTCCCACTATAATTTATATGTTTGTTAATTGCTGCAGATCAGAGCTAGAATGAGAAGGCTCCTCACTCTTCATTCAGCAAGGGCAAGGAGTTTTTAGAAGCAGTAAAGTTATGCTAGAAGAAGAAATTCTAGAACTATAGGACTGTAGCATTACATTGTCATAAGGCTTGTATCTATCAATAATATGTATTCAGAACAGTAACAGCTCTAACGACAGGGGATCGGAGATGGGGGACAGTTAAGTGAAATATATACAGCATGGGCTATTCTTAATTAGCTACATTGGTCAAGGGAAGCAGCATTGTAGTTGATTAAAAACTGCAAAAAATCCCAAAATCATTGATGTCTTGTCACCTATATTTAGCTGTTCAGCTCAACCCAGAGTATATGAAAAGGTAGAAAGGAAAACAGGAAACATGAAGAGTGGAAGCCCATAGTGGGCAGAGGGGGTGGCAGCAGCATACAGGGTGGTCCCAGGGAAAAAAGCACTGAAAATTTACCCAAAGTTTGTCCTGGAAATGGTAATTACCAGATCAGTACCACTGATGTGCTTTATAACAATGGAGTCAAACTCAAATAGAAATGGGGGCCACTAAACTGTGGCTCTGTTGGCCACATGTTAGATAACCACACATTAACATTATCTATGTGTTGTATTTTTATTTATTTTGTTAAATATTTCCCAATTACATTTTAATCTGGTCCAGGCTATACTGGGGAGTGTTGGATGAAATAACTCTGATATCAACTTCCTTTTACTAAGAACTGACTCTGCTGGGGCCCAAAAAATTATACTTTTCTCCCAAAAGTTACAAAACATGATAGTAATCTTTGGGATAGATATACCGCTCCAAATCCCTAGCATACCCTTCTGCCTTCTTCATTCTCTTCTTTCTCTTCTTCTCCCTCTCTGAGCCCTCTGGTGACTAACTCTGCACTCAAGAAATGGCTAAGACATGAGGCACATGCCAATGTAGCATCAACCCAACTCCAATGTCCTCTCTTTGCCTATTTTTATTTAAGTTGTTTTCCAAACTGTAAAAAAGATTGTGCAGTGTCTTAGATCTCTATATATCTACTGTCTTCCTACTAGCCTGTAAGCTTCTTGATGTTAGGAATCATATCTATACTCTCACATACTCATAGTAGACACAATGTTTTATACTGAGTACTATATAAATAGCAATAACAACATTAAGGTTTATAAAACACTATCCTTACAACACCCTTGTTAAGTATGGAATATGAATACTATTACCTCTGTCATGAATGAAAACATAAGAGTCAGTGGTCATAGTGAGGAGTGGGCCAATCTGGGAGCCAGGAAGACCTGGGTTCGAGTTTTATCTCTGACCATGGGCAAGTCATTTAACGTCTCAGAGACCCCAGGCAACTTTTTAAGACTATAACTTACAGATGAGTTACTCTCTGCACTAGTGGAGGGAATCTCTGTACTGTAAATTCCTTCATGTAGTCAATATAATCCTAAGTTCGACAAAAAAAAAATTACAAATGAGAAAAATGGTGTTCAGAGAAATGAAATTACAAGTTTTCATTGGGCTAAGCAGTCAAATCACATAGTGGATAGAGTGCTGGGCTTAGACTCAAGAATACCAAAATTCAAATCCAGCCTCAGATACTTAACATATGTGTAAGTCACTTACCTTGCTGGACAAGTCACTTACCCTTCCCAGATGCATTTTTCCTCATCTATGAAATGAGGGGGTTGCACTGGATGGCCTCTAAGATCCCTCCCAGATCCACAATTCAAATCCAAATCCTCTAGCTCCAAATTCACTGCTCTAACTCTAAGAATCAAATGACTTGAATTTGATTCCTAGCTATACTCTTTATTAGCTATGTGATCTTGAGCAAGTCATTTAGTTTTCCTGACCCTTTGTTTTCTTATCTCTAAAATGGGAATAATACTCCCCATCCCTAAAGGGATGCTGTAAAGGTTGAATGGGATAATGGATGTGCAAACAGCGAACATATGTAAAGCCTTATTATGTGTCTGGAATGTTGGCAGCTGGATCAGTACCATCTGTATACTTTAAGAGACATTTTGGATAAATAAAATGCCTTAGTCATGTGGTTCCAAGTAAAATATTCATTTATTTTTTGAATTGTGCCTAACAGTTTCCTTTGAATAAGCAAGAAGAAAAATATTGTCCACTCCACCCCCATCTTGTTTTAGGAATTTCCTACCAAAATAAGAAGCTTAGTCATTTTTTCTGTAAGCATTTTCTTTGTGAACACTTTCACCACCTCTGTGCTATGAAACAGGCCATGTCCTTATCTTGTCTAAAAGGGATGGGACATTTCCTGATTGGTCACCACCCCACTCATCATTCACAAATGGTCATTAGTCTCAAGTGTGTCCTCAGGCACCCCATCCTGAGGAAAAACAAAAGGCTAGATCAAGAAAAGTGATTTCCAAGTGAGGAAAAGTTTCACCTTTACTGAACAAATCTCTGTGGAGTCACAGTGTAATCCTCCCTGATCCTGTCTTCTCAAGGGAATAATGCCTCTAGCTTCTCTGTGGATGTCCTCTGTCACTTCATTCCTCACCACCCCTCCTCACACTTCTCAGAGGATCCAGGCATGCCCCTTAATAAGCTATCCCTCTGCCCCACATCAGACCAACTGCAGTGGGTCAGTACCCAGCTCCATGCTATTTTCAGGTCTAGAGGACTACATGAATTAGTAGAGAGGGGGAGGGAATAGACACAAGACATTCTGTGCCTTGCTTGGGGATATCAGAGTCCAAGAATCCCCATTACCATTTCTAATTTTAAAAAAACTACACAGGTCATTTCTCTACCCTACCCCTGTCAGTTTCTAGACTTCCATGTTTTAAATATGATTTTGAAATGCTAGCACTTAAAACATCCTCCACAAACTTTTAAAGATAGTTACATAGATGCATGGATGCCCAGATGGATGCATGAATGGATGGATGGATAGAAATGATAGATAGATAGATATATGATGATGATGATGATGATGGTGATGATGATGGTGATGATGATGATGATGATGGTGATGATGATGGTGATGATGATGATGATGATGGTGATGATGATGATGATGATGATGGTGATGATGATGGTGATGATGATGATGGTGATG
>CM053772.1:212019047-212049224 GCA_028658325.1 Potorous gilbertii | reverse complement strand
TGATGATGATGATGATGGTGATGATGATGATGATGATGATGGTGATGATGATGATGATGGTGATGATGATGGTGATGATGATGGTGATGGTGATGATGATGATGGTGATGTGATGGTGATGGTGATGATGATGATGGTGATGATGATGGTGATGATGGTGATGGTGATGGTGATGATGGATGGATGAATGGATAGATGGATGAAGATGATAGGTATGTATGTAGGTAGATAGATAAATAGATAGACAGATGAATGGTGGATTGGTGGATGGATGGATGGATGAGTAGTTACATATATACAGCAACTTATACAAGATCAGATAGAGAGATACTATCTAGGCATAAGTGTGGTAGACTGAAGTCAACAATAGGAAACTGATGTCTATTAACAGCAATAACAACAATTATTTATTCACCATCTACTATGTATGAGGACAAAATTCAGAAAAGGTAATGGAAGTAGGATTTATGAGGCCTAGATAGAATCCAAGTTTGTATCATTTACATTAGCCACTAAACTATAGGAGATGAAGCAACAACACAGGCTGCAATTGAAATAGGCTTCTCTACCACTTTGGATTCATAGGTTGGTAGAAACTGAAAGACTTTGAAAATCACTTAATCCAACACCCTTGTTTTATACCTAGCAAGAAACTACAAATCCACCATCCCAGTGAGATGGAAAAACATGCAATAAAGTTAAGGATTGTTTCTCTGTCTTCAATATGAGGCAGCTAGGTGTAACTACTTTCCATAAACCCATAAGAGGTCTGGAGACAAAAATTTGCTTAGAGATATAAGACAAACAAGTCCCCATGTCTCTCTATTCCCCTCTCTCACACAGTAGGGAGACTGCAGGAACTAAACAAAAGAAAGCCTAGTCCTTGCCGACTGGGACATTGGGAGCTCAGCGGTGCAGAGCTGAGCAACGCGTAGACCTGAGGCAGAGAGGAAGCGAATATCACGAGGGAGCCATGGAGAATCAATTCAAGTATGAGGATTATAAGAAAACTGATATCTGGTCACTGGATTCAGATGATTCTGGAGGAGAAGTGAGGCTTGGTGACCTGCATGATCCTCCCACTCAACACAAAGTCAAGTGCAAATCATGTCATCATTTCTCTGATGGCATGGTCTTCTTTGGCAAAGAAGGACGAACACAACAACAGCAACGGTGCCTAATTCTCTTTTATTCTATTGGTCCCTTCCCCACCATGGAAAGTTGCATCATTCCATTGTAGCTCCTACCCACAGCTAACATCCCAACAACCTTCATTTCACCTCCAGTAGGCTTGTCTAGGGATTAAGTCCACTTCACATTAAGGCTGCTGGTTAGCATTTTGAAAAGATACTCCCTGAGGCCTCACCCTGCCATCTTATGACTTCTGAGACCCTTTGTGGTCTAGATCAGTATGTATTGCAAATTTAGTACCATGTGGGAATAAAAAGACAGACAAAAGGAAAAAAAGAAAGAAAGCCTGAGACTAAGACTAATTAGAGGATGTTTTTTGTTTATTTCTTTTTTGTTTTGGGTTGGTTTTATTAAACTCTAAAATATTCCCTCAGACACTGGTTTCATCTAAACCCTATTAGTAACTAGTCCATTTTGAAAAGAGATGAGTACTTCTGGAGAAGAAATGAACAGGGGAAAACGTTATGAAGATCTGAGACGGTAGATAGACTCCACCTGCTAAAGGAGATGTGAATCATAGAGAGCAGCAAAACAGAACTGCTAGAGGTAACACATAAGATAGCCTCCCCTTCTGGGAACAGACAGGAAGTAAAAAAAAAAATGGTGCACATAAAAGACCTGTGGAGAAGAGCTCTGATGCAGTAAAAACATCTAGGACCACCCCTAAGCCTAAAACCCTATCCACATCAGCATTCTACATTACAAAGATCACCCAAGTTCCTGGTAAAGGGACCTCCCTGGAGGTTACAGTAGCTTTCTATGGGCTCAAGTGCAAATCCTATCTGTTTGCATTAAGCTGCAAATAAAGTCTTTCCTGTTTAAAAAAGAAAAAAGCACCATGTACCTGTGAGCTTTTAAGAAGAGCTAGTGGCTATGCATGGAGGGTGCCAAACATAGACGTTGCCATATCATCTGAGTAGGGACAAAGAAAGAATTGTCTAAAGCAAGACGGAGTCTTTGATAACAAGGCTTCAATTCAGGTAAGGAAACCCAGGCTCAAAAAGGTGAATGACTTTGCCTATGGTCATGTAGCTAGTGAGAAGCTGAGTTGGGACTCAAACTCAGGTATTCTGACTCCACAGACTATTTCCAATGCTATTTGTTTAGTCAGATTAAGGAGATCAATTTTGTGCCACAAAGTATCTGAAGTAAGAGTGTCTAGAGAGATTCTTGCCTAATTTCCTCAGATTTGAATAACTTATTTAAATGACACAGTCATTCTTGTTAGATATTAATCAACAATCAACAGAGGGCTTGAACCCAGATTTGTTGATCATGCTACCATCTTTTAAATTATTTCACATGGTGAATTCTCTCTCTGAAGCCAACAGAAAATAGAGATGACATCAGCGGAAGGGGCCTCAATGACTCCTGAACATGCCTCCAACACCACACAGAAGGGGCCACAGAGTTTACTCATCCACCTTCAGGTTGATTTGTGCCCAGTTGATTCTGGTAGATTGATTTGTCGATAAGTAAGAAGAATAGAGACTTTTTTCATGGCCAGTTTTTGTAATGAACTCCAAAGAATCAATCCAGTGGTAGGAAATTCTCCTCAGGCCTTTGGCTGTACTCCATTCCTATTGGTTCAGAAATCCTGCCCACCCTTCAAGACTCAGCCCAAGAGCCTTCCCTGACACTCTCTTGCCAAAAGGTGACTTCTCTTCCTCTGAATGATCTACCCTTTATCACATTCTCCCTTGCATTAAAATTATTTATGTACATGTATCTTATTGTACCTTATGTATCTTATTGTATATTATCTTATGTATCTAATAGACAACAAGTCCCTAAAAGTCACAGACAGCCAGAGTTTGGGAAGGAAGAGGGAAAAAGAGAGAATGACTTGAACAAGGTATAGACATAGGGATGTAAAAGTGGGGGACAGTGCAAATGATAGGAACCCTCATAATAACACTTCTACTCTTAAACATGGTTAAGCATGGCTTTAAGTGAGAACTCTCTATTTTAAAAAAACATCCATTTTCCTCTCTTTAATTGTTTGATCTTCTCTACCAAGATCATTTCTCTTCCTTTACTAAGAAGGAGGAAAGAACTATTGTCCAAGAGAGCTCTGCCTAAACCAATCGGTAGCAGAAGGATTAGTCTACTTGGGCTCAGGTCATGGTCTTAATATATCTCAGTATCAAGTTATCTTGAAAAAAATAGTAGTGCTACAGGGTCCATTCACTGTGAACCCAGGATCTTTCTCCTCTGCGTTTGAGTAGAGTCTTTCCTCCTATCACATCAGTAGTATTTGATCTCTCTCCGTAAATGTACTATTATATCTTATATTTCTTAATCCTGTATTATCGATGGATAAATTCTTTAATCTTTCTAAGAACCCTTATAACCAATTTTGTCACATAAAGAGAAGGGTTTCTAGCAGTTAGAAAGGCCAGTGCAATGAACCACCAGGCTCGGGACTCAGATATAGGAACTGACTTTAGAAGCGAAGGTACAATATTGGAGAGCTCCTGATAAACAGCTTGAACTGGTGCTAACAACTCTCGAAGAATTAGGAAAGTGTAACCTGTGCAAGGAATTCAGCCATTAGGGCATTTATTCAGGTATTTAATTTCTTATTATAGAAACAATTCTTATTACTACCCAGCGAGCTAAAAGGAAAATAAAAATCCTTGCCCAAAGGAAAAACCACAACAAAAGCCCAAAAAGAGTCATTAAGCATTTATATAAGCACATTACATTTTCAAAGTGTCTGAAAACAGGTAATTAGTGGATTCTTGAATTAGATTTTTTTCATTCCAAGAATAAATGTTAACAGTTAACCTGCTCCTAAATTTCTTACTCAAACATTAAAAGTCTTTGCTACCATTGCCCAAAATCTATTAATTGCTTAAATGCAATTAAATGAAAAATGTTATAGTCCACTAAGATTCCCCACATGATTCGCACTGATTATAGTAATGTCTAACAGAGGCAAAATGGTGAGTTCCAAGTTAGAAGTACCAAGCATATGGAAGAGGGACAGAGTATTTGCATAATTTCCTACCTATGCTTTGCTTTATAGTTGTCCTGCATAAACTGTCAATAAATGGCAATCTCATTCATTGTATCTTTTGGAGTCTGACCCTTCAGTGATCACCAATATTTCTACACACACACACACACACACACACACACACACACACACATACACATCTAGGCAAGACAATTGAGACTCAAAGTCAAACAAGAAATAAACAGCTGAGCTGGAATTTGAAGTCAGGTCTCCTTAGCTCCAGATAACTACTTTTCTATACTTTAAAATAATTCTCTGTTCCTTTTCAGCAATAAATTACTCCAGGCAAAGAAGACAATACCTGAAAGGGATATGTCCTTGCATCTAGTATATCTCTGTAATATAACAAGGACTCATAGTATATAAAAGTTTGTCCTCATGACAAACCAGTGAAATAATTATTCTAAGTATTAGTATCGACTTTCCTTATGAGATAACTGAAGTTTAATGAAGTGATTTGTCTAGGATGTAAATTGAAATTTGAACCCAAATATCCAGATCCCAAATCTACCACTCTCTACAATACTCCAATTTACCCTATCTCCTCTATGGTAGATACTTCATACTATGACAATTATTATACGCTACCTTATGTAAATTTTCATGTCAACCAGGATGGTAGCTTTGAAAGGCAGGGAACATGTCATCTACTTCCTTGAATACATGTGTCTTTGTGTCCTATATTTTCTCATTTATTTATTCAAACATGTACTAAGCAGATCCTCATACAAAGGATTGTGTTGACTTCTGGTGGAGAGAAATGCAACAGAAACCCTGCCCTCAAGTAGTTTATAATCTAGTAGCAGGCATGCAAATAATTGTAACATGAAGTGGGGAACAATATAATAAGTGGGAGGGACAAACTATGATAATTCATAGGAATAAGAACATATTTCCAGATAAGAAAAATCAGAGAAAGAAGAAGAATTTGAGCTGGGCAGGGAAAGAAGGATAAGATTTTGACAGGCATAAATAGAAGACAGGTGAATTCCAGGTGTAGGTGAAAGTGTAAGCAAAGGAAAGATGGAGGATAGAAGAAGGTGAAGGAACAGACTAAAGAGATTGATGACTGGTCATAACTAATGATGTGGTACCCAAAATCATTCACATCAAATCTCATAAAGATCCTAAGGATTAATATCAACCCGTAACCCTCATGGCATTGACCAAAAGGAAGTTTTTCTTAATCCCAATAAGAGGGCGAATTCTCAAACTGAATCAGATAGCCAAGTCTCACTTTACATTGGCAAAGCCTGAAGTGAACTCTTTTTGCAATCAACAACCAGATGTGTGCTAGCTACACCATCTGTTCCATCCATGTTGCAAAAGAAACGACATGAAAGTCAACTCTTCCCCCAGTTCTGCTTTGGAATAGGAAGAGAAATAATCATGTCTACAATTATGCAGAAAGAGAATAGGCAGATAGAGATGAAGATCATAGTAAAGCAAATAGTATTCCACTAGGGATAGATGACTTCTGAAGTCTCTTTTGACTCCAAGGGTGCTAGCTTTGAAAAAAGCATCAAGACAGATCCATGGGTGGAAATTCAGTCAACCTGGACTTTGGAAATGGATCTGCACTTAGCAGACATACACCCAAGGATTTGGAAGCTCAAATACACTTCTTTACTATGGTGGTCATTTCATGGGTTTTCCTCCATTCTAATTACTATTCACCCCTTTCCTGATCTCATTTTGTTCTGAGCTCCCTCTTATCATCCTTCTAGTCCTGCTACATGCTTTATTTTTGGTCCCTCTTGATAAATAGTCTTGGTATCCAGTTGCATTCACATAAGCAAGTGAAACTTGGACATTCTTCATTCAACATTTCCTTAAAATTCTACTTTAAAATTTGTCACTTCACGAACAACCCCATCTGGTCCTTCAAAATATATTCTCCTGATTCAATTTCATTTCCATTTAGGTAGCCAGGTGGCATAGTGGCTGTAATTTCAGTCAGGAAGACCTAAGTTCAAACCCCATCTCCAACACTTGCTGTTTATATGAACCTTAACAAGTCACTTAACTTCTCACAGTCTCAGTTCCCTGACCTATAAAACTAGGATAAAAAATAGCATCTCCCTGGAAGGATTGTCATGAGATACAAATGAAATAACACATGTGACCACTTTGCAAACCTTAAAGTGCTATAGAAATGCTAACAACAATGACCACCACCAACACCAATTCAGGGGAAGATGACATCTGTTCCCATGATAGTTTCTCAATATCCTCCATAAAATGTGTTGCTCTAGAACCAAACAAGGTAGAGTACCCATTCAGTAGTTCTGTCCTCTCAGGGCAAGCATCATTTAGTCAAATGCTCTCCTTTTACAGATGAGGAAACTGAGATCCAGAAAGTCAAAATGACTTGGCTAAAGATCACATTGTAAGTTCTCAGAAGAAATTAAACTTGACTTGTCAATCCAACGCTCTTCCTACTGTACCACATTAACTGTCAGGGAAGGGCAAAAAGTCTATCACTAATTAATTCTTGGACTTGAGCTTCCAAAGTAGCATCATCCCATTGTTAATACAATCCCATATATTTCTAAATCAAACAAATTGCTTCTCAACAGATATAGGTTCAAGTTATATTAATGTTTGTAATAAGATCTACAATTTTAAGCTATAATTCCATGATGTTTATCATTGTTTATTTAGGGATCTTGGCCAAGAAAACTCCTGCAAAGATCCCTATCTAAATGATTTTGGTACCAACAATTACACCTTCACTTCGAAATGACATAAAATTCACCAAATATCTCCTTCTAAATCAGAGAGCTTTGCCACTTTATCACTTATTATATTTTTGCCAGATAGACTTCCCTAAAAGTTAATTGTTAAAGATCATAATCAAATTCTTAAGACATTATAAAGTTATGTCCTTATTAACCTAAAAGGTTATTTCTTTCAGACTGTGCCTTTATAAGTTCAAAAAGTAGTGATGCTGTTGGGCAATCATGTAATTAAATAAGCCCACAAGCCCTCCAAGATCTTCAGACAGATCTTTCCAGGGAGTGAAGTCAATTTTTAGTGGGGCTTATGTCTGTCAATACAGGATTTGTTATTTCATCAGCCCAGAAGGCTCTTGTGTAGGAATCCTCTCCATCAATTTCCCTTGACCTGTCAATGATTAAAAAGTCACCTGGGTAGCTGCCTAAGGCACATAGAGGTTAAGTGACTTATCCAGGATTACACAGATAATAAGAGACTGGTAGGAATCAAAACCTAAACCTTCTCAAGCTCAGCATTTTATCCACTACATTTTATACACATTCATGGCAATGTCTATATAACTCTACTAATGACTAACTTGTCCTGTCTAAAAGCTAAAGTGCAATCACACAGTGATTTTTACCAACTAGGCAGAAGTATGGGACAGTGAAAAAGGCACTGAAGAGGACTTGTGCTTGAATCTTGGTGCTGATATACATTTTTGGACATGGTCATTTGTTTTTACTTGGCTATACATATTGTTTAAAGGGTTTTGTTTTTCTTTTTTCTTTCCCCATTGGGTGGGGAAGTGGGAAGGAGAAATGCTAAATTCTTATTAATTGGAAAAAATACAACAAATCTTGGCTCTGCCACTAACTATCTGTATGACCTTGAGCAAGTCATTTTACATATTTTGGCCTCAATTTCCTCATCTGGAAATGAGAAGAGGACTAGATGTATTCTGAGATTTTTCTAGTAGGCATTTAAGAAATGCTGAAATGAGTTCAATCTGAAAACTGGAAGAAAGTCCTATAGAGACTCATAGAGGTTAATGACAAGCATCACGCCTCTATTCTCAAAAACTATGATAAACAATTTAATACAGTCTCTAATCTTGAACCCAAGGGGCCCTATACTTAAAATGAGAAGACTTTGATGTCAGTAAAGCACATTCTTGAGACATATGTATAGGGCAAATTGTATCTGTTTTGATGAAGTTAAAATGGAGCAGAGGGGCTTAAATAGAAGAAGCTGGGGTCCTGACTGTGTTTGGGGTCCAAACATACTACACTGCCCCTGCTTCGAAAACAGATACTGATGAACTTGCATTGAAAGGATACTAGCAAAAAATAATAATAACAAAATTCCTTTGGAGGAACAAAAGTTTAGGAATATCAAGGGAATTAATGAAAAAATGTGAAGGAAGGTGGCCTAGACAAACCAGATCTCAAACTGTATTACAAAGCAGTAATCATGAAAAAAAAATCTGATACTCACTAAGAAAAGGAGGAGTGAATCAGTGGAATGGATTAGGTGTACAATACACAATAGGAAACAACCATAGTAATCTTGTGTTTAATAAATGCAAACATCTAAACACTTGAGATAAGAATTCACTATCTGATAAAAACTATTGAAAAAACTAGAAAGGAGTCTGACAGAAACTAGGTATAGACCAATATCTCACACCATGTACCAATATAAGGTCAAAATAGGTGTATGATTTAAACATAAATGGTAATACTGTAATGGTAATATAATAAATTTGGGAAAGGTGGAATATTTTACCCATCAGACGCATGCATATGGGGAAAATTGTGGCCAAACAAGAGGGAGCATTACAGGATATAAAATTCATAATTTGGATTACATTAAATCAAAAAGGTATTGTACAAACAAAACCAATATAGCCAATATTAGGAGAAAGCAGAAAACTGGGGGGGGGCGGTTTTACAGTGTCTCTGATAAAGACTTCATCTCTCAAATATATAGATAATTAAGTCAAATTTATAAGAATGTGAGGCATTCATCAATTGATAATTGGTTAAAGAACGTGAACAGGCAGCTTTTAGATGAAGAGATCAAAGTTATCTATAGGCATATAAAAAAGCATTATTCATTAAAGAAACGCAAATGGAAACAACTCTAAGGTACCACCTCACACTTGTCAGAAAAGATATGACAGAAAAGAAAAATGACAAATATTATAGGGGTGTGGAAAGATTAGGACAATAATGCACTGTTGGTAGAGTTATAAACTGATCCAACCATTCTGGAGAGCAATTTGGAGCTATGCCAAAAGGACTATGAAACTGTGCAAACCCTTTGATCCAGCAATACCATCCTAGTCAATTTTTAGTGGGTCTTATGTCTGTCAATACAGGATTTGTTATTTCATCAGCCCAGAAGGCTTTTGTGTAGGAACCCTCTCTGTCAATTTCCCTTGACCTGCCAATGATTTGAGTCACCTGAGTAGCAGCCTAAGGCACATAGAGATAAGTGACTTATCCAGTATTACACAGATAATAAGAGATTGGTAGGACTATCATTTGGGTCTGTACCCCAAAAAGATTTTTTTAAAAAAGTAAAAGTACTTAAGTGTATAAACTCTTTGTGGTGGCAAAGAATTGAAAACTGAGGGTATGCCCATCAAGAAGGGAATGACTGAATACATTGTGGCATATAATTGCGATGCAATACTATTGTGCTTTAAGAAATGGTGAACAAGATGGTTTCAGAAAAACCTATAGTTCCATGAACTGAAGCAAAGTGAAGTGAGCACAACCAGGAGAACACCGTAAAGGGTAACAACACTACTGAACTGAATATTAACTAATAAGTGAAGTTATTAGTTAATGACTTAGCTATTCTCAGCAATACCAAGATCCAAGACAATTCTGAAAGACCCACGATGAAAAAATGCTATCCACCTCCAAAGAAGTAAGTTAAGGAATCTAAATACAAATCAAAGCACACTGGCATTTTTTTTTTTACTTTATTTTCCTTGAAGTTTTTTTATATGTGTTTTCTTTCACAATATGACTAACATCGAAATTTTAAGAAGTTATTTAAAAGGATACTAGCTATTCACAAGTTATTATTAAGGCAAATTTGTATTTCACAAAAGATCAATAACCTGATAAATGTATCATTCCTTATTTTGCAGAGTATTCCATCTAGTTCAACATTTCAATACTAATCATTTCTTAGATCATCTATTGCAAAATAACCTTGTACATGTGAGATCTATAGTAAAGTCTTTGAATGACACATCTTCACTAATTTGAAATGTGTTTTTAAAAGGCCTTAGCAAGTGAGACCGCACTACTGTAATCAAGGAAGAATTTCTAACTGTCTCTAATGTGTAGACAGAAAGTTCTAGGAAGGGGGTTGTTAGATTATAAGAGAAACAGACTTCATAATATTTTTTAATCAGTTCAGCCATATAAGACTACTGTTCTCCTGAAGAATCATAAATGTAGGAAGAAAATTCATGAGAAGAATCTCTTTGAGATAATATACAAATCAAAATCCACAAGAGGAAAGTGGGACAGTGGAAAGAGTTCAAGATTGTTAGTTGGAAGTCAAGCCCTGCTCAGCTACTGCTGACTTATGGGACCTTGGCGGGTTGTTGAAGTTCTTGAGGCCCCACTTTATCTTTAAAAGGAGGAAGTTGATGTAGGTGACTTCTAAAGTCCCTTCCAGGTTCTCAGTTCATGATCCCATGAATCTGTATAGTCATTCCCACAATTAGACTTTAAGGGGTCTTTATGTTCATGTGATTAAAAGATCTAGAATGGTATGAAATTTATGTAGTACTAACATGTGTCCACAGCACAAGAAAGAGAGAAGTTAGACTAGTCTGGGGACATGTATCATTAATGGCAGCTACTCTTTGCAATCTAACCAGTGCAAGCCACTGTTCCTCTCTATTGCTTAGGGAAAGATAGATGTAGGCCAGCTATTGCTCTAGCCAGGATTTCCTCCTGTCTCAAGAATGTATTAACAGCAAGTTCCAAGAGAGACAAACCAGTTCATACAACCAGCTGACTAAAGAGGACCTTCCAACCCTGTTGTCAACGAAATCCCTGATTCACATGGCTCTATGAACATTTGAGCTAACTCAACCACATTCCTCTTAACAATAACCTGTCTTATCTAGGTGAAGGGAAGTAGCCAGGTCAGACCACCAGCATCAGGGCATGTGTGCTACCAGTTCATACAAACTAGCTATCTTTGGGTAGAGCAGTACCATAGGGTCAGGATACCAACTAGTAAGAACCTGCCCCCAGCCACCTGCCTCAATTACCTTTCTTCCTCCATCCTACTGTTGGATATTAGCACGTTTTGTCCTGTATTATTGTGTGAGAGAAGTTGAGGGGTGAGGAATACATGTGGCCATGTTTACCATCTGTAAAATGCCACGTGTCCCAGCTGTCTGGCATTCATTCCTGACACCTTCCAGGGAGGCTTGATAACAGCAGAACCCTTGGAAGCTTCCTCCCCAGAGCCATCTGGCATTAATCCTTTGGCTACAGCTCAAAATCTACTTTGTGTTGCTTTCCAGCTACCACAACTGTTGAAGCTGCTATTTCTATATCCCCTAGTATAGCAC
Source organism: Potorous gilbertii (assembly GCA_028658325.1). Taxonomy (NCBI): domain Eukaryota; kingdom Metazoa; phylum Chordata; class Mammalia; order Diprotodontia; family Potoroidae; genus Potorous; species Potorous gilbertii. Next base: position 212,037,678 of record CM053772.1, on the reverse strand, counting down.
AGAGACACCCTCATGAAAATCTTCCCCTGTGCTGGTTAAAAGATGATGTTAGCTAGAGGGGAGGATGGAGACAGAATATTTAACTATGTGTGTGTGTGCTCAGTACACTGGAGTATTTTCATTAGTTTCTTGTATCTTCTGACTTCCCATAGCTGTATGTTGCCGTTAATTCCTAGAAAAGTATTGTATCAATAATAGTGAGTCACAGAATTTCCACCCTTCTTCTATTTGCTGAAACTAAAGACAACCCCATATGTCAGGTGCATGGGACTACCTGAAATCCTCTCTGAGACTTGCCAACAGGTGACTGTCTTCCAGAAATAAAATCAACATAGCGCTCGAAACAAAGGACTTTCAAGGCAAAACACATCAGAAAGAATCTTGGAGATTGGTTGGTTCAAATACTTCATTTTCAAGATGAAACCAAGGCCCAAAGAAGTTAGGACTTGCTTGAGGTCACACAGGTAGTAAATGAAAAAGATGGGATTTAAGTCCTGGGGTCCTCTGATTCACTGAGAATTCCACTCTACCACGCTTGTCCTAATGTTATTCTTTGGGAACTTTAGAAACTAAAAGGAAAGCACACTATCCTACTCCCATCAGAACATAATTTTATATTAACAAAACATTTATATAAGCCAGTTAACTGTAATTATATGACATCTCTCTCTAAGCAAAACATTAGTTACAATGGTAGCTCATAGACTAGTTCGGGATATGAAATGGAGTGAGTAAATCCATCCCCAGTCCTAAGTCCTGAAAATTTTTTCTACGACCACCCCAAAAGCAAAGTGGTCATTTGGAGGCTACAGCAGCTGGAAGACTGGGCAGGTACCAGGGTCCCTGAATTCAATGCCAAGCCCAATTCATGCCAAACCCCATTGACCTCACTAGCTTTCTTAGGCTAGAGATGAATGAGCAAATTCTTAATTGGTTAGGGGGGTGAGAAAAACTTGTCAAAAATTTCTGTGAAGTTTTCTGAATCTTATCGATTTGACCCCTTTAAAACTACAAATAAAATCCTCAGATGAAATAAAACTCAAAACAAAACTTGAGAGGCATGAAACACAGCTGACAAAGAAAGAAAGAAAGAAAGAAAGAAAAAGAAATTTCATCAAAGCAACGTCAGGACAAAAAAAGAAAGAAAAATTTCATCAAAGCAACGTCAGGAGAAAGAAAGAAAAAAGAAAGAAAGAGAGAGAGAGAAAGAAAGAAAGAAAAAGAGAGAGAGAAAGAAGGAAGGAAGGAAGGAAAGAAAGAAGGAGAAAGAAATTTCATCAAAGCAACCTCAGGACAAAGCTGACAAGATTCACACAACCCTAAATGAAAACCAGAAGATTTCATTTTCGGAAGCCAAGATTCCAGTTTATCTCACAGACATCACCAAGGCTCTGCCCAGAGACAGAGGTGAAAGCCACTGAAAGCATCTATTTTATAAATTGAGAAGCTGATCTTGGCCTCAAATCAGAAAATATTGCAGTCTTCAAAAGCTGTGCCCACACAACCCAACAAAAGTTCATGAGGTTTATGGCAAGAACAGTTGCCACAAGAACTAGAATTCCCACAGGGAAGCAATAGGTACCACTGGTCCATGCTGGCAACAACTTTGATAAAAAGTATTTGGATCTCTTTATTGGACTGAAACTTGGTGAAAGGAGAAGTCATTGAATAAAATTAGAGTGGAATGTGTTGGCACAAAGTCACATGAAGAACATGTACTTACTTAAAGGGAGTACTTACTGGGGGATTAGATTGGTAGCACTAGAGGAAGTTCTTAAGAAGCTGATAAACAGCTATTCAGTTACTCTCCACTGTTTTTTGAATTGCTTGTATCATATCCCTCTTACTTTTCAGTCCTTACTCATTGGCAAGGACTGGCCATGCCTGGGTGCTGGGTCCTCTGATGCCAGAGCCCCCAGTAGTCTTTCCACTGTGCCATGTTGTATTTTTTTTTTGCAAGATGCAACTGGAAATATATGCTGTTTATGATAGAAATAGGAGTTTTCTCTCCTGTCTTCCCTCCCTTTCACTGTCTAACTTTGACTTCTCCATGTCAATGGAAAACTTCTATTGCTCATATTTCAATAATCCTTTTGGTTCCATATGATTTGATAGCTATGCTTTACTTACATGTTGAAGACTACATGGCACCAACCCTGAATCTCTCAGCTTCACTCATCTCATTATATGCTAATAGTAGTTATTTTTATCTTAAGTAGATTCCCCTATTGTGTCTCTGTTGGTGTTGCATTATTGCACACCTTCACAAAGTCAGTCATTAGGGTACATGTTACCAACACAGAATGTGTTAGTCTCAGCTACTCTGTTTATACTCTCTGGGTTTTGTTGTCAAATCAAAAGATAATGGAAGAAATAAATCATTTACCCTCATTCTTGGTCTAAAATTTCTTGGATATTGTGTTAAAGGTCAGCAGCAAGATAATGTTCTGGAGAGAACTTGGCAAGGCCAAGCCTGGGATGCCAGCCTAGGAGAGCAGGATGACGAGAAACCACGGTGACTGTTTGTCGATCAGAGTCTGCTCTGCTTTCACAAGTGGCTTTCATGAAATGCAAATCAGAGGCCTGACATCTGCCTGAGGAACGAGGGAGTCCTGTCTCTCTTTCAGGGAACAAAAGCTGTTTAATCAAAGGAGGTTTGAAAGCCAAGTCAGTAAATTCATTTTAATCAAAGGCAGGTCAAAAATCTACCAGGGTTAAAAGACACCCTCTCAAAATTCACCATCCTATGAATCAATATAACTCAAAGATACAATTGTAGAGGAGTATGGAAGAGAAACAGTGAAACCACAAAAACACAGCAGCTGCATTTTATTTTTAAGAATACTAAGTGGTTTCATAAAAAAAGACATTACATTTCCATAAAATTATAAGTAAAAATCCTAAATCAGCTGAGATGGGCAGGATCCAATTCCTATGCTTAGCTGAGTTTTACATTATATCAATATAAGTAGCATAATTGTAAAATAATGGACAGATCTTCTGGTTAGCTTGGTGGATTTTTACATTGCCTGTCATCTTAGTTTATGTCTACAAATCCCTTTCCTTATCAGTGATTCACTCACTCACTTGGAACAAGCTGAGGAGGGAAGGAGGAAAAGTCTATCCGATTGAGTTTTAAAGTCTAATTATACCTCCTTGGCAAAAAAAAAAAAAGAAAGAAAGAAGGAAGAAAATGCTGCTTTATTCTTTTCATATACCTACAGCAACATGAACTAACCATTTACAAAATGCAGCCAAATAGATACACTACTTAAATGAACAGATAAGAGTCAACGGTAATTAACACGTTACTGTCCTTCAAATAGGTGTTGCTAGATAGAGTAGATTTTAAAGGACTATAAATTTATTTTGATCAACATCCTCCCTTCAGTTTCATTCATGCTCATTGTAACTGTGTTTAGACCAACAATACCTCCTCACAACAACTGTGTATTCCCTTTCTTAATGTTTTCCTGAATGCCAGTAAACTGTGTTCATCTCTATAACTTTACTTAATTGTTTAAAATATATTTTCATACTTCAAGAAGCTAAGATCTCATTGATGTGATATTCCCACTACCTATGCAGATGACAACCCCCTTCTGCATCCTAGGAGAAAATCTTCATGAGCTTCTGCAACCAAAAAAAGTCAGTTTTGTATGTTGTGTATATATAACCCCTCAAAAAAGTATACCCTAATTATCTGCAATGGAAGAATTAAGTGGAAAAAGAATCCCTTTGGCCTCTTGACTGTGACATAGGTGATCAGTTGGATAGGCAATTCATAAAGTTGTAAAGCATTACATAAACATTAAAGATGGATAATGAACTGAACCCAAAATTGTAGAGTGAGCCGAATGGCCTTTGAAAATTATGCCATGCTTTTAAAGAACCCCCGGGGTCTCCCAGAAACAAAGGTCTATCTTTTTAGCAGGAATATTTTTCAAGGGATGCTGAATACTGTTGCTACAAGTCATGGAAAAGCATAACCTCTGAAGACTTGGATAAAAATCCTGGTTCTACCCTTGCTACCTGTGAAACTTTGGTTAACACATTTAACCTGAATTTCTGTTCCTCGCTTGCAAAATGAGAGGGTCAAGCTAGATGAACTCCACAGCCCGTGCAGATCTAAATCTATGATATTCTACAAATTAAAGTTGTGAGTCCCCTTAAGGGAAATGAAGAGGAGAGTGTTGGGCAAGGGGAACCTTTTATCCATGGACAGCATGCTATAATGGGAAGGAAATCCGAAATCTTTTCTGCCCCTTAATAGGCCCATGTGAACTGCTTGGAGCTTTGGTCCAGGGCACAGCCATGAAACCCACGACAGGAGGAACTTGCTGAAAGGGTGGAGCAGGAAGGGCAGGGCTGAGAGAGAGAGAGAGGGAGATGGAGAGAAAGAGAAAGAGAGAGAGAGATTGGGAGGGAAGGAGAGAGGGAGGAAAAGGGAGGGAGAGACAGAGGGAGAGGGAGAGAGAGGGAAGAAGGGAGGGAGAGAGTGGGAGAGAGAGAGGGAGAAGTAGAGAGAGGGAAAGGGAGAGGGAGAAGGAGAGAGAGAGAGAGAGAGAGAGAGAGAGAGAGAGAGAGAGAGTAGGCAGAGCAGAGCAGCTAGTGTGAGTAAGAAAGGGATTTTGCCTAAGGGAGCTTGTTTGTGAGGAGTCCTGAAGGAGGGAAGACTTGGAGATGACTATGTTCCCTGTATAGATAACATATATAGATTTCTTTGTTACTATGATGGATTTGGCTTTCTGGTGTTTGAATAAATGTCTTTGAGGAAGAGAGTTTATATTTTGTGAATTTACTCTGGCAATATGCATACATATCCATATCAGCTGTTGTGGGTATCACATTGGCGTTACACATGCACACTCCTTTGGAATCTGTGCAGTGGTGACACCCCACAGAGGACTTAAAGGAGTCATGAACCAGAGTTAGTGGAGGTTATAAATAAAGGTAATTAAATCCATTTGTTGGTGATTTTTAGCTAATATACAATCAAGATGAAAATGTATTCGATCAAAAAGTATTTAAGTGCCTACTATGCATGAAACATTTAACTGGGCACTGAATATACATGTATAAAGAATGAAATAATCATTACCCAAGAAGCTTACATAATAGAAGGGGAAAAAACAAGTGTATATGTGTGTATGTAGATAGAGATGTTATACATATACATACACACTATAAATATAAAGTGAATAAATGAAAATATAAACAAAGGAGTTAAATACAAGGTAACTTGGGAAAGAGCTAATAGTTTGTGGGGGGGAGGGGTTGTCATAAAAAGGGTCCATGAGAAGATGGTGTCTGTGGGGAACTCTATGAGATGACAGTAAGGAGGAAATGCATTCTATACACAGAGCACAGAGGCATGAGGCTAAGGAAGATTGCAGTGCCAAAGATATCCCCAGCACTTGGGGTTTTTTAAAGAGATTGGGGAAGAAATCTCAGTGATTGAGTATGGAGCAGGAAGTAGATTATTCACGCCTACACACACACACACACACACACACACACACACACACACACACACACTCCTTCCCTCTTTCTATTTGAAAGGACTCTAATAGCTGGTAACATGGATCTCTCTGAGGAGAAAAACAATAGATTTTGCCCCAAGGTTGAAGGGAAAAATAAAAAGCAAGTATGTCCCCAAATTCCAAATTGGTGAACTGCCATAATATGAGATAGAACACTGTACTAAATAATCAGACAATTTGAGTTCTGATTCCAGTCCTGTTGACAATTAACTGTTTAACCTTGGATAAATAACAACTTCTCTGGGCCTCAGTTTCCCTGTCTATAGTATAAAGGCATTGGACTGAATGATCTTTGAGGTTTCCTTCCGGTTCTAACCTTCTAGGGGCTAGGTGAGAGACTGAATTAATGATTTTACTGACATAATGAATTGCCAGTGAAGAAACTTCCTAACCAGTACAGTTCAGCTCTTTCTCCACAACTTGTGGTCTTAGAGATTTGTCTAGAACACTGACAGACTAAGTGACTTGCCCTAAGTGTTATGTTGTGTTAGAGGTTGGATTTGAACCCACCTCTTTCCGGTTATGAAGATGGTTCTCTACTCACCATGTCATCCTGCCACTCTTTCTGATAAATGACCTAATCACCCCAAGACTGAGTTCCTTTATCTCTAATATACTTGTTTTTACCTATCTCAAGGGGTATTGTGAGAATCAAATGAGCTAATATATTTTAAATTATAAATGTCAAGAATTATTACTAATAATATATATCCTCTATGAAGGTTATCGTTAGCCTCATCCTGCCAGGGAAATGACTCTGAGTTCTCAAAGCCTATACCAGCAGAATGTATAAGTTCTGGCATTCATCCCAAAAGAATTCAAGTCCAGGATGGGGAATAGGTTCTCATCTGAGGACTGGTTGAGCTAAGTTTGAAAAGAGGCCCCACAATAAATATAGCTACAGACTGAAGAATTCCACCATTGACACAGTGCTTGTGTAACTTTAGTCAAGTGACTTTACTTCTCTGGGCCTCTGTTTTCTTGCCTATAAAATGAGGGGGTTGGACAATATGGCTTCTAAGATCTCTTCCAGCTCTTGATCCATGATCCAATGATGCTATGAACTTTTTTAGCCACTGCCGCTCATGAAGACAATTTAGTACGGCCAAGAGGAGCAACAATCTGTAGCAGTGGAATGAGTACCCTTGTCACTAAACTCATCAATCCTTGAAGTGTAGTGAAAATAATGACAATGATAAGTGAATGGAATATTCAAATTCACTTTAAATTAATTTAAATACCCCTTTATATTATATGTCATTAGCAAACGTAAAGAAATAAGAAAAATACAATGTAGATAATTATTGCAAAAAAGTATGAAGGACTGATGTTTCTCTGATAGTGACGGCAATGTCACTTATAAAGAAAAGAAAGTAAATTATTTTAAAGGCTCATAATTCCCTTGGCTAGTTGTGATGTCTACAAAGTTATTTAAAGATGGTTTGCCATGTCACAAAATGATGAAGGGGAAGGAGGATCCAGACCTATCATTTCATTGGCCTAGGTAATTCCCACTATGATTTCAAACTATGATATCCCTTGGTATCAAATTCAATAGGAAATGGATCACATTGGGCTCCATATTGACCTAGAAAATCACAAGTTAGCATTTTCTATGTTTTACATTTTCATTTATTTTGTTGAACATTTCACAATTACATTTTAATCTGGTTCAGGCTATAATCAGTAATTTTCCCTAATATCACATACAGCTAGCTAGTTAGCATATAATACATAATATAATGCAATATAATGTGCTACCTGTCATAGGGCAAAACCACTAGCTTGGGAATCAGGAGAACTTGGCTACAGATTCATCACATGACCTTGAGTGACAAGCCATCTGTCTCTAAGTGAAAATCTGATGCAGGATTCACATCATTCTTTTTCTTTTTTTTTACTTTTTCAACATTCATTTCCACTTTTGAGTTTCCAAATTTTCTCCCCATCTCTCCCCTGCCACCACCAAAAAATGTCTTGCATTCTGATTGCCCCTTCTACCAATATGCCCTCCCTTCTGACACCCCTCCCTTCCCTCATCCCCATCTTCTCTCTTGTCCTGTAGGGCAAGATACATTTCTATACCCAATTACCTGTATTTCTTATTTCCCAGTTGTACACAAAAACAATTCTCAACATTTGTTCCTAAAACTTTGAGTTCCAACTTCTCTTCCTTCCTCCCCACCCATCCCTACTGAGAAGGCAAGCAATTCAATATAGGCTATATATGTGTAGTTTTGCAAGTGACTTTGCATGGTCACATTGTGTAAGACTAAGTATATTTCCCTCCACCCTATCCTGTCCCCCATTTCTTCAATTCTCTCTTTTGACTTTGTCCCTCCCCAAGAGTGTTTACCTGTAATTGGTCCCTCCTCCCATTTGCCCTCCCTTCCATCACCCCCCCACCCTGCTTATCCCCTTCTCCCCTACTTTCCTGTAGTGTAAGATAGATTTTCATACCAAATTGATAGTTCATGTAAGTGTAAGAGTAAGCTTCATTTTTTCCCTCTCATCTCCCCCCTTTTCCCCTCCATTGGAAAAGTTTTTTCTTGCCTCTTTTATGAGAGGTCATTTGCCCCATTTCATTTCTCCCTTTCTCCTCCCACTATATTCCCCTCTTGCTCCTTAATTTTATTTTTTTAGATATGATCCTTTCCTATTCAACTCACTTTGTGCTCTCTGTCTCTCTCTGTCTCTCTGTCTCTCTCTCTGTCTCTCTCTATATATATACATATGTGTGTGTGTGTGTGTGTGTGTGTGTATTATCCCTCCCACTATCCTAGTACTGAGAAAAAGTCTCAAGAGTTACAAATATTATCTTTCCATGTAGGAATGTAAACAGTTCAACTTTAGTAAGTCCCTTGTGATTTCTCTTTCCTGTTTACCTTTTCATGCTTCTCTTGATTCTTGTGTTTGAAAGTCAAACTTTCTATACAGTTCTGGTCTTTTCAACAAGAATGCTTGGAAGTCCTCTATATCATTGAATGACCATTTATTCCCTTGAAGTATACTCAGTTTTGCTGGGTAGGTGATTCTTGGTTTTAATCCCAGTTCCTTTGACTTCTGGAATATCCTATTCTAAGCCCTTCATTCCCTTAATGTTGAAGGTGCTAGATCCTGTGTTATCCTGATTGTATTTCCACAATACTCAAATTGTCTCTTTCTGGCTACTTGCAGTATTTTCTCTTTGACCTGCGAACTCTGAAATTTGGCTACAATATTCCCAGGAATTTTTCTTTTCAGATCTCTTTCAGGAGGTGATTAGTGCATTCTTTTCAATATTTATTTTGCCCTCCAGTTCTAGAATATCAGGGCAGTTTTCCTTGATAATTTCATGGAAGATAATGCCTAGGCTCTTTTTTTGATCATGGCATCCAGGTAGTGCCATAATTTTTAAATTGTCTCTCCTGGATCTATTTTCCAGATCAGTTGTTTTTCCAATGAGATATTTCACATTATCTTCCATTTTTTCATTCTTTTGGTTTTGTTTTGTAATTTCTTGGTTTCTCACAAAGTCATTGGCTTCCATCTGTTCCATTCTAATTTTTAAAGAACTATTTTCTTCAGTGAGCTTTTGAACCTTCTTTTCCATTTGGCTAATTCTACTTTTTAAAGCATTCTTCTCCTCATTGGCTTTTTGAACCTCTTTTGCCAATTGAGTTAGCTAATTTTTAAAGGTGTCATTTTCTTCAGCGGGGTCTCTTTTAGCAATCTGTTGACTCACTTTTCATGATTTTTTTGCACCACTCCCATTTCTTTTCCCAATTTTTCCTCCACCTCTCTTACTTGATTTTCAAAATCCTTTTTGACTTCTTCCATGGCCTGAGACCATTACATATTTATTTTGGAGGTTTTAGATGCAGAAGCCTTGACTTTTATGACTTCCCTTGATGGTAAAATTGTTCTTCCTATCAGAGAGGATGAGAGAAAATACCTGTTCACCAAGAAAGTACCCTTCTTTAGTCTTATTTTTTTTCCCTTTTTTAGGCATTTTCTCAATCAGTTACTTGACTTTTGAGTCCTTTTTTCAAGAGTAGGGTACACCTGGGGACCTGTAAGATCTCAGTTCCTCCAAGGTGCACAATCAAGAGAGAGGAGTTTACTCCTCAACAGTCTCCAGTTCTGCCACTTCATCACTCCTCCTTACCCCAGGACCATGCTCAGGGCTGAGATCATATCAGTTGCTCAATTCCCCCAAGATCTTGAAGCTGAGGCTCCAATAATGGAAGCTGGCTGCTGCATCCCTCAGTCACTGCCACACAGTACTGCCCCCCTGCTGCTGCTGCTGCCGCTGCCACCACCTGAGGCCAGGGCTAAGGGAGAACCCTGCTCCCTTGCCATGGAGGTGAAAAAGCCTTCTCACTGACCTTTGAAGTGTCTTTGTTGCCTGTGCATTGAGGGATCTGTGAACCCCTGCTGCTGCTGCTGGGGATTCCATTCCTGAGTCCTGCTCAGGTCCTACTCCTCCCAGTGCCACGTAGCCAAGGCTGGGCTGTGCTCCACTCCACATCCGGTGCAACAGACCTTTCCCATTGGCCTTCTAGGCTCTCTTGGGCTAGAAATCTCTTTCATTCCCTCATTTTGTTGCTTCTGTTGCTTTAGAATTTGTTGAGAGTCATTCTTTACAGGTATTTTATGGGCTGTGGGGGAAGAGTTAGAGTGTGTATGTCTTTCTATTCTGCCATGTTGGCTCCATCCCATTGATTCACATCATTCTTAAATGCTCTGGACTCTGAAATCCATGAGTCTATAATGGACAACTTTCTCTCCTTAATGACTTGCAGATCTGGATTTTTCGAATGAGGAGATAAACTAGAAAAGTCTCCAAAAAAATAACTGGTAAGTTGAAGGACTCTGGTTTCTGGACCAGAACAAGCCATTCTTGTCCCTCATTTTCCCTGGCTTCAACCCCAAATCTTTGAGCTAATTAGTTAGTGCTTGAATACCAGCAGCTCCTGTCCTTTAGTTCAGCCAAGGAAGATTCTATATAAAAGGTCCCACTTACATTTCTGAACTCCTGGATAAATAAAATTCATACACTTATGGACTTGAGCTCATACTCACATCCATCCAACTCCAGCTATAACTTATAGTCTTGGAGAGTTATCTAGGACACTGAGAAGTAACGTGGTTTGCCCATGGCCACACAGCTAGTAAGTATCAGAGGCAGGGTTTGAATGAAAGTTCCTGACCTTCATTTTTCTCATTTGTAAAATGAGATTGGACTATAGGACTATTAATACTTTCCAGCTCTAAGTTTATGATGCTATGATTCCTGATCCAAAGGCCATTATTCTATCCTGCCTATCAGTCAATTCATCAACAAACATTTATTAAGAAATTCCTATATACCAAGCAGTGTACTATGCACCAAGGATTATGTGTGTGTTGTGTATGTTTGTCCTTCTTTGCCAAAGAAGACCATGCCATCAGAGAAATAATAACATGACTTGCACTTGACTTTGTTTTTTGAGTGAGGGAGGTCTGTGCAGGTCACCAGCCTCACTTCTCCTCCAGAGCCATCTGAATCCAGTGACCAGATATTTCAGGATGACTGGAGATGACCCAGGATGAGTCACTTGGGGTTAAGTGACTTGTCCAAGGTCACACAGCTAGTGAGTGTCAAGTGTCTGAGGTGAGATTTGAACTCAAGTCCCCCTGACTCCTGCACTGGTGCTCTATCACCCGCACCATCTAGCTGCCCCTAAAACACTGAGGTTACAAGCACAAAGAATGAAACAATACTTACTAGAAATGAGCTTCTATCCCAATAGAAGATACAAGTACATATGTAAGTCTATATGGGCTAAATGTAAAGCTAATAAATGCAAATATTTACAAAGTAGTTTGTCTACTTATAATACTCTCCATACTCAAACAGATTCATGATTTCATCAATTTAGGAGCTCCTTCCAATTATTCAGGTCACACTATATCCATGCTTGCCTATTCTGTGAGACCCCTTTTGATAACCTCCCAAAATATTCCAACAGGGAATATTCCCCACAGGAGGGCTATCTATATTGCTAGAGGCCTCCCTTGCATTGTTCTGATACAGCAAGAGTACCTACCAGTGGAGCACTAGTTAATTGACATGATTCAACTCCTCCAACAATATTTACGCATATTGGCCATTGAACAAGGGTCTCAGCAGTCAAATTAGTTTATTACTGGTTTAAAAGCTATGACTCTTTGTACTCTCTGACCACTTTCCCACCACTCTGCAAATGCAGAAATAAAAAAATTCATATATGTGCATCATTTAGTATTTATCTTTATTTTTTGGGTTGCCATAGCCAAAAAAACTCTGTGTGTGTGTGTATGTGTGTGTATGTGTGTGTGTGTGTGTGTGTTACTGGCAGGGGACCAGACTGCCAGTAATATGTCTCTCCAGAGTCAGCTAAATTGATTCTTGGAAAATAGACTCAATCTGTACTAACAATATGTAACATTGTTATTAGTAGGTAGTATATATATTTATGAAAGGATATGGCATAGTTCACAGAAAATCAACCTTACACTCAGGAAAACCTGAGTTCAAATCTTCACTCTGACACATGGTAGCTATGTGATCATGGGCAAGGCACCCAAGCTCTCTATGACTCCTATAACTTCCTAAAACTATAAGTTATAATCAAGGTATTGATTGGCATCAGTGGAAGGAGTTGTCTACACAGGTTCAACTCCCACCTAAAAGTGACATATTATAGAAAGTATTATAATAGAATATAATAGCATACTTCATAGTCTCTGTACAATATGGTAAAATAGCATATTTAATAATAGTATATATATAATAATATGGTATAATGACATTTAATAGCATATATGCCCTATATAATTATGTATATAATATATATCATTTTATATATGATCATGTGGTAAAATAGCACATTTAAAAACATGGTCTATACATAACATGTTATAGTATATTTAATATGTGCTTTACATTTACCTTTACATCACAACATTGTGCTAAATGAATAACAGTGTTTGTGAAAATCATTTATATCTCTCTACTGGCTCCTTTGATGCTCAATTTCAAAGAAGAAGTTTTACCTTGGTGTCCTCTTCCCATTTCCTTTTAAAGCTCTAGTCTAAATCATGGAAAGCTGTATTGTGAATAAACAATGTTCCCTGAAACTGAACTGAGGCCCCCAGTCTCATTTCACTAGTAAGACAGCATAGCTGAAACATTTAAGTACCTAAAAGTCAAGAATGTGATCTTTAGCCTCCTCCAGAAAGTCTGCTTGATTATCTGGCCTAGGGCAAGTAATTCATCTTCCCTGTGTTGCTTTTCCTTACATATGAAGATAGTATGAGCAGCTTGCTGAAGTCTGGATCACTACCAATTTCAATCATTAATTCCATTTTCAAACAACTTTGAAAAATGTAAATTATATTATCACCCAAGATGAAGATGGCCACTTTTGAAATAGCTACACCAAAAGGTTCCAATTGAAAGTAAGTTCTTCTTGGAAGTTTTTGGTTTGGGTTTTTTTAGTAACTTGAAAAAAGAAACTTAGATGCTATTTGAAAGGGATTCATAAGACAGAACAAGAAAGATTTGTGGATCACAGTTACCGTAAAAGAAAAACTTCCAGGATGTCCCGCAGAGTTCAAGACAGATAAAAAAATAAAACAAAGGGGAAGAAATCCTAAGCAAACATCTTGCACTTTATTTCCTGTTGCTTTTATTTGGCAATCACTGTGTGACCTGGTAAACCTTGTTTTAATAGCTTTGCAGTTACAAAACCCAACAAAGAGAATTCTAAGGAGCATTTAACAAGATTCATTTGTTCTCCCTTATTATTGGCACAGCCTTCCCTGTCATAGAAAGACAATCAGTCCTTCACACTTTTGCAAAATAGTCAATTACCTACATTACATTATTTTTTCTTATTTCTCTTCACTTACTAATGATGACATAAAAACGTAAGAGATAAATTTACATCACTTAATTTAAAACAGATTAGAATTCCAAGTGACTTTAAATATAGCCCACTTTATGATAGAAAAAATAAGGTTGAAGGGTAAAGAGGACGTCTCTACCCTTCCCCACACACATACACGAAAAGGATGAAATAATATCACATGAGGAAAAAGTCTCCAGAGAAAAGCTTTTTTCTTTGTTCTTTTTACAATTAAATTCAGCATATTTAGGCTGAAAGTGCCTTGGCCCCAGAGAGTATTCATTCCTTATTCAGACATATTGAAACACTCTTCAGTGAACTTTAGCATTGAAATTAGCATCAGGAAGCATGGGGAAGCATTTGGCCCAAGATATTTGCATGACTCAACTACCAGAGTTTAGCATTACAGAATTCATTTAATTCCTATAAAAGGGCGTATAAAGACCACCATTATAGAAAAGATACTACTCTCCATGATCCATTCTGGTACAATAAGTCCTATTCAGCCCAAGCCTCTACCCTATCAAGATAGGATCATAGATATAGATTTAAAGGTAACTCAGAGACTGTCTAGTAGAACCCTCTCATTTTCCAAATGAGGAAACTGAGGCCCAGACAGGTTGAATGACTTACCTAAATTCAGCTAGGTAGTGACCAGGAGACATGGACTTTGAACCCAGCTCTCTGATTCCAGAGCTAGGACTCTTTCCATTATACCACACTGACAAAAGTAGAGAATGAATGGGGATGAGAAGGTGGAGAAAACTGCAACCACTCTTGCACACAATATATACGTATATTAGATTTACTGAACCAATCTTTTTTTCCTCTTTCTTTTTTAAAATCTCTGTACAAAGAATAGCTTACTAGTTAGAGGAAAAGGAATAAAAACGGAAATGAAGATGATATAAAAGCCAAAGGCATCAAGAAAAAAGAGGGAAGAAAAAATTTAATTCAATGTTAACTCTTTGTTCACATTAGCTTTTAAGAACTAGACTTTGCCAGGCTGACATGGGAGAAGGGATTTCTCAGGATAATGCTTGCCCTCATCCAAATCCTACCTGTCCAACCACCACCATAAATTATTTATAAATGACCACATTTGACAACATGAACTGAAGTTTCTTCTCTCAATACCAGTCACCATCTACATAACTTATTTGGGAATGAGTCCCCTACTATTTTATGAAAGTTCTTTTATTGATAAATTGACCTGTTATTAAAATCTAATGTTATTCGAACTATTCCCTAATTTCTGTCTTAATAAAGTTTGCTCACATTTCTATAGTGATCACAATTTATAGAGTGCTTTTCTAACGACTTTGTGAGATAAGTATTGCAAACATTATAAGAATGGAAATGGAAGAGAGGGGTTAAGTGATTTGCTCACAGCTAATTAACATCAGAGCCAAAACTCAAATTCAAGTGTTTGACTCCAACTGCAAGGTTATTTCAGCTCTGCTTCTCCTCTCTTCTCCACTGGACTATAAACTCCTTGTAGAAAGCATATGCATTTTTTTTTTGCTGTATTCTCCATAAAGTCTAGCAAAGTAGACACCAGATAAATATTTTTCTCTTTGATGGTTTATGCAGTGATCTTCTTTCACCTCTTAAGAGGTTATGAATTTTCTATATATCTATGGAAACTTGGTGTCCTCCTTTTTAAAAACATGATTTTTTCCAAAAATATTAATAGCAAAGACAGCTGCATAAAGCTACATCCTGGTATGTAGTTCCAAAATGTTTTAAATTTATCATCATATTTGACTCTCACAAAAATTTTGGAAGAAAGAGAGGGCTGGGAGTTTTGTCCTCATTTTACAGATGAGAAAACTAAGACTCAGTTATCTAAAGTAGCACAAATGGTTTGTCAAACAATCAGTGAGCATTTAGTAAGTGCCTAGTGTATACCAGGTACTATGCTAAGCACTAGGGATACAAAAATATCCTTACTCTCAGGAGCTCAAGTTCAAGTGCATCATGTGAAACCAATACATACAAAGTATACTCCTAGGTTCTCCTTTGAGAAGATATTGGTAGAAGGTCAAATGTCCAATCTCCCTCATCCCTTTAAATATCTTCTTGTCAGATTCTGTCAGGCCACCTCTACTAAGCCATCTCCTGTTGTTTTGAATAGAAGCTTCCAAAAGCCATTTTCCTAAAGGAAACCTGCTGTTTATGGAAGTATTTCCTCCCTCTGGTAGAAAGAAGAATTTCAGCTTATGAACATACATGTCAAAGGATTGGAAAGCAGGATGTAGAAATGTTTTGCAAATATTACTTTGACTAACCTTCTTCAGCTCATTCGTATAGATTTCCCAACAGCAAGTTCCTACCTTCCCCATTGAAGCTCAAGCCCCTGATTAAGTTCACAGCAGCAAAGTGCCTTATCTTGGTAGTGTAGAAGGCTGCAGCATTAGACATTAAAGTCCCTGGATCCACTCTTACAGACCACCCTCCTGCACTATTATCCTTTATGTTTTCCTAAGTGCAGATAATCTATGTACATGAGCTTAGCCTACTCTGTAATAATAAGTCATTGTCTTGGTAAATGCATTCTAAAATTATTAAAGACTCTATAACCAGTGGCTTGTACTCTATACCCCTTGCCAAAGAAACATGGTCATGCAGAAAGAAAATGTGAAATTGATCTCAAATGACTTATCAATCTGATTAAATATTATTCTTCTCTATAGAATAAGGGCGTTACAGGAGAGCAATTCGTATAACAACCATATTATAAAGATAATCACCTTTGAAAGTCTTAAGAATCCTGATCAACACAATGACCATCCACAATTCCGAAAGGCCCATGGTGAAATATATGATGCACCTCCAGACAGAGAACGGATGGACTCAGAATGCAGATTGAAGCATATTTTCTCTTCTTCTTTCCTTCTTCCTTTCTCTCTTTATTTGGGGGTGTAGTGGGGGGATAGGGCTAATACAAGAATTTCTTTTACATCATGATACATATCTGTAACAGTTTTCTTTTTCTTGTCTTCTTGATGGGTAGGGGCAGAAAGGAGGGAGAGGGAGAATTCACAACTGAAAATAAAATAAAATGTAATGTAATAAAATAAAACAAAATGAGAACTTAGGATTCTGTGATCTCCAAGGTCCCCTTCTAGCTCTAACAATCCATAATCTACCCCATGACCCAGTTTCTCATTGTGAGATTATCCCTTTCTAGAAAAATCTTTAGCTTCAGCACAATTTCACCAACAGCCACAAGAAACATAAACGTCCCAATGTTAGATGGTTCCTTGCTACTCACCATCCTCTCACTTGTCTATTTTAATGTTTTGTGCATTAAGTTTCTCTGGTTTCACACTTATTTGGCAATCCACATTAGAACCATCACTGTTTTTTAATAATGTCCCTTGAGTACTATAACAGATTTCATTCTTATGAGTGGGAGAAAAAAAAAACCAGACTTTCCCAAAGATTACTGAAAAGAGTACATTCTGAAATATAGATTGGGAGAGGAGGAAGAAACATAATACTTCCTCCTCCTCAGCCCTGCAAAGAAGCAAAACAACATTCTCTTGCAGATTTAAAACCATCTTAGTTTGATGTATAAACACACCCCACATAATTTGTATCTTTAATCAACACATCTAATTTTGCTAATGCACACTATGATTGGATGCCTGTCTGATAATGATGGCCTTTGAATGCTAATGGTTTTGTAAGGCTAGGTGCCCTCTTGAACGTCATAAGAATTAACTAAATGTATTTGCATCTTTGATCTCCAGTGCGATGCTACAGCTTCAACCTTGAGTTGACCTTGACATTTATAAGGCAAATCTAGTCTTCTGACAAAGAAAGTCCCGAACTAAACACAACAATGAAAACCCTACAAGATATACATTCTGAAGGAGGGAGGTCAGTGTGGGACTGAAGTGGAGACAACTTAGGAATTGACTAATTTAAGCATTTTTCACAATTTTATTCTGCACTTTGAATTTCTATGGGAAAGGAAAAGAAAGCATTGCAGAGCAAAGGAAGTGACTGATAAAAAGATTCCTTTTAAGTGAAAGTAGAGGGGGAAAGGAGGGAGCATACTTAAGAAATATTTAAACTAGCTGTGAATATAAACATTGATTCCTGACCTTAAAAAAGGGGAGAGAGAAAATAATGTTTCCATGATCTTGTTCTGACTTGGTTTCAGATCCCACTTTTGGTGGTTAGTACCTGAATGACCTTGAGCAAATCATTTAACCTCCCTGGGATTCAGTTTCCTCTTCTATAAAAAGAGAGGGTTTAGACCAGATGATCTCAAGAGATCCTTATTAGCTCTAGATTTACAATCTTTTAACCTTACATTACATTTCAATCACATTCGATTATTTGATATCCTGCCCGCACTTCTTGTTCTGTCTTTCCTCAATCACTAAGTCTTTGTTCTTAGAATCCCTAGGTTCCTTCAAGGCTCAAATCAAGTGGCACTTCCCACAGGAGATCTTTTCTGATACCCATAGTTGTTAGTGTATGCTCTCCCCACCCCAGAAATTATTATGCACGTGTTTCCTATTTCTTTACTTCAATATATGTTTTTCCCATTCCCCCAATAAAATATAAAGAATTTTTTTAAAAAGGGACTGTTTTGTTTTTATATTCTTAACCCCAGTACCTGAAGTATGATAAGCACTTAATAAATGCTTTTGAAATAAATTATGAGGACATCCTGACTTAATTTTTGTAATCTCAAAATTGAATACAGGATTTTGATAACAGTAGGTGCTTAATAATTGCTAAGTTAAATAGAACAGTAAACAGTAAAACTGGAAGAAATGTCACATATATGTATATTCACTTAGACTAATTTTGGTTTTATTCTGATTTCAACTTTGTTACCAGTGATTGAAATATATAGTAGCAGAGATGGCATCCTAGCCCAATTTGTAGATAACACAAAGCTTGGAAGGATTACTAACGGTCTGTCAATCAGCCAACAAACATTTCTTGAGTACCTCCTGTGTGCTAGACCCTATACTCAGAATACCAATCAAGATCTGAAAACACCTTGACAGGTTAGAACATTGGCCTGCATCTAAGCAGATGGAATTCAGTATGGATAACTGTAGTTTTATACTTTGGTTTGAAAAAATCAACTTTATCAGTACAAGAAGGGGCAGGAACAACTAGATAGTTATGTGCATAGCTGGGGGG
>CM053772.1:211995894-212018547 GCA_028658325.1 Potorous gilbertii | reverse complement strand
GGAAAGGGAAGGGAGAGAAGCTGAACCGCAAGCTAAATGTGAGTTGAAAGTGTGATACAGCAACCAAAAAATCTAACATGATGTTTGACTGCATTAAGAGAGGCAGTCGAGAAAAAGAGAGGCACAATAATCTCTTTACTAGTAGAAAGAATATTTGTTTTCTTATTAGAATTGTTAAGAAAAGCTATCTATCTAGTAGTGATCTTTGAAAAGTTTAGCAGAATTGCTATTGTCTTAAAACATGAGTGAAGCATCTGTAATTTCCACAATATCGAAGTTCCTCCATTTTGGAAACCACAGTTTTCTATGGCTTAATAGATATGTTTTGGGGAGTTCTCTAAAAATAAGTTACTCTCCCAGGGTCACACAGGACATATACATCAGAGATGAAATTTAGACCCAAATCTTCCTGACTGCAAACCTACTAGATTTCACTGAGTACCGTGATCTTAAAGTGTAGAACAAAATTCTAAGAAACCTTAATAAGTTCAAGACATATCTGAAAAGCAAAGAATAAAATTCAGTGGGAGTGAACATAAGTACACTCTGAGGTCAAAAATCAAAACACAAAACTAAAAGAGAGCAAACAACCCTCTAAAAAGTTCAAAATAATATAGGGGAAGTGGAGTTCATAATATTAGGATGAATACTTACTATACTTACAACCATTTTTAGTTACCACATCTTAAGAGAAATGTAAAGAAATTGGAGGAATCCCAAAGAAGAGCAACAAAAGAATTGAAGTCCTGGAATATAAAATCCACAAGGAAATACTATTGTATTGTATTGTATTGCAGCTATTACAAGTGTACAAACACTTGAGTATTAGTCTTCCAGAGGACATTATAAGAAAGGTTATACATAATAGCACCACAAGATCAACACCTTCAAAACATGATGCTAGAGTAGATTTTTGAGAGTCTCTTGGACAGAAAGGAGATCAAGTCAGTCAATACATAAAGATATTAATTCAGGTTATTCACTGGAAGGTCAAACACTGAAGATGAAGCTTAAATACTTTAATCACATCATGAGTCCCATCAGACTCATTGGAAAAGACCCTGATTTAGGGAAAATTAAAGGCAAAAGGAAGAGAGGATGGAAGAGGATGAGAAAGATGGTATAATGGAAACAGTGAACATGAACTTGGACAGGGTTCAAAAGGTAATGGAGAACAGAGGATCTGGTTTCACAAAGAATAGGACACAACTGAATGTCTGAACAACAACCTACATGCTAACCAGATTCTCTCTCCATCCATGAAGGACAAAATTGGGCTCAAGATGCAACAAGATGGATGTAGGTTAGGCAGAAGAAAGGTTTACTAGTCAATAGATAATTAAACAGTAGAATAGACTATTAAAAGCATCTGATCATGGTTATCTTTAAGAATAAGACCTTCAGGGACAAAGTCAAGATGGTGGAGTAGAAAGATGCACATATGCTAGCTCTTACCCCATAGCCCATAAAATACCTGTAAAGAACTCTCAACAAAGCCACAGAACAACCAGAGTGGAGGAGATTTTTATCCCAGAGCAACCTGAAAGACCAACAGGAAAGGTCTGTCGTGCACACAGGATGCGGAGCAGAGTCCAGCCCTGCCTTGGCCACACAGCACCAAAAGGAGCAGATCCTAGCAGGCTTCAGGGACAGAACCTTCAGCAGCAGCACAGATCCCTCAACCCACAGGCGCCAAAAGTCAGTGAGAGGGACTTTTCGGGTGGCCAAGAAGGGAGCAGGGTGTCCCCATAACTTGGGCCTACTCAGGTGGCAGCAATAGAGACAGTAGCAGATGGGGGGGCTCCCAAAGAAGGCAGTAGCCCGCATCCATTGTTGAAGGTCTCATCTTAAACCCCATGAGGGAACTGAGCCCTGTGTGGCGGCCCCGCCCCCACCTGAACAGTTGATCTTAATCTCACACTGAATAGTGGCCCTGCCCACCCAAATCCCTGGAGGGAGTGGAGCAGCTCATATGAATCTCAGCCTCCAGTGCTGGCTTGGTGGAATTGGAGGCAAGGTGGTTGTGGAGAGGAAACTCAGAAGACAAGTAACTGACTGGGAAAATTCCCAAAAAAGGGAAAAAAAATAAGACCATAGAAGGTTACTTTCTTGGGGAACAGGTGTCTCCCCCCATCCTTTCAGATGAGGAAGAACAAGGCATACTGTCAGAGGATGTCAAGGCCTCTGCCTCCAGGGCCTCCAAAGGGAACTTAAACTGGACTCAGGCAAGAGAAGATCTTAAAAAACAAGTTAGCAGCTTACTAAAGGAGAACCCAAAAAATGCTGAGGAAAACTAACAGCTTTAAAAAGAGGCTAACTCATTTGGAAAAAGAGGTCCAAAAAGCCAATGAGGAGAAGGAAGTTTTAAAAAGCAGAATTAACCAAATGGAAGAGAAGGTTCAAAAGCTCACTGAACAAAATAATTCATTGAAAGAGAGAATTGAGTTCAGATAAATGAATGACTATGAGTTAAACTAAGCAGTCAGTAAACAAAATCAAAAATTTGAAAAAATAGAAGGTAATGTGAAACATCTCATTGGAAAAACAACTGACCTGGAAAATAGATCCAGGAGAAACAATCTAAAAATTATGGGACTACCCGAAAGCCATGATCAAAAAAAGAGCCTAGACATTATCTTCCATGAAATTATCAAGGAAAACTGCCCTGATTTTCTAGAATCAGAGGACAAAATAAATATTGAAAGAATCCACCAATCACTTCCTGAAAGAGACCTGAACAGAGAAACTCTTAGGAATATTGTGGCCAAATTTCAGAGTTCCCAGATCAAGGAGAAAATATTGCAAGCAGCTAGAAAGAAACAATTTGAGTATTGTGGAAATACAATTAAGATAACACAGGATCTGGCAGCTTCACCATTAAGGGATCGAAGGGCTTCGGATGGGATATTTCAGAGGTCAAAGAAACTGGGATTGAAACCAAGAATCACCTACCCAGCAAATCTGAGTATAATACTTCAAGAGAATAAATGGCTATTCAATGATATAGAGGATTTTCAATCATTCTTAATGAGGAAAAGACCAGATCTGTATAGAAAATTTGACTTCCCAAGACAAGAATCAAGAGAAGCATGAAAAGGTAAACAGGAAAGAAAAATCATAAAAGACTCTCTAAAGCTGAACTGTTTACATTACTACATGGAAAGAAAATATTTATAGCTCTTGAATCTTTTCTCAGTATTTGGGTAGATGAAGATATTGTACATAAACACACACATACACATATATAGATAGAGAGTGCAGAGTATGTTAAATCAGAAGAGATGATATCCACACAAAAAATAAAATAAAAATTAAGGGGTAAAGGAGGAAAATACTGGGAAGAGAAAGGAAAAAATGAAATGCGGCAGGCTATAACTCACAAAAGAGATAAGAAAAATCATGTTCAATGGAGGAGAAAAGGGAGAAGGGGAGAGGGGAAAAATGAAGCTACTCTCTCCAATGTGGCTGAAGGAGGTAGTAACATGCTCACTAAATTTGATATGAAAATTTATATCACACCACAGGAAAGTAGGAGAGGAGGTGACAAGTGGAGCGAGGGGAATGTTAGAAGGGAGGGCAAATGGGAGAAGGGACTTACTTTCGAGAAGGGACAAGGTCAATTGTGGGAGAAAAAAGGAGGGGATAGAGCAGGACAGAGGGCAATATATTTAGTATTAAATAACATGATTATTACAGAAGTCTTTTGCAAAACAACACACATTTAGTTTGGATTGAATTGCTTCCCTTCTCAGTGGGACTGGGGAGGGAAAGGGGAGGGAGAGAAGTTGGAATTCAAAGTATTAGCAACAAATGTTGAGAATTTTTATTGCATATAATCAGGAAATAAAAAATACAGGGAATGGGGTATAGAAATTTATCTTGCCCTAAAAGAAAAGAGAGAAGATAGGGATAAGGGAAGGGTGGGGTATGATAGAAGGGAGGGTACATTGAGGGAAGGAGTAATCTAAATGCAAGATATTAGGAAGCAGGGGGAGGAGAGTGATGGGGAGAAAAATTGGACATGTTACAAAGTGAGGTAAAAGCAATTAGTATTAAAACAATTGATTGAATTAATTACTGAGAATAAATCAATGACATCTTTAGTTTGGGGAAAAGAATTTCAGTCTAAATTTCCTAAAGGAAAGTAACCTTGGGTAAAATTTGGCATTGATGGAAAAGTTAAGGTTTTAATGGTAAATCTGATTTTATGATTGCTATTTAATCAGGAACTAGAACACGTATAGAAAGGCATGTAAGCCACTTAAGATTTGTCTCAAATTATAATCATATTTGAAACCTAGTTATTGAAAATTGTCATTTTTAGATGCTATGGGACTATTAAGTGACTGTT
Source organism: Potorous gilbertii (assembly GCA_028658325.1). Taxonomy (NCBI): domain Eukaryota; kingdom Metazoa; phylum Chordata; class Mammalia; order Diprotodontia; family Potoroidae; genus Potorous; species Potorous gilbertii. The sequence goes on along the minus strand of CM053772.1, from coordinate 212,014,196 downwards.
ATTCTGAGTCTAACTCCAGGTATGGATAGCAAGAAAGGCAGTGTGAGCCTCCAATCCATGATGCCAGTAAGCCCGTGAGATGCTGGTATGAAATGCAAAAGGTGATCAAATGGGAAAGGTAGGAAAGCGGATGTTCAACCTGGGCTGAGGTAGGATTCTCCTGATTCAATTTCCCCACTGACACCTGGCAGACTTTAAGCCTGACTGAATGCAAGTTGATAATCTAATTCTGCCTGGAATTGACATGAAGTTGGGGAGATAGTGTATCCCTGCAATGTCCCTACTCTTGGTGGCAATTTCCTATAGTGAAAAGGTTTGTAAGCTTAATGCCAGATCGATTAAATTATAGATTATTAGTAGGGGAACATCCGAGGTTAAGTCTAAAATTAAGCTACTAGGCATAAGACTTTAGACCAACAACAATAAGTTACGGTCCTTTAATTCTTAGTAGTACTGTGGAGACAATTAGGTCAAGAGTTTGTGAAGTTAGCAACGTAAATATTATTTGTGTCTCAGTTGGTTAATGTTTAAAAAACATTCTTTTGTGGTTCAAATTGTAAATGCTTTAAAAAGAAGTATCATCTGACCAACAGTTTGAATTGTTTTATCTGTTATAAACTGTGTTAAAAATGAAAAATAAAATTAAAAAAAAAAGAATAAGACCTTCATAAGAATAGATAAAATGTAGCTTTGAACAAGTAATTATTTTGATTAAGAAGAGTATCTGGAAAGCTTTCATTTGTACCATTAGGATATTAAAAAAGGATGGGAATTTCATTTCATTCCAAAAACTGACTGCATTTTTATATGTCTTTTAAACTGATACCCTCAATAACACTTGGGGCAAACACTGCAGAATGGGGGAAGAAGGAAGGCCTGGAGTTCCTTTTTAAGACAGAAGGCTGACCTTAACAGGGATATGGCATAGTAAAAGCACAATTTAATGAGACCTCAACTCTCCCTCCAGCAGGACCACTAATTAGGTATACAAGTTGTTTCATCTCTCTGGGCTTTTCTTTCCTCACCTGTAAAAGAAGGGGTTTGGGATTAGATGGTCTTAGTGTTGAAAGTGGCCTTAAAAGCTCTCTTATCTATCTTGAATCCCCTCTACAATATTTCTCTAAGAGGGATCATCCAGCCTCTACTGGAAGATTCCCTGTAATAAGATATACATTCTCTCAAAGGGAGTCTATTCCACTATAAGGAGAGCTTTGGTTGTTAGGCAATATTTCTTTATGTCAAACCAAAATCTTCCTCCTTCTAACTTCCACCCATAACTCCAAGTTCTGCCCTTGTCTCTAACAATCCTCCCTCCTAACATTCTACAGGTTAACAAAAACCAGACTGCCTACTCATGCACTACCACTCTCAAAACTCCAGAGGTTGGAGGAAAAGTTTTAGTTATTAAAAATGATACCTCGATACTTCTGTTGACACCATGAGCTTATCAATATAGATACACATTCAGCCAGTGCAAAGAGTCACTCATCCATGTCTTCCTGTCCTATAAAATTCTCATCCAAGTCCTTCGGTAAATCCTCCATAATCTACCCAACAACTTGGAGGCTTTTCTCTGGGTTTTATTATTTCATAAATACTTGAGCTGTCTCTCTGCTATCCCTAGCTCTTGCTTCATAATTGAACTACCTCCTTTCTCAATCATGCATGACCTGAATGGTGTTTTTTCATTCAATTTAATTCAACCAACATTTATTAAGCATGTACCATGTGCTAGGCACTGGTAAAGCAAGCAACAAAAACCAGGAAAGTCATACAATAACAACAATAACTTTATAGAGACAAATAATTTGGAAGATTTAAGAACTATGACCAATGTAATGACCAACCATGTTTTCACAGGAGCAGTGAGGAAATGTGCCAACTTAATGATAGCGAATGGTGGTAGATTCTCAATGCAGAATGAACAATGCAAGAATTTGTTTCGTTTGATTATAAATATCGCTAGCTAACATTTATATTGTGCTTTATGATTTGTAAAGTGCTATCTCATTTTTTTCTCAGAAGGACCCTGGGAGGTAGGTAACGCTTATTATCTCCATTTTACAGATGAGAAAACTGAGACAGACTGAGATTAAGTTTGCCCAGGATCACAACGCTAGTAAGTATCTGAGGCCAGATTTGAATTCAAGAAAATACAGCTTCCTGACTCCAGGTCCAGCACTCTATGCACTGGGCCACCCAGCTGCCCCAGAAAAGAAGGCAATAACCATCAACTGCAGAATGGCTGAACAGATTATAGTATATGAAGGGAATGGAATTTTATCATGCTACAAGGAATGATATCCTGTAAGAACTGATGCAGAGTGAAGTAAGCAAAACTAGGAGAACCATTTATATAATAACACTGGAAAGGAAAACAGCTCTGAAAAATTCAAATCCTATCAATTCACTTAACAAGCATGACTCCAGAGAACTAACGAGGTACAGAAGAAGGTATACATTTTTGGACCTGGCAAATGTATGGATTCGTTTTGATCAAATATTTGCACAAATGTTGTTTCTTTCTTTTTATAGGGGGCAATTTGAAGGAGGAGAGAAAAGCTAGAAACAATATTAACCAAAAAAGAAGAAAGGAAAGAATCACTGAAGGACTTTTTTCAATGCCTAGAAGAAAACAGAAGGAAGTTCAGAAAGATACATTCAAGCAGATTAATTTTGAAGATAAAATGTCAAATTTATTATATATTTTTAAAAACAATATATATGTAATAAAAGAAATAAAATTTTAGGTTTTCACCTATATTCCTTTTCTGATCTATTTTGTAAATGAAAATATTGTCTTTCTTTGGTGCTTGTTAAATTTAGAATAAAAAGTAAAATTAAAAGAGAAAAATCTCCTAGAGGTTAAATGACCTACCTCTAATCCATGTTGCTAAAGAACTCAGGTCTTTTTTACTCTAAATCCAATAGTTTCCAAACATTGATAGACCTCTTGGTTACTTTTTTTTCAATAATATAATCCATTATCTTTTCCATTGCCTTGGTACCATTCTCTCTTTGAAATATATTGGAAGTCGAACCCTGAGTGCCTTTAAATGAAATAAATACTAATTAAAACAGTTGTGGAAAAAAGTCTTTGTTTAAAATCTTGCAAGAGTCTAAGGCAAGCAAAAAGAAAAAGCAAAGCAAACAACTGGAAATTCCAACCAAAAATATTAATAAACAAAATCTTGTCATCTTTAAAAATAGAGTCAACTCAAATAAACATGAATTTTTTTGTCCTCTTATCATTGGAACTCTGGAAGGAGCTTTAGAGATCATCTATTACAATCCAATCCATCTACTCCAACCCAGATTAACCTGGAATAAGAATGAGTTTTTTAAAAATCAGAATTCCAAAGTAAGAAGGATATTCAGACTCATCTACTTAAACCCGTACCTGAATGAGAATCCCATCTACAGCATGCCCAGGTCATCATACAACCCATTTTTTAAGGACTTCAAACAATGAGGACTCCATTGTACAACAAGGCAGACCACCCACTTTGGGACAGCACTGATTGTTAGGAAATATTTCATTGACCTGGAAAACAAGATCTATCTTGACACCAAGCCACAAAAATTGCACATATGTATTTTTGATGTGTATATTAACAACATTTTCTATTTTAGAGCAGAGGTTCTAAACCTTTCTTGTGTTTTCTTGTGCCTATAGTCGTCTAGTGAAGTTCTGGTGAACCTCTTCTCTGAATAATGTTTTTTAAAGCACAAAATAAAATACCCAGGATTATAAAAGAAACCAATCATACTGAAATATCATTATCAAAATATTTTTGTAAAAAAAAAAAAACGAGCACAAAAAAAAAAAAAAAACGAGCACACAGATCCCAAGGTAACAACCACTATTTTAGAGGAACAAATCTGACTAACATCAAAATTTTCTCATGGAACTTCCATTCACACAGCACATAACAGCTAAGCCTTAAGGAACATGGTGTTACAAAATTACGGATTTAGAAGAGACTTCAGAAAGTGTCTAGTCCTCTTTTCCCACCTCACTGCAATAATTTCCATTTGTATCTTCAGAATTTTATTACTGTGACCTTATCCCTCTCAAGTTGATTTACTCTGTAGAACTTAGACCATTAGATCCTACTAATATCCTCCCTGAACATTTTTCAATTTGTTTTCCAAAATCCAGATTGCATGTCTAAATTATGGCTGTCTTTCCCATCCTTTTTTATTACAAATTCTGTTATGGAATATCACTGATTCATAAGCTTCCTGTCATTTCTACTTTAGTAACCAGTTTTTCTTTGTTGTTTAGAATCCAGTAAAAAAAAAAAAAACTCTTCTCTTTGTTTTAAAGGATGAAATTACCATTAAGGTAAGTCACAAAATTTTTGGTTGATCTGCCTTTGGCAGAGAGAGAATTCAAACAAGATTAGTTGGCAACACAATATAGTAGGGAAAAAACACTAATTTTGGAATGAGAAGACCTAAGTTCAAATCACTCACCCCTTGGATAACCTTGGGAAAAACATTTCACTTGTTGGTCTTCAGTTTCCTCATCTGTAAAATGAGGCGATCAGCCTACGGTATTTCTAAAGTTGTTTTCCAGTCCTTAATCCAATTATCCTGTGTCTGGAAAACTGAAGTATCCCATTACCACAGTATCACAATCATTCATAGGTATTTAAACAGTCCCAGCAGAGACAAACATATATTTTTTAATGATAAGTGTAGCTAAAGATAGAGGTTTGTCACCAATAAGTTAATCACTAGGGGAAAAATTCTTTAGACATGGGAAATCACAAAACAAAGACAAATATAAAATGTAAAATATCTTTCCATCCTGTGTTATCCATTTCTGTAATCACTGTGGCAGAAAGGGACAGAAAAAAATTTAGTTTTTAGACCACCTATAAATATTAACTAAATGGGAAATCATTGTCCAATGATCTGGCATATGACCACAGGAAATAAATTATTGATATTGAAATTTTCACTATAAATGAAACCAGAAGGTAAAGGAAAGCAGAAAACAAAATGAAAGGATGGTACGTAGGTATTGCTTGGAAAAGCAAATAAAAGGAATTAGCAAGGTGGGTTTTATTATATGTTCAAATGCAACCAGGAACGTCACTGCATTGTTTATTTGGTCACTTTACATTGTAGTTTTCGTGATGAGCAAAGAAGGCCATTGTGCTACTTTAGGAATTGAAAATGGCATTAAATAAAACCAATATGTAAAGAAACCAGACCAAATGCACACAGAGGTAACACCATTTTGAGGACACTCAGGACATTTAAAGAGATGATAATGACCCTTAGAAAATCATAGACTTTGTTACTAGTCTCCCTTCCCCCTCAAAAAAAAAGTTAGACTGAGAACATGTCAATTAATAAGTATTTATTAAGCAAATTCAGACACTGTGCTAGGTGCAGGGAGTACAAATACAAAAAAACAAGGCAGCCCCTTCAACTGAAAGAATCTGACGTGTTTAAAGGAAGGAGAAATTTTGGAGTGACACCTTGAGCGACAGATGGAGAGCAAGATATTGGTGGAGCCAGGTAAGCTTGAGTGAACACACACACACACACACACACACACACACGCACACACACACACGCACACACACACACACACACACACACACACCACCACCACCACCACCATACTAGGTCAGACTGTTGCAAGCCAAGAAGGAATGGAACAGACCTAAGGCAGTTTGAGTTAACTTTGTCCGAGGTGGACTGATCTGGGACCTAGCTGTGGGCCTTTCAGAGCAAAGATGTATAAAAGGGTATAAAAGTCACCTCTAAAACTCTGTCAGGGAATTCTTGAGACCCTGGGAAATTCCTTTGCTCGGTGCTTTTAACCTTCTTACTGGAAGTTCTTATCCCTAGACTGCTTTTAAGCACTTTGGAAGCAAGCTGTCTGTCTGTCTGTCTCTCTCTCTCCATATACATATACGTATGTATATATATATATGTGTGTGTGTGTGTGTGTGTGTGTGTGTGTGTGTGTGTGTGTGTGTATACATATATATACATATATGTGTGTGTGTACATATCTCTCTCTCTCTCTCACCTGAGGGGTAGTGTTGATGTTCTGTCCAACTCTTCATAACCCTCTGGATTTGCCTATGGGGTTTTCTTGGCAAAGACGCTGGAGTAATCCACAGAAATATGTTTTTAGTAAAAAGGATGGGGGATTAGATCCTCAGAACATTAGGGTTCATTCATTGTATGAAATAATGGATTACTACTAGACAGTGATTATTTTCTAACTACAGGCTGGTCTTTTAAGAAAAGAGGCAAAGAATAGGAGGAACAAGAGGGTCATTAATGAAAATGGAATGTCCCTAAAAAAATAAAGAGGTGACACACCCATGTGGGGAAATGATCTGAAATATGATTTTAAAATGATATGAGTAAAGGGGAAACTTGATACTTTTCAGGATGTTAGTAAGAAAAAGGAAACTTCATAGAGAAGGAAGGAAGGAAAGGGAACATTTGTTCTTGGAGCTAAAAAAATAAATTTGAATCTCTTCCTGAAGAAAAGGGAGCTGAATGATCTGAGGAAGAAGCAGCTGCTTGTCCTAAAAGGAAGGGCCACAGAAGGTCTCCAAGTGATTGACTAATAAGTTTATTATAATTACACAATTGACTGAAAGGGGATACAATAGCCTACATTTTGTTTGTAGTTTGCTGATTATTTTTTTTAAAAGTATTTGATTTAATATAGCAAAATTCTAGCTAGAAGGCTTCAATGAGGTATCTTCTTGTTAGAGGTAAAAATCATACAATATTTCTTGAAAAAAATAGCAAAAATTTTGTTCAGCAACCTCTGATTATTAATACCCATCAGAGCACAAAATAAGTAGATGTACAGCTGCCAAAGTTCTTTGCCACTGTCATAAAAAACATCTAGTACAGAGTCCAAAATAAAGAATGAGTAAGGTGCTTCAAATGCCCCTTTTTTTAGATGATAGTGTATGGTTCCAAAAGACTATCCTATCAGCCTAACTATCCACACAAGACAAAACTAACGGATGAAGAATGTCTATTGTCCAAACTATACTATTCAATCAAATGACCCTACTAAGGCCATCTATCAACCCTTATATCTTATAAAAACACTGTACATAGGCAATCAATTGGGGTTAGTCTTGCTTGCAAGAAGAGTGAGTTGGATTACATCTGGGGGATTGATCAATGATCTCTTTCCCTCTAGGTCTCTTCAAGTCACTGTAGTGCCTAGCAGCCCAGATGGTGGTATAAAGATGTTCAAGACTAGTAATCATATCTCCTCCCAAAAGCAATGTAAAAATGGTATAAAGAAACCCAGATCACAAAGATCTCCGAAGTGGTTGACTTCAAGTTTCTGAGAAGCATGTATTTTGCTAAGAAGTGTAATAAGAGAATGTTAAAAGATATATTCAAGACAGAAGTTCCTTCAAAATATATTCTTAGCAAACTCTGAAAATTATTAATTTTACTATTTCAGCATGATAGATAGAGCTATGGGTTTAGAATCAGGAAGACCTAAGTTCAAAACCAGCCTCAGACACTTACTAGTTATGAGACTCTGATTTCTTTTTGCCTCGGTTTCCTTATCCTGTAAAATGGGTATAATAACCATTTCTAGTTCCCACTATGAAGGGTAAAAAGGAAGCCAGATTCAAGTTTGACTGCTTTAAAGCTAGGTCTCTAGCTTTACTACCTGCCCTTATGTAGTAATTCTGTGTTGCCCCCTTCTCAATGTATATCCATCTGGCTACTTCAGGGACAATTTGGATTGTCAGTAGTTGATACACAGTCAAGAGGGACATCAGAGACCATCTATTCCAATTCTCTAATTTTACAGAGGAAAAGATTGAGGTCTCAAAATTGGTAAGCCTCGGAGGCAGAATTTGAACCCTGGTCCTCTGATTTGAGGCAGTGCTTACTCCACTGTAGCTTGATGTCTCCTTGATTCCAAACTTTTACAGAATGTCCGTGTCTTGTATCTTTAATATCACTATTAAAAATTCTGTTGTCAAGACACTCATCAGTTGGAGAATGGCTGGACAAGCTGTGGGATATGATTGTGGTGGAATATTACTGTGTTATAAGAAATGATTAGCAGGATAGTTTCAGAAAAACCTGGGAAGACTTTTCTGAATTAATGCAATTGAAGTGATCAGAACCAGAAGGACACTGTACACAGTAACTGGGAAAGACTTAGCTTTTCTGATCAAGATAATTTCAAATTATTATTTATTATTGTTTCAAATCAATAATTTTTCATGATGAAAAATGGTATCCATCTCTGAAGAGAGAACTGATGAACTCAGAGCAGATTGAGGCATATTTTTTTTCACTCTTTTTTTTTGCTTTTTTTCCCAACACGGCTTATATGGAAATAAGTTTTACATGACTTGGTGCGTAAAATTGATATCATATGGCTTCCTTTCCAACAGGCTGGGGAGGGGCAGGAGGACAGGAAAGACTTTAGAACTCAAAATTTAAAAAAGAAACAAATGCTAAAAATAAAAAAATTCAAAGAAAAGAATTATATCACCAGTTTATAGAAATAATTTCTGATAGGTATGAATGTTTTTACTAAGCTAGTGAGAAATTTTCTAAAATCCCATTTGCTTACAAGTTCTCATTAAATAATATTCTCTCCATTTTCCAAACAAAACCGTCTCTCTTGCTTGAGTGAGGTTCATTCAGCTAAGTGTCTTGTAATAATAATAGCTACAAAGCACTTGGCGCAATGGTCTCTTCTGAGCTTCCCAACCAATCTTTAAGGTAATTTTACAGGCATCTACTCTCATTTTACATGTGAGGCAATAATATCCATGGTAACACAGGTAGTTAAAGAAAGAGGTAGGATTTGAATCCAGGCCTTCCAGTTAATAGTCACTGTGTTTCACTCTCTTACTGACAAAAAACCCTTAGAGTGGCTAGCTGAAGAGAATCTGTTTTATTGCCAAATCCCTTCCCAGAACTGTTCTCTTCATTAAAACACATTTCAGGCTTTTAAATAATTTTTATAGTATTCATTTTTCTGGGTGCAGAATAAAGAATCACAGATTCTTACAAATCCATCAACCTAATCCCTGAGTAGAGTAGATACTCCAAAAGTGATGGTTGAATTGAACTGAACACACTCAGTTGAAGACCCTGTAATTTACTGACCCTCTCCCAGCTTTGCCATTCTTCAAATTGATGTGCATTACTTCTAAACATCCTTTCAACAACAATTCAATTCAACCAATATTTATTAAGGACCTACTATGTGTAAGACACCATTTAGGCAGCCTACAAAAAGACTAATGCAAAAGAGATAAATTTGACCTCAAAGATGTCACCAAAATTTGTTCAGATGAAACCAATGACTGAAGTAGGCCCTGGAAGAATATTGGCAGGAATGGTTTTGGCAAACAGATGGCAATACTGGCACAGAGGAGACCCAGGGAAAGGTGTTTGGCAGGGGAGGAATATGATGCAGCTTGCGCATTAGCAAAATTACTTTGGCAGATTTCCAAAGGATAGATCAGAGAAGGCAGAGACTTAAGACAGGGGATGAGTTAAGAGATTATTGGAACACTCTGGGTGAATTTATTACTTATATGACCTCCAGCAAGGAACAACTTCTTTGAGTCTCCATCTCTTCAACTGTAAAATGGATATAATAATATTTGTACTTCCTACTTAAAAGATTATAGATTTAGAGTCAGTACAACCTTAAAAGGTCAATAAATTCACCTTGTTTCTTTTTATAAAGGTTAAGTGGCTTGCCCAAGGTCATATGTTAAATAGGGCAGTGGTGAGATTTGAACCTAGATACTCAGAATTTAAATTCATCAATCTTTCCATCATATCACACCGTCAGCTTCTGAGGGGTGTTGCCAATATCTGGCAGGTCGTTGCAGACTAAAAAGACTTCAAGGACGGTGGCAGGGGATAGGTCGCATCCACTCTCAGAGGACCAGCCAGATGAGAAACAGCTTTATAACCTGAAAAAGCTATAAAAAATATAAAGGATATAAATATTAGGATGATTACTGAATACCACTGAACACTCCCTATTTTTTTTTCCAAAAAATAATCAAGCCACACTTTTGCAGGACACTTTTGGATGCATTCCTACCTGGAATTTCAATGCAACAAATATTTTAAGCTCCTACTGTAAGTAAGGAGATTGAATAAATAACTTTCGATGGTCTCTTCCCAGCGTGACCCTTACCCAGGACCCAGGGAACAGGTTGTATCTGCTCTCAAAGGATCAGCCAAACTCAAAGATTCAAGGATTATTGAGCCCACCAATATTCTCAGTGCCAAATACATTATTTTCATTTCTGCAGTGTTTCTACAGATGTCTAAGGATCTCTTATCTGCTACCTGTGTTTTCCTGATGTTAACTGTTCGGCCAAAATTAGTACAAACAAAGGGGAATCAATCCACACTTCGTTGCATCTCAGCTTCTAAGGCTGCGTTGAGTCCACAATCACCTGTGAAGAAAAAATCATGTATCAACTTGCCCTCCACTAAGGTACCAGATACTGAGGTCCTTTCTTGAGCTAAACTGCCAGGCATTCAAACTTTACTGCTCTGATGGGCTGTCCACATTGTTTGAATGACAAACATACATTGACTTAAAAGATTATTTTATGGAGATCTCAAGCACGGCAGGTGCTCACATAATGGTCAGAACAAGCAATACAGAGACACTCTCAATATTTCCCAGAAGAACTTTGGGATCAGTTGAGTGACATGGGAGATGCTGGCAAAGGATGGCACAGCATGGTGTGCCTACATCAAAGAAGGCACTATATTCTATGAGCAAAGTAGAATTTCAACAGCAGAAAATAAATGTCAAATGCTCAAATTTAGAGACACCATTCCAAATGTTCAGGTTAGACTATTTGTGCCCTGTGCTCTGTGGTACCAGAGTGTTCTGAGCTCATATTGGTGTAATCAGTCACAGTCAGACACACTGTACCTTGATTCCAACACAGTGATGTCATTTGGGTCCTCTCTGAGGACGAAGGACAACAACCAACCAACTTACTACCATTTTCTGGAGGGAATCCGGAGAGAAGGGTCTAGAAGAGACAATTTTGACTGGTAGAGATGAGGAAGATCTGGATCCCTTTTCCTCTCTTTCTAATAACCTACTTGTCTATCCAAATGGAAACCTTCCCACATTGATCTATCATTGATTTTAACACCGCTAAAGGAGGAAAAAATCCAAACCGTAAACATCTTCTCAGAGCAAACAGCAGGCAAAATGGTAAGAGAAAGAAATGTTTCTTTGGATCAAGCCCAGCTCCCCTGTAAGCTCCTCCTTCCTTGACCTCCAACCTCCTCCCAGACCCCAAAGGTCCCATTCTTAAAGGTCTGTCCCTCAATTGACTACAGAATGATCAAGTTAATAACTAAGGTATTTGCTGATAAGGCTTAACAGTTCCCAAGATACGTGTATTTTAATAGGGGACTCAGCCAACCAAACTCTTTGAAGACCAGAAGGAATGAAACTATTCTGGCAAGATGTCAAGTGGTGAATTTGGCATTTTTGTGAAAGGAATCATACCTGCCACCTTTTCACATAGCTCTATTATAGCTACTTACTCCAGGCTGTTTTTCCTACATACTCCAGAATAATTTTTATCTGGTTATTTTTACTTGTATGTGTGCCTCAGCTTTACAAATGGGTTTCAGAGTCTTCTTTCCTCTCTGCCTCACACCCATACACCTGCATACTAGTTTAACACCTTATCTAATATCACTAATTACACAGTAACATATAATAATGTCACTAATACCATAGACTCTTTAATGCTATAGGACTTCCAGCTGTTCCGTAAAAACAAAATTAAATAATGACTTGCTTATTCCACCAAGGCCATCTTCAAATACCTCACAAGGTTTACTGATCATCCTTGGTTCTTAAAGACCACACAGATGGAACACAATGTCTGGCACATCTTTTGCCTAAAAAGACCTCAAGGAAGGGGGCTAGGGTCATATCTGCTCTCAGAGGACAAGTCAAACTCAGTCTTGGAAAAGCTCACTACCAGAAAGTCAGCTAAAGGGGGATCAAGTTTTTCAGCCACAAAAACTCATGAACAAGGTCAAGAGTGAAATATGATTCCAGTCTGCTTCGGTAGAAGTAGACCATTCAGCCATGAATCCTTGAAGTCCTTATGATTTGCTCTCTGCCCTATTTCATTTATTCTCACCCTAAGTTCAGTGTGAGCTCAGTGTGTTCACTTGTATGTTTGATGAGAATTCACTTGTACCAGCATAGATGGAATCATAGAAGGATAAAGTTTATGGCAGTCACCAAAGAGGGATTGATTCTCTGAGGATGGTGAGGTCTACGGGGCAGTGAATATCAAGCTACAGTCCATTACAGAACCTCATGGAAGAGATCCATAGAAAAACCAAGTAGATGAAGACTATCAATTTCCCAGATTACAATATGAGTTTGGATGAACCATCCATAGATCTTATTTATCTGTATGTAAATTGGGACAGAAAAAAGCGATGGACAATGAGTCAGGTCCAGAGTTGAACAGGAGACAGAGAGTAAACTGCAATGCCTTGGGGAAATTGCAAAGCTCCTTCAATGACTCCAAGCTTTCCATGGAAACAAAGGTCAATATTTTTAATACCAACCTTCTAGTAGTATTGCTGTATTAATGTAAAGTACTTCATTTGCCATTAGCTACTTTTCTTGCTTTCAGCTCCATCAGCATTTTCATCATGTCCTGCCCAGGATAAACTCAACACTATGAAACTAATCATACAACCACTTCAACTTTGCTGCTCACACCTCTTCAGACTCTCAGTCTTCTATCTCTCTGATTGTAGGGCTAGAGGATAGAGCCAAAAACTTCCATAGTTTCTCCTTCTAAAGGGCTCAAAATTCCAGCCAGCAGCTACTCTACTTGGCCTCAATTCCACAATCATCTTCTTCATGTGAGTGACCATACTACTCTTCCATGACGTTCTGCAATGTACCATAGCTTGATGTTTACTATCATATAGATCTCACCATCCTCAAGCTCACATTAGGTACTTAATACACATCTATAGTATCTTCTTGTTTACTATTAGTAAAGCACTGTGCTTTACACAGTGCTGATACAGGACACGATACATGAAAGTTTATAGGTCATCCAATCCTTGCTAGTGGCTTCAGCATGTAGCCAAGGCCTAGATATTGAATTAGACCCTTTTTTGCAGCTAGATGTGACTCCAAAACAGAACAGAGAGCTACACTGATAAGATGATTCAGGAAATGCATGTGACTATCTCCAGTGTCTTGCCTGGCCTATGAAAGAAACAATTTGTAAAATGAGGAAGTTGGAATGAATGACCCCAAAGGTCCTTTCCATCTCTAAATGTAGGATCCTATGAACTAAGTAAAGGAAAATTTCTTGTCTTTTTATGTGCATTCTGCAACATCATTAATGCTCATTTATAGTGCTAGCTCTGAGCAAAACACAACTCTCAATGCCCACCTGATGTCATTACTGATTTCCCAGAAATCAAAGATAGAGGAAGAGGGAGAGGGAGAAAGAAAAAGAGAGAGAGTAGGAATCTCCCTACTATCAGCATTTAAGCTGGTCACATTACAGAAAAGATACTAGGTGGAGGTTCCCAAGTCAACAACGTTATACAGTATTTGTATGCACACTGCCTGTAGGCCACATGCAACCCACAGTCTTCCCAAGTGCTGCTGAACCAGATTAAAATGTAACTGGGAAATATTTAACTAACTGAAAATACAATAAAACATAATATCATATCTTAAAACTAAGTCAATATGTCAACTGCAAGGAACCTTATGTATGGTTACTTGTCCCATTTCTATTTAATTTGATATCACCGGTCTAGAAAGTACCAACCTGCGTCGTGAGAATTTCCACATCTGGGAGCTCTCTATACCAATGAAATCTTAGGTCCATTCCCCAGTCCTAGTCCTATTTGACCCCCCCCCAATGCGAAAACATTAGATAGGACTTTGGCAGAGTACAGTATCTTTCTGCATTATTCAGATGTATAATTTCTTCCTTGCATCCATCTTGCATCTTCCTCGAGTATGAGCTTATCTGCTCTGCCTAGGGTCTGCAATTTTAGACAATGTTGCTCTTTTCTAAGTCCATAAATGAGCTCTAGAAAATCATAGCAAAATTTGGTTACCCAGAGAAGTTCATTGGTCTTGTACATCAGTTTCGTGATGGAATATGGGTTCTGGATGATGGATGATGCTCTTATGTTTTCCCAGTAACCAATGGAAAGAAACAAGGTTTTGTGTTTGCTCCCATGCTTCTTAACATGATGTTTTCAGAAATGTTGCTGGATGCCTTCAGCAAGGATGACAACAGCATAGAGGTCAACTGCCTCACTGATGGTAAATTATTTAACTTGAAAAGGCTACGAGCCAAGACTAAAGTGAAGGGAGAATTGATACATGACTTTTTGTTTGCCAATGATTGTGTTCTCAATAAAGCTTCTAAGGTTGAGGTGCAACAAATATGGAATGATTCTCTGCTGCTTGTGCTAATTTTGACCTAACAATTAACAACAAGAAAACATAAGTTCTACACCAGGCAACACCATACTATCCATAGGTGGAACTATCAGTTACAGCAAATGGAGAAATTTTGAATGCTGCGGATAAGTTCACTTACTTGGCAGAAGACTCTCCAGGGATGTTCTCATAGATAAGGAGGTAGATGCATTCATTGCCAGAGCTAGCTCAGTGTTTTGGAGGCTCCAAAGAAAAGAGTGGGAGAGAAAATTTATTAGACTGCCTACCAAACTGAAGGTCTACAGAGCCATTGTACTGATTTCATTGTTGTGTGCTGTGAAACCTGGACATTATAACAGCACCTGAATCACTTCCATTTGAAACATATTAAGAAAATTCTGAAGATCACCTGACAAAATAAGGTACTGGATACTGAGGTGCCAAGCATTCAAACTCTACTTAAGAGTTGGGCTGACCACATTATTTGAATGCCAAACATATATTTGCCTAAAAGACTATTTTAGTCAAGACAAGTGCTCGCATAGAGCTCAGAAGAAGAGATATAAGAGATAAAAGAGCACTCTCAAGATCTCTCTGAAAAATCTTTGGAATCCATTGTGAGACATGGCACAGGACTACTCAGCATGATGTGCCCACATCAAAGAAGGTACCATGCTCTATGAGCAAGCAAATCAGAACTGCAGTAGCACAAAAAAATGTGATACACAAATTTAGAGACATTTCCACTCCAAATGTTCATATGGACTCTTTGTGCCCAACCTGCAGTAGTACAGTGTTCTGAGCTTGTATTAGCCTGATCAGCCACATTCAGAGATACTATACCTTAACCAACATAGTGATGTCCTTTTGGTCCTCTTCAGGAACAAGGGACAAGGATTAAGGTTAAGGCAGGTAAGACAGTATTATATTCTCTTCACCAAGATAACAATAGCCACCAGTTATATGGTGCTCTAGGGGTAATGAACTATTTATATGCCTTCTCATTTAAGACCCATCACAAGACTTTGAGGTAGGGACTTCATCTAGTAAGTGTCTAAGGCAAAATTCAAATCAAAATCTTACCTTACTTCAGTATACCCCAAATTGTCTCAGTTTACCCCACCAAAGCAATCTCTATTAATGAGCACCTGGAACCAGAGATGTTCCCTACAGAATGGGAGCAGTTATTTATTAATTAGTACTACATGCCTTCTCTCAGCCTCTTCCTTCTTTCAAAACCTGCTCATCAATTTGATCCTAATTCAAATAATGATGGAGCTCAGCCTCTTGTGGGGAGAGGGGGCATAACTTGCTAATTTCCAAAGGAACAAAGTGGTGATGGTGGGGCCTGGTGGAGGAGTCATTGTCAAGGCATTTGTTAGACTTGGGAACATCTCTCAAACCTCCACCGTAGGCAGTCACCCATTTTGTCTATGCTCTGCCTTTGTTCTAACCAAGACAATCTTCCATAACCTTGGAACTGTAGATTTGCAGAATGCAAAGAAAAAGATAGGATATTGAATGCAATTCCATTGAGCCTGTAAGCACTCAAAATAACACACTAAAATAAAAATGTGAGAAGTTTAAAACTCTTAAAGAAATGTTTTCCTTGAACTCGTTTCAGTTCTTACTTCAGTCAACATTGCAATCTGTGTGTAGAGGATGTTCATAGAAGAACAAAACCTTGGTCTGCCAGATCAAGGAAGCGAAGCCATATTTCACAGCAATGATGAAGTCGTTAAGTTCCCACATTAGATCTCCAGGTTCAGGGACACAAAACAGAGCTTTCCAAAAGCTTTAGCAAATCTAGTCCACTCTTTAAAAGTCTTGGAATCATGAAGATGTAGAACCCAAATGAAGGGCAGGAAATTACATTTGGCCCCATTCAGCAAAGTCAGAGCCTAGAACTTGGCAAAAGCTCCATGTCTGTTCCTAACTTACTTACACATTTTGGAGATGTCAGTTCTCTTTGGAAATGTAGGTATCATTGCCAGGTCACTTTCAAAAAGTCTATCTGTGTCTACATGCTTTGTTTTCTTTTTTAGTTATCAAAAGGTTCCTCATTTATTAAATATTCCAAATACATTAAATAAAAATATCTACTGAAGAAATATCCATTGTACCCGTTTTCTATTAGATACTGTAGAGAATAGAAAATAGGGTTCACAATCCCTGCTTCCAGAGAGTTTCCATCTAAAGAAAGTACCTAAAGAACCAGGGGAGTAAGTTTTCTTCACAATACATAGAAAGCCATGAAGGAGTTGTTCCTAGTGTTTGTAAGTCAGTGAGGGAGGGAGAGAAAAATTGTTTTCAGGACCAGACTTATAAGAGTAATCATTGAAAAGAAAAAAGTCCAACATGATGAATGCAAAAAGTCCAACAATACAAGTTGAAGTCAA
The DNA here is from genome assembly GCA_028658325.1 of Potorous gilbertii. Lineage (NCBI taxonomy): Eukaryota > Metazoa > Chordata > Mammalia > Diprotodontia > Potoroidae > Potorous > Potorous gilbertii. Next base: position 211,997,297 of record CM053772.1, on the reverse strand, counting down.
TACTATTAAAGTCAATGGTTGCATAATCAAGGAAATCATGAAAAAAAATGAAGATCAATCAAGAAATATATATTCATTAAGCACCAGTTGTGCAGTAGGGACAGTGCTAATTCCTGGAGATGTAGAAAGAGGCAAAAGAGTCCCTCCTTCAAGGAGCTTACAACTGAACAGGGGAAGCCAATATGTAAATAAATATATAGAGAGCAAGCTAGTAGCGAGATAAATAGGAACTGATTGTTAGGCATTAGAATTAAGATGAGCTGGGGAAAGCTTCCTGCAGAATATTGGATTTAGTTGGGACTTAAAGGAAGTATGGGAGGTCAGCAATTAGAGCAGAGGAGGAACCACATTCCAGGCATGGAGGACAACAGAAAAAATACCGGAGGGTGGTGAGGGAAGGAGCCAAGATGGCAGAGTAGAAAGACACACATATGCTAGCTCTGAAACCACAGCCTATAAAATATCTGTAAAGAAGAAATCCTAACAAATTCTAGAGTGGTGGAAGCCACAGAACAACGGAGTGGAGGAAGCCACAGAACAATGGAGTGGAGGAGATTTCTGTTCCAGAAAGACCTGAAAAACCCTCAACAGAGGTCCATCGCGCAGCCTTGCCTTGGCCACGTGGTCCCAAGAGGAGCAGATCCGAGCAGGCTTCAGGGAGGGATGGAATCTCCAGCAGCCGTGAAGGTCCCTCAACCCACAGGCACACAAGTCAGTGAGAGAGACTGTTTGGTGGGCTGAGAGGGGAGCAGGATGTCTCCATAACTCAGGCCCCCTCGGGAGGCAGTGACAGAGGCCCTGGTGGCCAGGGGATCCCGGCGCAGGCAGAAGCTTGGGACCATTACTGAAGGTCTCCATATAAACCTCCTGAGGGAACTGAGCCTGGGAGGAGGCCCTACCCCAACATGAGCACCAGAACTTAAGCTCACATTGAATAGCAGCCAGTGAAAGCCCTGAGGCTGGGGAGCAGCATTTGAATCTCAGACCCCAAGCACTAGCTGGGCGGATCTAGGCGGGGGTGGAGAGGAATCTCAGAAGTCAAGCAACTGGCTGAGAAAATGCCCAAAAAAGGGGAAAAAAATAAGAACATAGAAGGTTACTTTCTTGGTGATCAAATGTTTCCTCCTTTCCTTTCTGATGAGGAAGAACAATGCTTACCATCAGAGAAAGACATAGAAGTCAAGGCCTCTGTATCCCAAACATCTGAAATACATATACAATGGGCTCAGGTCATGGAAGAGCTCAAAAAGGATTTTGAAAATCAAGTTAGACAGGTGGAGGAAAAACTGGGAAGAGAAATGAGAGAGATGCAAGAAAAGCATGAAAAATGGGTCAACACTTTGCTAAAGGAGATCCAAAAAAATGCTGAAGAAAATAACACCTTGAAAAATAGGCTAACTCAA
>CM053772.1:211929926-211987746 GCA_028658325.1 Potorous gilbertii | reverse complement strand
ATATTCATCAAGATGACTGGAGATGATCCAGGATGAGGCAATTGGGGTTAAGTGACTTGCCCAAGGTCACACAGCTAGTGCGTGTCAAGTGTCTGAGGTGAGATTTGAACTCAGGTCCTTCTGACTCCTCCACTGGTGCTCTCTCCACCATATCACCTAAGGGTATTAGAATAATAATATAACATATGATGACATAATAACAATAAGATCATTATTCTAGGAGTGTTGTAAGGGGGGAAAAGTGAGATAACATGTAAATCACTTTGTAAAACATAAGGCACTATATGCATTAGCTAATAGCTGTCAAAATAAATTTGTTCCACAGGATCTCAGAGCTTTATCTAGCCCAGCCCCAACTTCAAGCTACTGTCTACTTATACCTGCAACACATGCTATTCCTAGGAAGTAAATGAATATAAACCAACAGAGCCCCTGAGCATGTCGAGAAGTAACAACCCAGTTCAATAGAAAAGTGCTCATAGAAAAATTTTATGGACCACAAATGTTATCTTTTCTCCTTCCACACAGCATGTTTCCCTCCAGCTCCCCCATGCTCCCAGCCTCCAACAGCTCCCGTTCCTTGTAGCCACTCTGCAGTTCATTAAGCCAACAGATGAACTAAAATGTTGAGAAAGTCAGCATCGGTCACTTTCAACTGTTACATATTTCGTTTTCCTGGTCATTGATTCTTATATAGTGATTATAAAAGCTCAGAAACTCCAGGCACCCTCCCTTCCCTTGCTTCTAGAAATTAACAAACCAGTCATGCCAAGAAGTTATTCATAATAAATAACAAAAATTAATTGAGAGCATGTTTTTTGCAGGAGACTTGAAGTAGATTCCTCAGAGGGCTCACGGCAACACAAGCTTAGCAGAAGGGCAGGTTTAAAAATACATGTACTGTATTGACAGCCATGAAAGCTATTTATAGACCATATTTAAATTGCCTGCTTCAATGGATCCTCTGTATGAGTCCCCACAACTCCCCCTCCCCCAACTAGCGCAGAGCATAATCTATCAATCCACAAATATCTTAACATTTAGAAATCCTCATGCTCGTTTGATATTTCAAAAGAAATGAAGGAAAAGAATGTCATCATTTCTTGTTAACTTATCTCTTTAATGAATAGATGAATTTGCATGCATATATATACATATATATTCACACATACATATATGATCATAAATGTAGAAACAAAGGGGACTTTAGAGGTCATCTAGTCCAATAGCACCATTTTACATTTTCCTCAGGAAAATGAGGTTTAGGGAGGTTAAGTGACCTGATCAAAACCATATAATAAGCATCAGATCATTGACCTTGGAAGGCAACTAAGTGGCACCACAGTGGATAGAGTGTCATATCTGGAGTCAGGAAGATTCATCTTCAAATCTTGCCTCAGACACTTACTGTCTGTGATCCTGCTTGCCTCAGTTTCCTCATCTGTAAAATGAGCAGGAGAAGGAAACGGCAAACACTCCAGTAGCTTTGCCAAGAAAACCCCAAATGGGGCCACAGAAAGTCAGAGATGACTGAACAACCAAACTGAACAAAGGTCCTTTAACTCCAACTCCAGTAATCATTTACTGAAATATGTTGCTTCTCCTTTGTCCGTGTATCTATACATATATGTATATATGTATTTTGCCCAATATTATATATGTGTGCATGATGTAATGTTGAATTCCCTTCCCACCAGCTAAGGCTCTCTATTGATTATCCCAAGTTCATCCTGTATATAGCTTGTTTGTACATAGTTGTTTGTTTGTTGTCTATCACATTGTAAGTTCATTGAGGGGATCCCCAGTATTTAGCATAGTGCCTGGTACATAGTAGGTACTTAATGAATGCTTATCAACTGACTGACTTAGTTGGGAGATAAATTTTAGAGAATCTCAATCTTACTCGTTGGGAGATTACTAAGATACATAGAAGTTAAATGATTTGTCCAGAATCACACAGCTGGTTTGTGTCTCTGGTAGAGTCATCCTGACTCTAAACTCAACCTTCTTTCTACCATACCATGTTGCCTCTTCATATATACCTATAAATATAAATAAGCTATGAAACAAAAAAATCTATTACCTCTGTTTTATACAATCATGTATATACCACTTATACCAACTATCAGAGTAAACCTAAAAAATTAGACTTTGATAATATCCACAGAAATTATCAGATTGTCCCAGATGCTAACATCATAAAAGATAAGGTTGGTCCTTCCATGGACCTCATTTCTTACCTTCCCTTAACCCCAAGGTGATTGTTCTTCTCCCTTGTGTGCTCCCTCCTCCTTCCCTCAGCCACCATAGTTATCACTTCCCTGTTCCAGGCACCTTGTCAAAAGTCCAAGACCAGCATGGGATGAGCACCAAGGGTGGCCACTGTCCTTTCTCCCATCATTGTAAACTCAATACTACCCTATTCTCCTCTGGTCCCCCCTCTTCTGGTTCCATGGCTTTTCGCCCCCTTCGAGACTGGATAATTCTTTTCTTACATCCCCCAAAGCACAGGACCAGGGGTATATAGGTGTACTCCTTCTAAGTTGCCACTTTTAGTCAACCGATCAAAAAGTTTTTGTTTATTTCACGCTCTACCTCTGCCACTATAACTTAGCAACCACATCTTCTTTAAAAGTTCCCTCCATCTCACCTAGGATCTTGTTACTATCACATATGGACATCCCCGTCCTCTTCCTTCCTCCACCATAATTTCACAACCTGATTCACCACTACCTGATTCTCCATCTCAGTCTCTGCCTGTGTTGAACATTCCAGTCTCACAGCTCCTCAAATTCCTCACCTCTGTCTTGAGTCAACCTCAACCATGTACAGAAGTGGTCATAACTTGGGCATAATTCCTCTCCTCTCCCTCTCCTACTTCTTCAGTCCTATAACATCATACTGCCCACCACATATTCTACAATTCAGTGACACTGGCCTCCTTGCTGCATCTCCGACACTAGGTGTTTATTTTTATTGGCTATCCATCTTTCCTAGAATACTCTCCATCCTCATCTCCTCCTCCTGCCTTTCGTTGCTTCTTTCAAGTCCCAGATAAAATTCCACCTTCTACAAGAAACCTTTTCTGATCACTTTCCTGCTGGTGCTATTGACTATATACAGTTTATCCTGTATATATCACATATATACAGGAGACATGTGTGTGTCACATGTAGTATATATCATTATATAGCTATTTTCACAGTCTCCTACTTTTTTATCCTTGGCTTTTCCTTGGATCCCCAGGGCTTAGCACAGTCATTGGGACATAGTTGTTGCTGTGGTTTGTCCTTCATTTTTGAAGAGGACCAATGACCCAGGGGTGATATCTTGACTTAACTGTGAATTGGATTTAAGTGAGGCACAGGTGCACAAAGACATCATCCTACCCCTCCTCTCTCTCTACCAGAGTCGTTGCAATCCAGTGGCAAGACAAAAATCAAGATGACTGGCGATGGCCCTGGATGCAGGGGATGACCTTGGCATCATCAGGGTCTGACTGTCCAAACTCTAAGCACTCCTCAGTGCCTGCTTCAGCCACCTTCATAGCTGTTGGAACAAATTGTTTTCATCCCCCTATTCCACCAGGCAAAGTCTTCACCTGCTTGGAACAGGTGAAGTTTATTTACCTGTGGGCAAATTTACCCATAATTTACCAATGGGTCTGAGCCCTGTTGGTGACCCTCAACTTGGTTTTGCCCATCGACCAAGAAGGTTTTATTGGAGTATGATTGCTGTGCAGGCTATAGTTTCTTAGAGTCACAGGTAAGAGTTGGGTCAAAAGTGGACACCAAAGGTGGATGAGCAGCCCTCAAAATGGCTCAGCAAGCCCTCTCCCCAGAAGTACTAGCCCTCCTTGAATGTGCTTATTGACCAACTGACTGATTTCCAACTGAATTTTCCCTGGAGGCCAGTATTCTTAATCATGGCTCTCAAAGTCCACCTTGGTTCCTTAATCCTCAGAATTGAGGCAGAGACTAGTTTATTTCACACAGAAATTTCAGTAGAAGTATAAAAATATGGCTTCTGCTAAGGATTAAACATTGGAATTTTCCACTGTTGTGATCATATCCAGCTGCCTGAGAAGAGGATTCATGGTGTCTGGAGGCCACAGAATTTGGAATCCAAGTGGGCCAGTAGTACTGGAATAAGATAACAAGTAGGGAAAGGAAAGTTTTATCTAAAAAACACAATAGCAAAGAAAGAAAAGTTATCCTGCAATAAATAAATCATTTGAGGGGTGAGGGAGAGAGTGTTGCCTAATCCATGCCCTGCATACATGTATCAAAGCCATCTATCATTTGGTCACTATATGCCCCATTTACTAAAGCAGAGGTGTTGCATCCTTTGCTTCTAAGCTTATTTAAGCCTGCGTGTTTGCCTGAAGTTGATGTTGATTTCTCAGCTGTCTCTGTGATATAGAAAGCCACCTCAAATGCAATATTGTAAAACTGAACCTTTGTCCCATGATGTAAAGCAACAACAAAGAAACAGAAGCAAGATCAGGACCCTTTTAAGATTTCAAAATTGGGGGTGGTGAATGGAGAGTAGTGAGGATGAGTTGTAGCTTGGGGAGGGGAGAGAAGAAAGGAGAGAAAGAGGAAATAAAGGTGAGAAATAAATGTCACTGAGTAAAACCTATTTTAGCCTTATTCCCAGAAGCTAGAGGCAGTAGCTTGAGACAGAAAAGTGACAATAACGACATTGCCTGGAAACTGACAGCATACATAAATCTGGTGTATTAAGCCCTGTTCATTGATTCACTTTTTTCCCCCAAAATCTCATTTCAACATCATCCCAGAAGTAACTCCTTAGTGAAGCGCAGTTCTCCCTCTTTGAAGACCTTAGGTAAATTCCACTTCTGCCAGATGGTGTAATTACAAGATTTTGTCTCTTTAGGCCCCCTTCTTTCCTTTTGGCAGCACTAACTCACTGCATTCCTTTCTTGTTGTTCTTACCTACAGAGATGCCAACAACAAGCCAAGCAGAAAGCCAAGGGAGGCTTGAATAAGGGTCTTTCTGCCTCCATTCAAATAGTCGTGTGTGCAGAATGATTCCCCTGGTGACAAGGGGACAGCAATTCAGTCTGCTAATGTCATAAACCTCAAAACTGCTTCTCAGGCAATTTAGCAATGCAAAAGCTGATCCCCCCTCGATTGAGTTGGCTTTGGTATTTCATTGGGAGATCATATATGTGGGTGGATAATGTTTTTAAAAATCCTTAAAAATAAAAATAAAAAGCACCTTCAGAGTTGTCTTGCTGACGGAAGGGATCTGCTAGGTATTTGTCACAGAAGAAAGCAGCTCTTTGTACATAACTTATAGGCAACAGGAATAAATGTGAAAGCCATAATCTATTAGAAGATACCAGGACTCTTGTTTCCAGCATAGTAGATTGCAGGATGATAGGGACAAATGCTCTTGGCAGCATATTTTCAATTGAAAGGTGACTTTAAAAATACGGCATTCCCCACAACCCAAAGCACTAAAACCTAAGATTGAGGAAGCACAAAATCCAACAGTAATCACCATTAGTCACATTAATAAAAATAAAAAATAATTAGACAGCACCTTTCTTCCGTGTGACTGAAAGCATTTAATAAGCGCTCTCTCGTCGGCCCCATAATCTTCCTGTAAGGCAGACAGCAGGGGTCTTTAGCTATATTTTTCTAGTGGGAAAACTGCAAAGTATGATAGCTCCTACCAGCTAAGTGACTTTACCCAGTCGTTATGGTTCTCATTCAGATGGTGCTTATGTCTTTCCTCCCTAGGAGGACTGTACTGTAGCTATCACTATCCCCGCTTTACAGGTAGAAGAAATGAGGCTCAGAGGGTTTCAGAAATTTTCCCAGGTTTGAAGCCAAATCTTTCATTTGTTAGTCTAATAAACTGCTATGTCCTTTATCATTTACCATCATGTTATATTAACAGAAGAGTCCGACCCCTTCATTTTACAGATGACTTCTCATCTGAAGCAAAGTGACTCGGTACCTAAGATCGCCTAAATAATAAGTATTATGGGTAGTATTAAAACTACATTCTTTCATTCCAGAGCCAGAAGCACTCTCTCCACTGTTCTCATAGTTCAGGGTCTCCCATGAGTTCATTTACCACGTCTATGGGCATGCCCAGATCTTGACTCCAGCCCCAGCCTCTCTCCTGAGCCCATCTTTCATCTCAATTGACCATTGGACATGTTGAAGCTGATGCCCCATAAGCATCTCAGACAACGTGTGTAACTATGAGGAGCTTCACCTTGCAAAAGAAGAATAAGGCAGAAGTTGTGTGAATAGATTTCACATGTATACAAGAAACTGAAATTCCAAGAAAGTGAGTGATATTCCCATAGTCATAGACCAAGTAAGTGTCCATGTCAGAATTCAAACCCAGATCTCATGACTTTGGGTATTGGTTTCATACTGCCTCTCACTAATAGTGCTAGGAATAGTAGTCAAGTATCCTCACCCAGAATCGAATGCTGCATAAGTAATAATCTCCTGGTATCTGACAACCTTTTTTCCTCAATTTATGATCTATTGATATCATCTCCTGCCATTTACTCCAGTTCCTAAAAAAAGTGGCCCTTCTCTTCACCTACCTCTCTATATGTCTCTTGATCTTATCACCTCCCATCTTTTCCAGAAGTTTGCCTCCACTATGGTTCCTTCTTGTATAATCTTCCATTTCTCCATGTCTACTCATTTCTTGCTGTCCATAAAAGTGCCTATCTTCTCCAACCTTAAAAAATCCCCAATAGATCCCACCATCCCTGCTATCATCCTATATCTCTCCTCTTCTCAGTAAAAACTTGAAAAAGCCATCTCACTCAATGCCTTTACTTCTTCCTCTCCCTTCACTCACTTCCAAACCCTCTATAATCTGTCTTCTGAATGCCTCGTTCAATTGAATCAACTCTCTTCAGTTATAAATAATTGCTTGATTGCCAAAATATAATGCCTTTTTTAATGCTCACTCTCCTGGGGATAGTCTCTCCTTTCTAGGTTTTCCTAAGATTATTCTCTCTTGGTCCTTCTAATTATCCAAGAACTCCTCAGCCTCCTTTGCTGATTCATTATCTATATCAAATTCTCTAACTACTCCAGTACCTCCCTATTATCTCAAGATCAAATATCCTCTCTTTGGTTTCTAAAGCCTTTCACAACTAGACCTCTTCCTATCATTCTTCTTACTTTTTGTTCCCTTTGAATACTGATACTCCATCTTCTGACTTGATGCCTTTTCACTGGCTGCCCCTCATGCCTAGAAAACTCTCCACCTCATCTTTAACTCTTAGCTTTCAAGGCTTCCTTCATGACTCAGCACCACCACCACCCCTCCCATTAACACAACCTGATTTTTTTATAAGTCTCTTGTATGTATAGAGTTGCTTACATCCTTTCTCCCCATAAAAACGAGTGAATCCCTTAAGGGCAAGAACGAGATTTTTGCTTCTATATTTCCAGTACTTAGTGCTTGGCATGTATCAAATTTTTAATAAATGCTCATCATTGATGAAACTGATGGTGTGGTAGATGTTCCTCAAAGCTCTGTCCCTGGATCCCCTTCTCCTTTTTCTCTATACTCTCTCACTTGGTCTTAGCTCCCATGGGTTCAATCCCCATCACCATGTAGTTGATGCCCAGATCTAGAATTCAGCTCACCCTCTCTTCTGAGCCTCAGCCCTTCATCACCAACTGACAATTGTGTATTTTGAACTTGATGCCCCCTAGGATTTCAAACATGTACGAATGTTGAAGGACTTCACCTTGGCAGAGAAGAAAAGTGGAGTAGTTGTGTGAATGAGCTTCACAAACACATGCCACATTACATGTATCTCAGATAAATCCTTGTTAGATTGGATTGTAGGTTTTAAAGCTAGAAAGAACCTTGGAAATGACATAGAAACATGAATCTCTCATCTTTTTTAAAATATCAGATCAACTTTTCTTCTTCTTAAGGTTCCTCCTTGCATCAGTCCTCAGCACTAGTATCAAAGTACCAAGAAAGTACACCAATCTACCCTCATACAGGATAGTACGGAGGATAAGAGGAGCTTGAGAATCCAGTATGAATTTGATGCTCCACTTGGCCACTATCTCTGAGACCAAGTGTTAATTTCCTTTACCTCCATTTCTTCATCTGTAAAGTCTAATCCAATAAGCTTCTACTATGGGCACTATACACTGGTCATACAAAGACAAACCAAAAAAAACAGTCCCATCCCTCAAGGCACTTACACTCTAAAGTTAGACACAACACTGATGCAAATACATGAAAGTATCTGTGATTTTGTCAGCACCAGGAAATTCCCATGCATGAACCACCTTCACCCAAGCAGATTTCTATCTTTCTGACTGAGTAGGGGACAAAAAAGGCCTTGAATGTCGTATCAGACAAAAAAGAAGTCAAATAACTTGCTCAAGGTTATGCAGTTGATGAGCATCAGAGGAAAGATTTAAAACTAGTCTGTTCTGCCACCATAATAACATATAAAACTAAGATAATACAAGAGAAACTGGGAAGGGACAGAACGTTAATAACTGGGGAGCGTAGGAAAGGTTTCCTGTAGGAAGTGTCACATGAGCTAAACATCAAAGAAAACTAGAAATAATATGAGGCAGAGGAGGAGGGGAAATGCATGCCAGGAATAAAGGATGGCTCATGCAAAGTTCCAGAGGCAAGAAATGGAATGCTGAGGAAGTTGAACCACATTATACAAAGAATTCCTTCCAGTTCTGACAGTCAATGCTTTTTCTCCCAATTCCCCACTGACAGTGAATAAAACTTGGTGTCTACAATGACTCGTTAGTTCTTCATTGTTTTTCAAGTCAAACAGTGACCAGCAGTCACAAATGAACTTCCTTCAACAATTTAATTTAGAAATGTCTTAGAGAAAACCATTACACTAAAGCTTTGATGAAATAATAAATGCCATTCTTTCTTTCTGATGTTCTCCAAAACATGACTCCCTGGTTCAACAACCCCCAAAGACTACTGCTATCTAGTGGCCTTGGCTCTCTCTGCTCCAAATGAGAGTACTAACTGGAGTCTCTAATGAGCTAAAACCTGTGAAAGGAAGAATCAAAACTCTCAGACTGACAAAATGTGTCCTTATTGCTATCGTTTACTCTGAATGATAGGCAGCATCCTAAAGATTGATGATGACATGTTGCATGGCCACAGAGGTAGTCAGATCGAGTTGCATGCATATGCTCTTAGTAGCATGGCACATTGCAAAAAGCAGGGAATTTGGGTTAAGAAAAGCTGGGTTCAAATTTCGGCTTTGCTACTTATCATATTTCACTTTCAGAGCCTCAATTAGAAAATGAGAGGGTTGGGACAAGATGATTTCTAAGTTCACCCCAGCTCTAAATCCTAATATTCAATACAAATTAATCCAACAATTATCTATCTCAAGTCTTCTTGACCTGGGATCCTCGAACTTGGTCTTTTAAAAAATATATTTTCATAATCATATTCCAATGTAATTGGTTTCCTTTGTAATCTTCATCAAGCATTTATAATATAATCCTATTCGTTTTATTTTATGGAAAAAAAACATTCTGAGAAGGGGTCTCTAGATTTTAGAGTGCCAAATGGATCAATGAAACGCAAAAAGTGAAGAAGCTCTGGTTTGGCTAAGAAATGTCATGTAGCACACAACCATTCCTGTCTGCTTAGTGCATTGCCATCTTTCAAGCAACCTTGGACCACTGCTACCCTGTGAAGTAGGTAGTGCAAGACATTGGCTTTACACATCTTGCTCATACATGTCACTCTCACCTCTATATCTTCACATAAGCTGTCCCCCACACTTAGAACATATTCCTTCCTCACCTCAGCCCCTGAGGATCTCTGATTTCCTTTTAAGATTCTGTTCCAATGTCTTATTCATGAACTCTTTCCTAATTAATCCTCCAGTTGCTAGTGCCATCACTCTCCCCACCCCAAATCACCTCAGATGTATTTTATGTATGTATGTGTGGGTATACAGATCTCTCTCTACATAAGTGTGTGTGTTGTCTCCCATGACAAAATATAAAGTCCTTTAAGACAATGACTGTTTTTGCTTTTTCTATGTATAACCAGCACTAAATACGGTGCCTAGAGGGTAGTATTTAATAAATGTTTGTTAAAATTGTTTAGAATAATATGGCTAATATCCAGCAGTGCTGGGACTCAACCTCAGGGCTTCCAACTCCAAATTCAAGGCTCACTTTTTCAATATTACATTGCCTCACTTAAGCATGCTTAGGTAACAGTGAATAGGGATAATAACTGTCTCAATATTCACACTGGGCAATGATTCAGGGAAGTAGCTAGAGGACCAGAGGGATTTGGGGTGACTGGTTAATGTATTTTTAAAAAATTTTTAATTTTTTAAATGACCTGAAGCTCATATATTCAATAAGCCAACACACACACACACACACACACACACACACAAGTCATACCAATGCCAATGCAAAGTCCCTCATAAATTAGAAAGCAATTTGGAACTATGGCTCAAAAGTCATTGAACTGTGAATACCTTTTGACCTAGCAATTATCACTACTAGATATATACCCCAAAGAGATCAAAGAAATAGGAAGAGAACTTATTTGTAACAAAAATATTTATAACGGCTCTTTTTTGTAATGGCAAAGAATTGAAAATGGATGTCCATCACTTGGGGAATAGCTAAACAAATTTTGGTATATGAATGCAATGGCCTATCATTATACCATAAGAAATGACAAAACAGACAATTTCATGGAAAACTGAGATCTTATGAACTGATGCAGAGTGAAGTGAGCAGAACCAGGAGAACAATTGATGCAATAAAAACATTATAAAGAAAAAAACACTTTGAAATATTTAAGAATTCTGGTCCCTCCAAAGGAGAACCATATTTCCAGAGGTCTGAAGACAAAGCATGACCTCCCGTCAAAGAAACGATGGACCTGAGATGCAGAATGAGACATGCATTTGGGAGCATGGCCAACATGGGAAATTGCTTTCCTTGAATCCACCTATTTGTAATGACAGTTTCATTTTTCTTTTGTTATTTCTGTTGTTCTATGGAGAGATGAGAAGATAAAATAAATGCTGGGCTGATCTGAGTTCAAATCCAACTTCAGACACTTCATAGTTGTGTGACCCTGGTCAAATGACTTAAACTCTGTTTGTCTCTGTTTTCTCACCTGTAAAATGTGGATAACAATAGGGCCCTACCTCCTAGGGTTGTTTTAAGGATCATATAAAGTGCTTAGCACAAGGCCTGATCCATAGTAAATGCTATATAACTGGTAGCCATTACTATCATCTTCATTTTCATTATTAAAGTTGGCCACCTTTTTGGTTTATTCGTTGGAACAAGCACAGTTTTTCTTGGTTTTAACTTCTTTGAAGTTTTAGAGCTTGACATTTCTCTCTCTACAGATAAAGAAGGGAAGCCTCTAGCTTTCCCATGAAAGCTTCATTAAGTTTGAGCCATTTAGAAACCTACTTCTCAGCCATAACAAGGGCAAAGCAAGTATGGAACTAGCCTTAGGTGCCCCAAAGTGAGGGGCACAGAAAAGCATCTAAAATGTGCACTTACTATTCCAAGCAGTCTATGGCTTTAGGCTGGAGGGCAGAGAGCACGTAATTTTAGAATTCTTACCTTGGGTACCAAATTAGCTCGTTACTGTCTCAGAGTCCTGAACACCAGCTACAGGGATTATGCCATTTTTATCAAATTAGTCTATAGCCAGCTAAAAACCCTATATTAAAGTGAGTCATGGTTGGGCTCAGCTTTTTCCTAACTGAGTTTTATTTGTCCCTTCCTGAAGAAGACTTGGAAGCAGAGCAAAAGTCTCCTGTATTAACTTGTATTTTCCTAAAGAAGAGCCACTTAATAAAATAACCTCTTAGAACTGTCATTGTTGTCTGAGTGCTGGTTCCTGGAAGGCTCATTTAACAAAAAGGGGAGGAGGGAGAAATATTTACATTAGGAGCACTTCCACACCAGTGCTCATGGCTGCTTCCAGTCATGAGTAGATGAGAGGAAAGGTAGAAAGATGATAAACCAGGCAAAAATCAGATCACATTCCATGAGTGCTGAACCTTTGGCCTCTCTTTTCATGGAGGAAAGAGAGGGGGGAAAAATAAAACAGAGATGCTTTTTTGGATTCTGTTATTGGAAAGTTTGAATAACTACCTCTACTGTCAGCTTTGAGTTGTGTCTATTAGGTTAGATCATTTATCCCAATCCTCCACAGCAAGCAAAAATACTCTGAACTACTCCTGTCATAAAGTTATCTAACCTTAACCTGAATATGCCTAATGAATAGATCATAACTATCTCTCCCAAAAAGATTATTCCTTTGGCTGAGTGAATGATCATAAACATTCCTTACACACACGCGTGCGCACGTACACACACACACACATCTTTCCATTCAATTTCACCATCTTTTCCTCTTGGCTTTATGGTGGCTATTCTCTTCTCTTATTTGCTCTATATTATGCTCCTTTGAATACATGGCATCATCAAGGGTACAATCAGGGTTCAACAATCAATGCTGTTTCTCTATGCTGACACTAATGCTTTTCAGCAGACAGAGTTCTCAACAACAATTCCCCCAAAGATTAGCAGGTAGGCAATAAAATGGATAGAGAGAGATAACCTTGGCGTCAGGAAGGACCAGAGTTCCAAACCTACCTGAGACACTGACATTTACTAGCTGTGTGACTCTAGGTAAGTCACTTAACCTTTTTCACCCTCAGTTTCCTCATCTGGTTAATAGGAATGATAATATCACCTACTTCACAAGGCTAGAATCAAATGAGATAATACGTTAAGGTCTTTATCAACCTTAAAGTGCTATATAAATGTTAGTTATTATTATTAGATTTCCCCCTGAGGCACATAAAGACTATTGGATTCTTCTCCTCTCCTTAACGTATCCAGGGGGATGGGAAGAAGTCTGCTATTCCTATCTCATATCTAGGCTTGGTTAATAGGAGATGGCAGTAGGAAGTTCATCTCCAACAACATCGTGGCAGAGGGGAAAGGAGAGGGGGATAGGAAAGAGCACTGACATCGTACCTACCATGTACCAGGCACTATGCTAAGCACTTGGCAATACTATCTCATTTGATCCTTGCAACAACCCTCTGGGGTAGGTGTTAATATTATCCTTGTTTTACGGATGAAGAAATATAGGAAACAAGATTAACACTATGGAGATGAACTTCTTAACTCCTCTTTTTTGGTAAAAACAGAAATAGATTTGTTACCAGAGGAAATACGTTCACAACATCAGGTCAACTCCTTACTACTAATTTTCGCTTTTAGGCAAGTCACATAACTTTTCTGGTCATCAATTTCTTCTTCTGTTCATAATGAAAGAGTTAAACTTCTATGATTTCATCCAATTTCAAATCAATGATGCTATAACTCTTTTTTTCTTATAAAGTTCCATAAGATTAAAAAAATGTGTCTATTGAGAGAAGCTGAATCCAGAGCCTTGGACTGGAAGGCAGGAGGTGCAATGGGAAAGGGATGAGTACCCAGTCAGGTGGAAGTTTCAGAAGCCTCAAGGATAAGAAGAATTAAAATTTAACCAAGGGTCCTGAACAATTTGCCATACTCGCCATCTTGTGGGAATGTGCATCTTTTAATAACCATGAGTCTAAAACTAAATCCATATTCCAGCTCCCCTTAATGAGTTTAGACCAGACAGTTGCCCACCACTTGCTTTAGCCATCGTCCTTAAAAGAAACCAAAGGTTCTCCATGTGCTTTTTTACCGTTAGTGACTTCTTTACCATGTCTTCTTCCTGAACTATGAAATGGAGGAAGTCAATGTGCTTAGAGGGTGTTAAATCTTTCAATTAGGAAAGCCATCTTTATAAGAGGGCATGAGGATAAACAAAATTATAAAAAACAAACTTTTATGGCTAGGCAAATAATTTACAAATTAACAAGCAAGAGGGAACAAAATGAAGAGTAGTATCATATACCACAACTTTTCAGCCATCCCTCAATTGATGGGCATTGCTACAATTTCCAGTTCTTTGCCGCTGTAAATATTTTAGAGTGTATAGTTTCCTTTCCTTTCTTTCCCTAATCGTGTTAGTAGCGGTATTACTGGGTCAAAAGGTATAGTCTGTTTAATAATACTTTGGGCATACTTTCAAATTGTTCTGCAACATGGTTGGATGAGTTCACAATTCTGCCAACAATGAATTAGTATCCCAGTTCTTCTACCTCTCTTCTAATATTTCTCTCTTTCTCTGTCAATCATTTTAACCAATATGATAGGTGTCAAATGATAACTCAAGGTTGTTTTAATTTGCATTTCTCTAATCACTAATGATTTAGAGCATTTTTATTTGACTATAAGTTGTTTTGATTTCTTTAAAAACTTCTTGTTCATATCCTTTGACCATTTATAAACTGAGGAATGACTCATTGACAAAGTTATTTATATATTTGAGATGAGACCTTTATCTAAGAAACTGCCTATAAATTTCACCATCAACTTCCACCTCCAACTTTTCTGTTTTAATTATGATCTTGGCAACATTTGCTTTATTTGTACTAACACTTTTTTAATGTAGTCACATATGACTGTTTTTAACCCCATTTGGATTTGTTGCCGGATTTTTGGCAAAGATACCAGAGTGGTTTGCCATTTTCTTCTCCAGTTCATTTTACAGATGAGGAAACTGAGGCAAGCAGGGGTAAGTGACCTGCCCAAGGTCACTCAGCTAGTAAGTATCTGAGGCTAGATCTGAACTCAGGAAGATGAGTCTTCCTGACTCCAGATCCAGTACTCTAATCACTGTGCCGACTGACTGCCTTCAGTTATCTTGCTGCCCAATCCTTTGGCCTTCCCCAGGATCCAGACTCTCCCAACCTTCCCCCACTTTATTGGATCCTATTTTAGACACAGCTGTTTCTGTCCTAGACACCATGTTTGGCCTTAAACCCTATAGTTCCACACATGACCTATTTTTTTTTCTGGCTGTTCACTGGTTTTTGGTTATTGAACACCACTTCAGGCCCCTAATTATGAAGGAACTTTCCAGATAAGACATCTCTTTACTTCCCAAACCAAGAAAACCTCAATCAGAAAGAATGATGTGACCTACCCAAAAGCATCCCATGATGGGTCTCAATCAATTCAAGCAAACATGTGTGCACATGCACATACACACACACACACACACACACACACACACACACACACACACACACCAGGACATATCACCTCCCTTTAAAGTTTTCAGTCAGCTTCTACATTCCTCAAACCAGAATTTTTGTATCTTTCTCTTTCTCTAATTAATCCCTAGAACATGGTAGAAAAGGGTGTTGATTTTGGGCTTTATGTTGCTAATTTTGGGCAGTGACCAAGAGAGACAACCACCAAGGCTTAAAGGCGATAGCTCCTCCAGCTATTTCTTTAAAAAAAAAAAAAAGGATCTGAGCCTTGTTTACATTTAATTAGCCCATCCCTCTTATACTCCTTCCCTCTTATACTCAAAAAGTCATAATAATTTTTGTTGTTTTTCAATCATTTTGGTCATGACCAATTCTTCATGACTCCATTTGGGGTTTTCTTGGCAAGGACACTGGAATGGTTTGCCATTTCCTTCTCCAACTCATTTTATAGAAGAGGAAACTGAAGCAAACAGGGTAAAGGGACTTGCCCAGGGTCACACAGCTAGGGAGTGTCTGAAACCAGGTTTGAACTCAGGAAGATGAGTCTTCTAGACTTCATGCCCAGCATTTTACCTACTGGGAGCCTTAGCTGCCCCCAATAATAATGGTATTTATATAGCACTTTAAGATTTGTAAAGGACTTCTTTCCATGTGGTAACTCAAAACAACCATGTAAAATAAGAGCTACTATCATCTTCCCCATTTTGCCTATGAGGAAACTGAGACTGAGTAAAGTTAAGTGACTTACTTAGGAGCACGCAGCTAATAAATGTCTGAGGTGGGATTTGAACTCACATTTAAATGACTCCAAGTCCAGCACTCTATTCGATACACCACTTAACTGCCTGCACAAAAAGGTACCACTTAGCAGCCTCCACACAAATGCCTTCTCCACGTACATGCTTCAGGCTTTTTATTGTCCTTTTGTGATCTCTTTTCCTTTTTCTACTACATTTAATGGTCACTTTAACCTAATTTCATCTGTTTAGCTGCATAGAAGGGAGGCAATGGTGCAGTCTCAATTGTCCTGAACCCCACAAACACCTTCTAGGAAGCAGACTTACCCTAGTGGCAGCTGTCATTTCCATAAGACTGGCAGTGCCAAGTGGAAAAGGTCACTAGGAAGAAGATGAGAAGGCGAAGGCTGGTATAAAGGAGAGATGAACACTGTTGTGCTGATGTGATCAATAATTTATTTAGAGGATAAGTTTTTGGCAGAGACTGAGGATCTGCCTGCTGACCATAATCACAAAGTCCTTCGTGTGATGCTTGCTGCCTTAGGCAGTGAGCATGAGGTTAGCCAGTTAATAATTTTAACTCATTTCATGCAGCATGGTTTGTGTCATTTCACTTATAAATAAATTAATTATGGAGACTTGAAAGGTTTTTTTTCTAGTTGGAATCTCATTACAAACAGCACATTCTGTGGCTACAATCGATGCCTCATTCATTTTTATACAGTGAGTAGAAGAGGAAAAGGGACTCATTTTTCTCTATCATTTTATACCTCTTGGTTTAGCATTCTTGGCCTTGTTCTTGGTTAGTGTTTCACACTCACAGTGATGAATGCCTTCTGAGGAGCTAACATTTTGATCAGTTTCTACTTCCAGCCTCTTGGTATACAGGATTGTAAATGTTTAATGATCAGTTCTCTGAAAAAAAAATGTTTATGTAACATACTTTTAAGTTTAATCTGCCTTATTAATATTTTATCTATCACTTTCTTCAATCTAGGCAATTAACAAAACCATAAATCAAGCCCTGAATCATGAAGTTTACCAACTTCTGAGATATAAATGTTTACACTGAATTTTTAACAATCACCTCTGCCAGGAGCAGGTATAAACACCTAAATCCAAACACCTCTGCCCTCATATTTCAGCCTCTTTGCTCCCCTTCTAGAAGGCTTTGTCAGGACCTGCTCTCTGTCCCCATCCACATGTTGTCCATTCCAGACAAGTGTGCCCATTTACCTAATTATTACCAAGTCTTACACTGACTCATGCAACCATTAGTTCTTATGCCCATGACAGTTATATCCAGCTACATATACCTATGATTTATCCCCAATAAAATGTACTGTAAATTACTTCAAGACTGTTTTTCATTTTTTCTTTTCATACCTTTACACATTTATTATACATTTATTCTTATAATAGACAGTGCCTTCCAAGCAACTTCCTGCCTTGGGACCAAAGTTGATCTTAGCTGATATTTAAACCTTATGCCCATTCTTGTGTCAAACTAACCCTTCTTGTTCAGATCCTGTGGCTTTCCAAGTTCCTTTCTGCTGGTATAACTAACCTTGTGCATCCACACCTAAGCCCTTAAGACAAGCCCTTATGTTTGACTTCTATCTACCTGGTTTCATTTGCTATTTGTCATACCAATATTGCTTGTATATACTCTCACTTCTGCCTGCCTGGTTTACGATCCTCTAAACCCCAGTATCTATAAGTTCCCTAATTTTTGCTTGCTTGGATTCAGACTTACTGTTTCACCTTACCTTTGACTTATATGTCCTCCTACCACTGACCACTGACTAGTGTGAGGGTTTGGTTTATCCCTTGACTCTCTCAGGGACAGATTCCTAATATCCATACTCTATTTCAATCCATAGGTCTAGTATTAACATATGTATTCACCCTACATCTAACCCAAATGTTCCATTTTCCCCCAGTTTCTTCTGATGTGCAAATTTTGTTGAAACATCTACATTTACATACACACATGCACATATTTATTTAGAGTCATTAGATATAGGACTAAACGGAACTTTAGAGTAATTTCCTCACTTTACAAATAGTTAAAAAGAGAGTGTATCTGGGATTTGAACTCAGGTCCTCAGGCTTCAAATTCAGTTTGGGGGGAGGGAGGGAGGGAGGTTAGCACTCCCTACCATTTTTTCAAGACTATTTAAATAAAAATAAATGAATGAGTGAATGTCTGCTTAAATATCACTTCTTGGGGAAGGGGCAGCAGGCTCTCTTTTTACAGTCATTATTTCTTACAAACGTCATGACAACCCTGAGAATGACTTGGCATCAGTCTCTTGGACATGCAAGCAGAGAAATATTCAAAAGTTTCAAGGTCAGATGAACTAAAAGATGTAAGATAACCCAGAAAGGCACCCTGGGTCTTATATGCCATGATCATCTATCCTATGGAAATATTAGGAAAAGAATGTAGGTCACAGATCATTGGTGATCTCCCATCCAAGAGCACCACAGGAACCACCACCCAGATCCTTAACCTGAATCTAGACCCTTACTTTTTTAATCAAACATAAATGGCTTTGATTTTAGGGCTTATTTGGAGATTTACCCATTTTTGGCTTCTTAGTATCTGTTGAGAGTGTTAAATTTACAATAATAAAAAAGTAACAACAACAGATGCTTCTCTCTGAGTTCATTTAACATCCCCAAATAAATATTAAGTACATTTTCCAAGGAGCCTTAGAGGATTTCTCTTAAGTGGCATCTGAGGAATAACTTTCAATTAATACTGAAGAAGCAGAATGGAACAGCTTATGATCAATACCCATTTTTCTCTGTTGTATTTCTAACTATATAATTAATGTAGTGATGACTTTGCCTTGGCAACTATAGCTTATCATGAAAAACACCACCCCTGGTGAAAAAATACAACTTCAACTTTAAGCACTTTTTAATCTCTTCACATTTATCGTCAGTCTTTGTTTCCAACCAATTCAACAAATATTTCTTTTTTAATAATATTTTATTTTTCCCCAATTACATGTAAAAACAATTTTTAACATTCTTTTTTTCACTTTGAATTCTAAATTCTCTGCCTCCTTCCCTCTACTCCTCTTTCCCTGAGATGATAAACAATCTGATATAGGTTATATGTGTGTAATCATATAAAACATTTTTATATTAGTCATTTTATAAAAAAGAAAGAAGGAAAGAAGGAAGGAAGGAAGAGAGAGAAAGCTTCATTCTGTATGCAGACTCTGGAGATAGTATTTTTCATCATGAGTCCTTTGGGCTAGTCTTGGGTTGTTGAATTGCTGAGAAGAACTAAGTCGTTCTCAGTTTCAACAAGCCTTTCTTAAGTGCACATTATATACAGCACTACCTTTGGCATTGAGAAATGACAAGTCTTATGCAAGGCTCAATTCATGTAACATCTTCTACATTAAGCCTTCCTTGGGCCCACCTCAATTATTTGTACACCTGTTTTTATTGCCAATAAAATTTGTAGTAAGTTACTTAAGGACAGGGAAGGTTTTACTTTTTGTCTTTTTATACCCAGTGACTAGCACATAATAAGTATATGATGAAGGCTTTTTAAATGTAATTGAATAAGATGATACATGGCAGGAGGTGGAGAGTAAATACTACTGACTGGTGAAACTCATGGTAGGTTTCCTAAAGAAGATACCATCTGAGTTGAAATTTAAAAGGGGAGTAGGAATTCAGACAAGAAATGGAGTAGAAACATTCCAGGTATGGGAACATAATAAAGTAATAGCTATCACATGGTAGCTTAAGGTTTACAAAGCACTTTATGTTTATTATATCATTTTATCCTCACAATAAATAACCCTAGGAGGTAAATACTGTTATTGTCTCCATTCTACAGATGAAGAATCTGAGAGTGAGAGAAATTAAGTGACTTTCCCACAGTCACACAGCTAAGGAAGCATCTGTCTGAGGGGACAAAGACGCAATCCATTGTAGAGGCAGGAAACACATGTCATTCATAGAGAATGAACTGTTCAGATTATTGCAATGTAGAGAACCTGAATAGGAACAGTATGAAGTAAAACTGGAAATTTAAAGCATTATCTAACTGTGGACAGCCCTAAGCATTCATCTAAAAAGCCTGATCTTTTCCAGGTGGACCACTGGGAACCATTGAGGGGTTCTGAGCAGGGGACTGACATGACCAAAGCTATGTTTGAGGAAGCTAAGTCTGGCAGTATTGTGAAGGATGGACTGGAGGTGGTAAGGCCTGTTAACTGCAATAATCCACGCAGATTATAATTAGTATGGTGGAAGTAGGAACACAAAGGAAAGGACAGATGAAAGAGACATTGGAAAAACAGAACTGGCAGGATTTGGTGACTGACCAACTCTAAGAGGTGAAGGAAATGGAAAGACCAAAGACAGCACCAAGATTTTCAACAGGAAAGCCTTGTTTGAAAATTGTTGAATCTGTACATATACCACAAGAGCATCCTTTTCCTCACTGTTACTGAAAAAAATACTACTTAAATATCTAATTAAATATCTCACATTCATTTTACACCAAAATTTGATATCTATGTGTTTGTTTCTATCTTTAAACTCTTGAGTACCATAATATCATCCTGACAACTTTCAGCTGCCATGGAAATAGATGTGAGATGGGATAAACCTGAAAGAACTTATATTACAATCAATGTCTGTGGTGAGACCTCCACTTTGACCTCTGTAATTAACAAGCAGAAAGGCAAGAACACTTAAGACTGAGTCAGGATGAGCATCTAGACTTGTGAGGGCTGCATTAAGGTTCCCAGAACCATAGATAGTTCTACTAAAATCCAGAGGGGATAATATATAGAAGTAGGATGGTGGTCAAATTGCTTCCCTTATTTAGGCTTCCATTTTCTTATCTGGAATTTGAGGGGATTAGATTAAATCAGGAGTTCTTAACCATTTTTATGTTATGGATTACTTTGGCAGTCTAGGAAATCCAATGGACCCTTTCTCAGAATGTTTCTAGTTGCATTAAATAAAACACATAGAATTACAAAAAATAGTAGTCATAATGAAATAATTGAGAACCCCTGCATTAAATAACTAATTATTCTATTTTACAGTTGAAGTAAAGAAAGGTTAAATGACTTGCCTAGGGTCACACAACTAGTAAGTGTGTGAGACTGGATTTGAAGTCAAGTCTCCCTCACTTTAGCACATCTCCCATGGAGATACCCAGCTGCCTCAGAAATGGCAATAGCACTTAAGACTGAGGGAGAACAATTATCTGGAGGTGACCACATAGAAGATATCTGAGCTGGGTTCAATGATTTTAAAGACATGATTAATGATTTTAAAACCTTCAAAAAGAATGAAAAAGATCACAAATGGAACTTTTCCCTCAAACAGTAGAAGAAGAAGACACTGG
This sequence comes from Potorous gilbertii, assembly GCA_028658325.1. NCBI lineage: Eukaryota > Metazoa > Chordata > Mammalia > Diprotodontia > Potoroidae > Potorous > Potorous gilbertii. The sequence continues at coordinate 211,966,421 of CM053772.1, read as the reverse complement.
CAATTTTCCAGCCTATTGTTTCGGGTCTATGATATTTTTTACCTATTTTTTATATGTCTATAACTTTTTTATAAAAATTCTTTAGTCACATCTCCAGGACATCCTTGATATAGTGAAAAGAACACTGGACTGAGTCAGATAACCTCTGGACCACTAGTGGGTTACAACTCTGTATACAGCTCTTCTCACCCATTTCAGGGCCCCTATGTTTCTGATGGCAGCAAGACCTCATACACTGTTGTCCCAAACACCACACAGCCATGATTGCCAATTCCTTCTCCCTCCCCCTCTCATCAGGGAGACAACTTTCATCAGTCCCTGAAAACTACATGTAAAATGAGGAAGGGTCCGTCCCCAACTTTAAATAAATGTTTTCTTGTTGCTTTGCCATTTTTCAGTCATATTCAACTCCTCATGACCCCATTTGGGGACTTCTTGGCAAAGATATTAGAGTGGTTTTACATTTCCTTCTCCAATTCATTTTATAGATGAGGAAACTAAGGCAAACAAGGTTGTGACTTGCCCAGGGTCCCACAACTAGTGTCTGAGGCCAGATTTGAACTCAGGAAGATGAATTTTTCTCACTCCAAAACCAGCACTCTACCAAGCTGCCCCTTAAATCAATGACTAAGTCTCTAATCTCAGACTACTAGTGATACCCAGAATGGGTTTTGCCTCAAGCAAACTGAGACTTAGGAAAGACCTTTAAAAGGCCAAAGTTTCCCACTGCATCCTGGGCCATCGCCTAGACTCTGATGACTCTGGAGCAGAAAGTAAGACTGATGATTTTGAATCATTTAAGTACAATTCACTTGCAAGACACTACCCTCCTGATGTCATTGGACAAGAAGAACAAAAAATAGTGAGACGTGCAATGACATCAAGCAAGTGACATAACCTCTCTGAACCTTAGTTCCTCATCTATAAAATTTGCATTACAGAGTAGATGCCTTTTAAGGTCCCTCCCAATTTTAAATCCTATATTCATTAACAGGCAGACATCTGCAGATAATTTGCTATAATAAACTACATCTTTTTTCCTGTTTTAAGAAAGAAATGTTCCACTCATACTTATAGATTTTGCTGGAGGTTTTTTTTAATATCACTGTTGTTTCCCAATAGCTTCTACTCCCTGGAAATTCTTTATAGCAAGGAAAAACTGATAAGTAAAACAAACCAATGTATAGCAATGTAACAAACCATGTCCATAGACCACATATTCACAGTCGTACAACCAAGGGATGTAGAAAATAAGATCTCACTATGTCTATTGTTTGCTTCCAAAAAAGCATTTGATTCCATGGAACAAAATACAGCCACAAAGTCTCCCCTTAAACTAGGTATTTCCAGTGTATATGAAAATCATGTAAGATTCTGTTGAAGATTTGACAAGATAACTTCGTTTAACTATCTAGTACCAAAATCAAATAATACATAAAACATGGTGAAATGTACTCACCTGAGGTATCCTTAGACTCTGTTTCCTTATTGAAACCTCTGTGTGTGTGTGTGAATTTATACAGGGGCTTCCCTTTGTTCTCCCCCATAATATTATCCACTCAGAACGAAATAAAAACTAGCTTATCTTTATCTGGAGACGAATCCCCTTATAAAAGTACAAACGGTAAATAAACCAGACACAACGGCAAGTGATTTCAAGAGGGTGGGGAGTGGGAGAGGAGGGGAGATACATTCACTATTAGTACTGAACAGCAAAAGTCTCCCCTGACAATCCACTCTTTAAGAAAGTCAGTACCATGGCCAAGGCTCCAACTACACGTCCACAGTTTCCAAGTTCTTGAGTCCCTCCCCTTTCATGACAGCTTCCATCTTCCAAAATCCTTCTGTTCTCCTTCTAGCTAAGAAAAACTTTTCAACCCCACTTGCCAATAAGAAGTTACCCTATGATTTACAGAGGCATAGTCCCATCTAGCCCTTAACTACCACATGCCCATAAATGAACGATTAGTTCCTCCTACTCATCCCATATTAATTAGGATTTATTCTCCAGTTATTACTTTTTATCATGATCATCAGTGCTTCTCTCCACTTAGTTAGAAATAACCTTAATTCTTCCCTTATCCTAGGGGTAGCTTGCTTTCAATGGTATATGATAATCCAAATACTATTTGAGGCACCTTCTACTATCCTGGAGGCAGAGCCCAACTAAATGAGAGTAAGAATAAGAGGTAGCCATCGGACAGTCCACAGGTTAAATTAGTAAGCAGCCTTGAGGTATTAAAAGAAGAAACATCCCTGTAGGTTAAGTAGCTCTTCTATGAAAGATTTTGCAAAGACAAAGAATAAGAATTACATAGAATGAGAAGGTGTAGACAGATTAAACTTTGCATTCCCGATAGGGAGCTGAGGGGCACTGATGAAATCATGAGTCTATCCAAGTATCATTTCACCTTGACTGTTCTGTGGACGCAGCTAAATTATTGCAGATAAATTCTCAATACCACCTTAACAAAAGTGGTGCAATTTAATGGATAGAACATTGGACTTGGCATCTGGGACTCCTGGGTTCAAATTCCACCTTAGACATTTACTGTGTGACACTGAGCAAATGTTTCATTTTTTTTTTTTAGTTCCTATTTCCTCATCTATAAACTAGGGGTGATAACTTCTATAGCACTTACCACAATGGTGATAGTGATATCAAAGGAAAGAACACTAGACTTGTCATCAAAAAAGCTGTGGTGGAGACCAGGTTCTACCATTCACCATGGGAGTTCTTAACCTGAATTCCATAAATCCTCTGAAATCCATCAACAGGAGATCTATGAACTTCGAAGGGGAAAAAAAATGTCTCTGTATTTCAATATAATGTATGTAGCTTATATGTTATATAATATATATAATTTCAATATAATATAACATATAATTGGTTTCTCCAGGCTGTACTCCTAACTCTCCTGAATTTTCTCTACACTACCCCAGAAACCTCTTCACCCTAGAAGTTGACTCCACCCTTGGACTTCACACACTGGAAGTATTCTCCAGCCCTGGAGTTTCTCCTTCTGATTCTCTGGATCTTCATAGAATCTCCATGTTAAGAAAGACCCAGAATAGGACAAAAACTAAGCTATGTCTTTATTCCTCTATGATCCAATCCAATAAACATTTATTAAGCCCCTACTATGTGGCAGGTACCATGCTTAGGATGCCCTACTGATCTCTCTACAATGCCCCCAGCTATGCGCCTTCATTCTTCTTTTCAGCTCCCTTTTAGGTAAGGTCTTCCTCCTTTACAATGTAAGCTCTTTGAGGGAAGGGACCATTTTTTTTTCACTTCTATTTGTATTCTCAGAGCTTAGCATAATGCTTGGTACTAAGTAAGTGTTTAATAAATGCTTGTTGAATAGCTAATATGGGAAAAAGCTTTTCATGACTTCACATGTTATGATACATCGTTTGCCTTCTCAAGAGATGGGGAGGAGTAGGAGGGAGGGAGAAAATTTGGAACTCAAAATTTTTAAAATGAATGTTAAATTTTTTTAATGTAATTGGGAAGTATTTAACAAAAAAAAATAAGAAAATGCTTGTTAACTATTTTATTTTATGCAATCAAAAACTTTGAAAAGAGATCCATAGGTTTCATTAGACTACCAAAGGGGTCCATGATACAACGAAGGTTAAGAATTCCTATCGTTGTCTCAAAGAAGGGGGGAAGGAACCCCTGATTCAGGAGCTGTGTAATCTTGGGCAAGTTACTTCAACTTCAGTTTCCTCATCTGTAAAAATGGGAATAATAACTAAGTTACCTGCTTCAAAGAGTCGTGAATAACAACCAAGTCAGGGGTAGGGTCCCTGCAGCCTCAAGGTCACATGGGACCTTCTAAGTCCTTGGGTGCTGCCTTTGGCTGTGTCCATGTTGCACAGAACAAATCCTTTTATTAAGGAGATTTGTTCTGTGAAGTTTGGGTTCAGTCCAAGGGGTGCACTTGAGGACCAGAGGGCCACATGTGACCTCGAGGAGGCAGGTCCCCACCTCTTGCCAAGGTCATTTATGTGACAGTTTGAACCCAGAAAGGGTCATGTAAATTCAAGCTCTTATTTGTGATGAAATTTTCAAAGTACAGTTTAAAGTAAGTCATTCAGATACCCATTTTCAAGATTAAGACAACACAAATAACCAATAAGTATTTATTGAGCTTCTACTATGTGTCCAAACCCAACTCAAAAGTCAGTGATTTCTTGACATTTTGATACTCTTCTCATCCTGACATTTCTAATACTACAGAGTGCTGTTTGGCTCTAGTGAACCATCAGGATTTGTCTTTTATGGGGGGAAATGGTAAAAATTAAATAGCCCCAGGAAAGCCTGAAGCTCTTGCTTTGTTTTTTGATTAAGTGTGTCATGGGTTACATTCACCTTTCTTTGAGAAGAATAAACTCCATTGACGCAGAATTTGAATTCAGAAGATACCTAAGTTTGGATCTTACTTATAACACTTAATAGTTTTTAGTTTGGTACTGGCTACGTTGGGAGAGGAAGAAGAAGTGGATCTGTGAATTTCAATTGAATAGAGAACTCCCAGGTGAGGAAACTAGCTCTGTCAAGGAAGGTCAGCACCTGTTATTTTAGAGAGTTCATGACTAGAACACTGAGAGATTAAGTGATTTGCCCAGTGTCACATACACATACAAAACAAGCATCCAAAGTAGAACTAAACCCAGGTCTTGATTTTGAGTTCAACTCTCCATCAGCTATGCCAGATTGCCTTTAGGTGTGTGACTATAACCAAAGCATTTAATTCCTCTATGCTTCGGTTTCCATATTTGTGAAATTGTATCTACCTTATAATATTGTCATGGGGATTGAAGTTCTATGTTACAGTCAGTTACGAGCTACTGGTAACACAACAATAATGTCTCATTTCCCTTTTTCCTCATTTGATACTTGCATCAGAACATCCTAAAATCTTTCTACTAGTTCTACTAGTTCATTCTCTGTTGATCTCACATATAAATATCACATTTTGATGCCATCATTCAAATAGGGTACCACATCTGACCTCCCAGGAAGCATAGTTTCTAAGAAAAGCCAAGAAAATGCCAGGGGCTACAGATATTTCAAACTCAAGATGCTTAACTCAAAAAAAACCCCCCAAGGCAAGTAGGCACATTCAAAAGTGTAATTGAAAGACCAGTTGTGTTTAAGGTTTATCAGAGTCAAGAAAGATAGCAAGGACTTGGCTGTAGCCACTAGATAGATGTATGTGTTGCTTAAGTGCCTTACAAGGTCCCCATTGTGCTTTGCCAATGGTGCAACTTCTATAGTCTATCAGGCATGTATCTTCTTTGAAGACACTTTATCTGATAAGGTGCTTAATTTACTACTACTTTTTTTAGAGTAAAAAACATTTCTACACAGCACACACACACACCCCAGACACACCTATCAAGGTGGAACTTTTGTCAGAGTTGCTCTGTGTCCTAGCAACAGTTGGCTCCTCATTTTTCAGTGTTGTGATAGGAAAAAAGAAGGAACGATACTGAGAGTGGCTGAAATGAAGCCCTGGCCCAATGTTCCTCCCTCTCTTACTGCTTGCTGCCAAGCAACAGAGGTTGCTCTATCAACACAAATCAAATAAATATGTACTGGGTGCCTTCCATTTCCAAAGAATTGTTAGAGGGATACTGGGGAATATAATGAAGGACAAAACAACAGTCCCAGCCTTGAGGAGCTTGCTGTACAACTAGAGGGACAGGACTTACAGACAGAAAAAGAAAACCAACATAGGGAAGTACGTGGTAAGCCCTGCTGTCTCTCCCTTCTGGTGCTCTGTCCCCTGGGTCTGAAATATACACCTTCCTCGTCTCCATCTGTTGGAATCCTTTCTTTCTTGAAGGCTCAGTGAAAGTGCCACCTCCTCGACAAAGTCATCTCTGATTTTCCCCAAATGAAAACATTCCTTCCATACTCACTTTCTTCTTTGTTCCTATGACACTTGGCTCTGTACTGTATTAGATTTTATCTCCACTCCACACTATCTCAAGTAGCATGTAAGCTCCTTAAGAATGGGAATGACACTGCTTTTCATCTTTCTGTTTCCCAGAACCTAGCACAGGACCCTCCTCACAGTAGGTGTTAGCAAATATTTGTTGAGTTAAATTGTTGAAGTGCCAAAAAAGCAGCCCAGACAATATGTGTTACTGGATTTCAGAGGAAGGAGCCATTGCTCCTCCCTGGGACAATCAGAGAAAATTTCATGGAGAAAATAGGACTCATGCTGAACGTCGGAGAATGGAAAAGACATGGATCACCTAGAAGAACTGGTGAATGGATAATGGACTATCATAGAAAGCTGAAGTTCTTCACTGGAACCCCAAAAGCTTACAGGTGTCATATTATGCAAATACCAAAGAACAAAAAGGGATGACCTCTAGACAGTGGTTCTTAATTTTTGTTGTTTGTTTCATGAAATCCTTTGTCAATCCTTTGAAGCCAATGGACTCCTTCTCAAAAAAAATGCATAAATCAAAATGCTTAGGATTAAAATGGAAATTAATTATATTAAAATATAGTTATCCAAATGTTAATAAAAACAATTCCATCTAAAGAACCTCTGCTTGGAAAGCAGGTGGATAGCATAGCAGATAGAGCTCTGGACCTGGAGTCAGGAAGACTCAAATTCAAACCTCCCTCAGACACTTACTTAGTAGCTATGTGACTCTGAGCAAGTCACCTTCTTAACACCTCAGTTTCCTCATCTATAAAACAGGGATGATGATAACGGCCCCTCCCCTCACAGAAACTCTTGGGCCCCAAAGATCTAAGTAACGCCACCATCCTGCTGGATGAGGATACCATCCACCACAAAGTCAGACTAACTAGAGTCAGACACAATGCCCCAGTTTGCCACATCAACAGCTGAGTTTGTTTTCCTAAAAGCCTTTCTGTATATAAACTGCCTGAGCGAGGGTTCTCTTCTGAACAGCCTTTTGCTGCCCCCTGCTTAATCAGCTCCTCATCTCATTCCAGAATTCAACTCAAAATGCATCTTTTCTCCTTTCCCAGCACCTCTTAATTCTTTCTTCCTTTGCTATTATTTGTCTCTGAGAAAGTATTCTAGAAGGCAATTTTTATGAAAGCCAGCAACACAATGAAACTATATTGTACGCCGCTGTTTTTTACAGTATTTTATTCAGGGACATTCAAAGGGACTTTCTATGTTATTTTTGAGTAGGCTTTTCTCTTTCTAGTTTTAAGTAAAAAGCTTGAAGTAAGTTAATACGTAGCTAAGGCTCTATTTTTAAGGAAACAAAAATGATTGCCTGTTGATACCTGGCCACCACTTGGGTCAAACATCTTAGGCTGATTTTGCCTCTGAATAAAGTTCAACTACAGTGATGACCAATTATTTTTCATTTTCATGAACTGTCTGACAGATGATCTCTGACAGAAATGTAGAGGTAGGTATCTCCAACACATTGTTATGTTTCTTATTAACTGGATTCTTGGGTTGAGTCAGTCACACACATTTCATTTTAAAATCCTTCGGAGGATTTTTCTACTCTAAAATAAAAACACATCCAATATCATATCCAGTAGAACCAAAAACAAAAATTTCCTTGGTACTACATATGAAATGTATAGTCCAAACCTTCCTTATTCTTGCATCCATGTACACAAGGTTCAAGGCTGACTTTGGGTCAGCCCACTCAAAACCACAAATCATGAGCCTCCTCTGCTGTTTTTTTTACCAGTTACCTAACGCACACATTAGTTCAAACCAAAATATATTTAATTAAAGAGAAAATTAAATGATACACTTTCCATAATTGATATTTGACTTGTGATTAGAAAAATGCCTAACAATAATAATGTAAAATTATAATAATACTTTAAGGTCTCAAGTACTTTACATACATTATACATTTGTTCAACTCCCATCACACCATGGTTTCTTCTAATGGCAAAATCTAGGATGATAAAATGGAAGTAGGATAGCCAAGACAGGTCAGCCTAGGATCAGAGGCCACACACACCAGGAGTGTCACTATTTCTCTGACATAATTTAACTTTTCGTGCACCATCCTTCTTTATCCAGTCTCGGGGCATGCATTTGGATGGTTGCACTTAATAAAATACAGTATGATGGCTTAATTCAAATTTAAGATGTAGTCCCTGCCCTTAAGGAGTTTCAGCTCTAGCTGAAGAGACAAGAACAGAAGTGAATAGCTATCACATGGCTATCTAAGATTAGCTGCAGAGTGGCTGATAGAGCTACTAAATGCTCTGAGTTCATTCATTCTGCTGAAAGAAAAAAATTCTTACCTTTGACTCTACTGAGCGATGAGTTGTGGCAGTATGAAAAACTTATAACTGCCTAGTAAGAGGGGGGGAATTATAGATGAATACCAAATGATTTATGGAGCATGTATGAAACACATTTAGAGTAGATAACCACACAGGAAATGAAAAAATATATATACTTATCCCATTCATAGAAAGCACCACAAGACTACAATCTATTTCTTAATTTTATTATTTGAGGATAGTCTATAATGCCTTTTTTAAAAAAATAAAAATATGACAATATTTATATCTTTCTTTCAAATTAACCACAGCAAATTATTGTTAGGAAATTAGGTTAGATTTGCTAAGGAAAATTAACTTATATGTTATTTAGACTAATTTGAAATTAGCTGCTAATGGAAATGGTGTTAGAATCAAATGAATCATCTACATTCTCACCCCTTTTACCCCCCCCAAAAGTTCTCAAAACACATATGGGAGAAATTTCTCCATATGTCATACCTGAAATAGAACCTAATCATCTCACTCCCATGTAAACCTGCTAAGGCTGTTTATGCAATCCTGGTTTCTAGTTCATGGAATTAACTAGAATGTGATTTACATTCTCCATGCATTCGATAAACCTTTACATGCCTAAACTGCACTAGGCTGGAGGAGAAAAGAGGTGGGGGATGGGGGGTGTAGGAGAGGAAAATACAAAAATAAACACGATATGGTTCCCCTTCCCAAGGAGCTCAAAATCTAATTGAAATGATAAAATATATACAGATAAATGTCATCTAACAGTTTCTTGATAGACCCCCCTCAGGCAAATAAGGTTGTATTAAAGACCTCAAGGGAGAAAGGAAGAAAAGTAGTTTAGACCCTCAATAAGAATCCAGGGGCTCATCTAGCCAGCCAAGAAGTCTAGAGGGAAATAAACAGTGAAAGAGGAAGTGGGAGCAGGTTTGAGGCATCCATGTGGGGGACAGCATGGCAGGCTGCTTGCAATTAATAGCACCAGTACTCTCTTACCCAGGGGCAAAAGAGGTGGCTCAGTGGATAAGAATATTGGGTGTGAAGTCAGGAAAACCCAAGTTCAAATCTGACCTCAGTCACTTAACAAGATTCGCCTCAGTTTCCTCATCTGTAAAAAAAATAATGAGCTGGAGAAGGAAATGGCCAATCACTCCAGTGTCTTTGTCAAGAAACCCCAAATGGGATCAAAACTCTGTCACCCAATGTCTTAGCAATTCTTCCCATCTCCAACTTTATTTCATAAAAATGACAAAATCCCAGGGCCAAATATAACAAATGAGCTTTACCAAATACTTCCTTCCAAATTTGAGAACTACTCTATAAGATCTAGACTTTCAGTTGGTTCTGAATTCACTGCCTGTCTAGTCTACCTCTTTTCATCATTTCTACAGGAATAGTGCGGGAATTTCTGTCTAATTCTTCACTGCTAAAAAAGTCAATCCAATCCACATTTTTCCTACAATATCAGTTAATAAATCCTAGCCACACAAAAAAAAATATTCTATCATGGCCTGTTCTTGATTAAAATATAAGAGGAAACTCAGATCACTACCTCCTTTTCTGGATCTTCTAGATCTTTTCTAGATCTCCTGGAGGGATTCAGAACTTATTTCATTAACACTGCAACTTCTGTTCATGAAACTCCCTCTACCAATGCAGAACAGCACCTGCTTTGCAATTTATACTTTTAGATTAGCACTGATCAATGAAGTGACTTATACAAGGTCACACAAGTAGCATGAACTTGAACCCTAGACTGGCTTTATCCATTAAACCTCATTGGTTCTCAGATGTTCACTGATCCCTTTAGAATACATTCCACAATCTTCCAGGAATCAATGTCATACTTTTCTGCCTGTAATTTGCAGGCTCTATTCTTTTCACTTTTAACAACTGGGAATTTAGTAGTCAGGGGGAAAATAGCTCTCCCTTGAACTGTTACAATAGATGATTAATCGCTCCTTCTGCTTCCAGTCTCTTTCCTTCTCTGATCCATTTTCTATACAACTATGAAACTGAAATTTCTAAAAGATAGGTTTCCAGAGGCATGCTAGGGCCAGCTCTAACCACCTTGGAAGGGTTGTTACATTATCAATGTAAACATTTACACTTCAGAAATTCAGCTATAAATCAAGGGTTAATTTTTATTGGCTTCTTGATTGTTTAGACTTACTCAGCCATTTTCAGTCATAGACAACTGTTCACAATCATCCCAGTTGGGGTTTCCTTGACAAAGACAATGGAGTGTTTTACCTTTTCCTTCTCCAACTCATATTACAGATGAGAAAACTGAAATAAGGTGAGTTAAGTGAATTTTCCAGGGTCACACAGCTAGGAAGTGTCTGAGGCTGAATTTGAACACAGGAAGATGAGTACCAGGCCCCACACCCTATCCACTGTGACACCTAACCTCCCCACATTTATACTTAAGAAAGTATTAATGAAGCAAATTAAACTTAGAAGTGAATCAAATGGAGCTACTTGACTATGCCTTTAAACCCAAATCACCCTGGATTTCACTGATTGAACAATAATAGGTCCCTGCCCAAGGCTCACTTGCTCATTGTTTGGGTTTTGATAGCTCAGAGTGAGTGTAAATAGCAACTGTTTCTATTCTGGCCAGAAACTCTGAGGGTCTTCCCCTCCCAGACTGATTCCTTTATGGAGGGGAACTAGGCCATCTTTTACTTCCATTCATGCCTAACCTTTAATTATTGAATGGCTGTTGCCTCAGACAAACTGAGACCTGGGAAAGCCCTTAGCTTAAAAGAACCATCCATGGGCTCCCAGTGCATCTAGAGGCATGACTAGTTGTCCTGACCTATGTCTTGCCACTGGACTCTGGTGACTCTGGAGGAGAGAATGAAGGTAATGACTTTTCACAGCTCTGCTTCACTTAAATCCAATTCATTTGCAGTCAAGACATCACCCTCCGGACGTCATTGGTCTTCTTTGAAAACATCAAATTTAGGTGTATGTGTTGGTATACACTCTCCCCTCCCCAGGCCTGTATTCCTCTACAAACATTATTTGAGCTTAGCAGGAGTGCAACAGAAGGTTCAAGGAAATGAAGTCAGTCCATAAATATTGATTAAGTGCCTATTATGTGCCAGGTAGCATGCAAAGCACTGGGGATACAAAAAGAGGTAATCCCTACCCCAAGGAACTCCCCATTTAATGGCAGAGAAAGTAAGTCAATATATACAAACCAGCCAAGTCCAGGATAAAGAGGAAACAAATAAGAGAAGGAAAGGTACTACAGTGAAGAACTGTTAGGAAACTGGAGGCTAACAACAACGAGAAGAAGAGCAAGAACAAATATAGATGTTTATATAGTATTTTAAAGGCGCAAAGGGCTTTACATCCATGATGTCATTTGAACCTCCCAACACCCCTGGGTCTGACCAGGTTACTCCCTTGCTCAAGAGGCCTAACTAGCGTCTCACAGCTTTTAGGATAAAATATAAACTCCATCTGGCGTTTTATGTCCTTTACCATCCAGACACTATCTATTCTTGACTGATTTCACATTATTCCTCATTACGCTCTAGACATCCGCAGAGAATTGACCCTCTCGGCTTTGGCTCCTACACAACATTCCACTTGTAGATTTCCATCTGTCACCTTCCTGATGTCACATCAGCTGTCCCCCATGTTTTCTTTATCTCTGCTTCTTGGAATCTCTACCTCCCTTCAAGTCTTAACTTCAGTCTCACCTCCCACACAAAGCTTTTCCTAATGAAAAATGAATGAATGAAAAACCATTAAATAAGTTTTTACTACGTACCAAGCCCTGGGCTAAGTACTTGTGATGCAAAGAGCAAAACGGAACATGCTTTCAAACTCTTAACAGAGGAAAACAACATAGAAGGGGGCAGTGTCCAGGAAGCAGAGCTTTGCCCTTACCAGAAATGTTAGTGTCCTCTTAATTACTATTATCAGATAAAGTGTAGTGGAGGAGGGTGAGAGCACTAAAGGAAAGGTAGACAAAGTGGGATAGTAGGGAGATGTTCCAAATACAATATGGTAGGCTCTCACGAGTCAGGATCCACAGGCTTGATCGATGACAGGATATGGAGTTTAGAGCTTAGCAGCATTATAGGAAGATGGCCAAAGGAGGGTGTGGGTTAGATTCTAATAGGGAGAAGCAATCAGTACAAAGGAGTGGTAGCCAAGGATGCTTATGGATGTGCTATGGAGCTATGGAACCACACTCATGTTGGGTCCAGGAAACACAATAGCTGGTAAGAATATGACTAGAGCTAGCCTAGGTATAGTGAGCCACATGAGGCATTCAACAATCAGAAGAGCAGGAGCCAGAATTCCAAAGGTGAAAAGATTTATGGAGGTGCAATATATGCTTGACTATGATTTCTTCTTTAGTGTTGTCAGTACGTTAAAATGCTGACAATTTATGTGAACCCTGAGAGGCAGGTCCTGTTATCCTTATTTTACAGACGAGGAAACCAAGACAGACAGACATTAAATGACTTGCCAAGGATCACACAACTAGTAAGTGTCTGAGGTCAGATTTGAACTAGAGTCTTTCAGATTCCAGGAGTAGCACTCAATCCATTGTACCACCTAGCTGCCTAAGATATTCAATTTATAAGAGAGAAGACCATAAGGGGAATTTGAGAGCTGTTTTCTAAACTATATTCTACTACTTTTCTCAAGCTATTAACATTCACCCTTAGTTATTGTGTTTTTCTGCTTCTCTAGGGTTTTCTACTGTCCTCTGAAAAAAGGAATAATTTTGTCCCCTCTTTACCAAGGTTTACACATTTAATCTAAACTTCGTATCTTTTCAAAGTTTTTCAAGCCAGATTATTTCATTTGATTCTCAAAATAATCCTATTTATTTAGGCAGATCAGATACCACTCCCCTTTTCTAGTTCAGGAAACTGAAGCTTGAAAACACTGGGTGTTTTTCCCCCAAGTTCATTCACATAGCTAGCAGGTAACAGAACCTGTTGTGACTCCTAGTTCAGGGTTTTCTGCCTTAAAACATGTTGTCCTGGTCTGCCTCATAGTCAATATAGTTTCCAGAATGACACAATAAAATAACTGATCATACAGAGCTTTTTAATCAAAAGTACTGTCTATAACAAGTCTTCTAACCAGCCAGACTTCTACAACTCCAGATGGGAGAAACGTAAAAAGCAAACATCTTTAGTAACAAAGAAACAGACCTTTGGAAGATCCAACAACAGTAACAAAAACATGATTAAGAAGAACCTGAGGTCCAAAGTTAGACCTGGGGCCCTGATTGGTGCTGAGAAGCAATGAAGGCTCACTGAATGACTGATGATTTCTACAAAACGACTGTTTTTTTCCTGCCAAAACTGAAGGATGCAGAAAAGTGACAGCAGCAAAGGAAAAAGGGAAAGGAAAGGAGGGAATGAGGAGAAGAAAAAAGTAGAGGACAGTAGAATAACAGAAATTTTAAGTGACATTAACAGGGGCTGCAGATGAGAATAGACTGTGTAGACACTGAAAGGTTGAAAAGAAAGCCCAGTAAGAGGGAGACAAAAGAAAGTACCTCTATCCATCTGTTAAAGAGGTATCAAACCCCAGCCTCATGTATGAACCTACAACATTCTCAAATGATGACAGAACCAGATAAAATTGTAATTGGGAAATATTTAATAAAATAAGAAAAATGTAATAAAACCAGACATTAAATTTTAAAACTAAGTCAGTATGTGGCCTGCCAGCTTCCTTATATACAGTTTAATGACCCTATTTCTATGTGAGTTTGACATCATTGCTCTAGAGCAGCATAGAACCATGAATAATAGGAAATTAAATTGTGATACTATTCACTAAACTTAGAACTACTTTTGGAAGGGGAATAGGATTTAAATGGAAAACTCTCTACTGAGACAATGCAATCAGAGGTAATACACTTGGCTTTTTGTTTTGACATTGTGTAGAGTGAATACACGAAGAAGCATAACTCCTCATGAAAAGCTGTTGAATTCACTGACTGTTAATGACATTATTTAGAAGTTTATTTTGCTTCTTTCAGTAATAAAAAAATTACCTAAAAATCCAAAGTCATCTGCTTGGCCAACTATATTGATCAAATTTAATTAATTAAGGTAATTATAATTAATGTCCATGCTATTGCCTAGGACTTATATGGGATTTTTTGAAATAATAAACCATATTCAGTCACATTGTTCTGAAGAGGAACAAGTTTTTTGCACCTTAAATAAATACAATTTTTAAATCCTAGAAATATTGTTTATTCAATCTTTTTCTCACTCTTCTTAATTTCTCTTTATAGACCTTTTATAATGTACACAAAACGTTAGTTCAATACAGGATAAGGCCTGGACAGGTAGTTTTATCAGCATTGGGCACAATCCATGTTAGCATATTCCCTTCCCTCAAGCTTAGAGAATTGCCTAGAACACTCAAAGGTAAAGTGACTTGCCCAAAGCCATTTAGCCAATAAGTTTGAGAGAGAGGACTTGGCAACAGGTGCTTCTGGCTTTGAAGTCAGCTCTGCTTCTCAATAGTCCAGGTATGGCATTGATAAACAAACATATAGCTATTGGGGGAGAGGGGTGTATTGGGATATTTTTTCTGATATGGATAGATGATCTAAAAACTTTGAAGATCACTTCTCCCAAGGAGCAAAAAACCATATTCTCAGAATTACTGAGAAGCACTGTGGTAGAATAAAGGACTGGCCTTGTTCAAGTCCTGGTCCTTAATTTCTAGGAATTTCAGTATGATCATCTATAAAATGAGGATAAATGATACTTAAACATATCACTATGATCCTCTAAGGTTCACAAAGCTTCTCCCCACAACAGCCATGTGACAGAGATTGTGGTTATTGTTATCCCCCACTCTACAGCTGAACAAACAGCTGGAAAGGACTAAGCGGGGTTTTTTTTTGTCCTGGGTTAGAAGAGAAAGAAGAGAGGAAGGAGGGAAGGAAGGAAGGAAGGAAGAAAGGAAGGAAGAGAGGGAGGGAGGGAGAGAGGGAGGAGAGATGACCTATTAATCATCTTCTAATGCCAGACACTGTGTTAACACTTTACGAATATTGAGATATCTCATTTGATCCTCTCACGGCATCACTAAAAGGTAGGAGCTATATCCTAACTTTATAGTTGAAGAAACTGAGTCAAACAGAGGTAGGATTACTTGACCAGGGTACACAGCAAGTATCTGGGACTGCATTTGGATTCATATCTTTCTGATTCCAAGTCCAGCACACTATCCACTGTACCACTTTGCGTATTTGCCCTTCATTTTTGAAGAAGACCATGACATCAGAGAGATGATGACATGACTTGCACTTGACTTTGTTTTGAGTGAGGGAGGGCTGTGTAAGGTCACCAGCCTCACTTCTCCTCCAGAGTCATCTGAATCCAGTGACCAGATATTCATCAGGATGACTGGAGACAGTCCAGGAGTAGGCAGGAGACGCTGGCCTTTTTCAGCTAAGCCCTCTTCAGGGACTCACTTAGAGTGAGGTAATGCCCATTCAGCGAATAGGAGTCTTAAAGAAGTAGTCAGGGAGTGGCCCCTTTAATGAGCAAAAGAAGAAAAGATAACTAAGTCAATCTGAAAGGGAAAGAGCAACAGTTACTATGGATAATCACTTTTAATCCAGGAGGGTCCAGTAAGGCTTCAGAGTGACTATATCATCTAGCTGCCTCAGAATGACTACACAGTCAGCAAGTATCAGAATTTGGATTTAAACCCTGGGATTCTGATTCCAAGACAATGACTTGTTCCTTTATACCAGATTCACAGTCTTGTTTTAATGAAAAAATATTTGTGAAAGTTATTTGCAAACCACAAATAGATATACAAATATAAGGCATTCTGTATCATGGTTACTATAGCTCCCAAAGCCCCAAGGGCAAAAACCTGAAGATGGGCCATGTCATGGTACGGCTCAACAGTCATCAGGGGCTACAGACAAGAAAGGAAAAAAAAAAGCTGGGGTGGGACCCCTTCTACAAATAATAACATAAGGACAAGCAAAGTCATTCATTCTCATGTTCCATATCAGCTATAGACTCGTCTACAACAAAATATTTTTTAGAAATGTAGAGTACATTGTATAAAGACTTCCATTGCTTAAAGAGAGTTAAAATAAGTCAGCTGCAATCCTTTAGCTATCTGCAGCATTCACCGATCCAGCACAACTTATTCCCCAAAGCCCAGAAATAGCTGGAGTTGTATTGTATGTAGCAATCAGTGCATACTGAAATTGTTTTCTTGTTAGTGCCATGCTCACGAGAGCTTATGCAAACTGCAAAAATACCTAATTTACCTGCAGGATATAATTTATGAGCCAAGATCATCTGAGATGTGTGAACAACTTGGAAGACACAGATATCAATCAGTAAATTGCAATATTTTTATTTCATTTACATTTTCAAAAAGTATAAAGTTCTTTATTTGTAGTAACAATACAATAAAGATATTGATAGTAAAGAAAATTATGGTAGAATATGCATGAATTTATTCCTGCAATTACCTCATTTAGGTCCTATTTTGTTCTCTTACAATGAAAACATTTTAACATCTCAGGATCACATTTAATCCAATGTAATCCAATACCCTCACTTTGCAGAGAAAGAAACTGATGCTAGGAGGGATAAGTGCTTTTCTCAAGGTAGAAACAGGAGCAGGATTTGAACTGAGGTCCCCTGACTGTAAATACACAGTCCTTTTCAAAAAAAAAGGTACATCATAGCATCACAGTTCCTAGACAACCAAGTCTAATCTGCATAATTAAAATGAGGAAACTACAGCAAATAGGGTTAAGTGACTTGCCCAGCACCACACAGCTAGTGTCTGAAGCCAGATTCAAATGTATAAAAACGAGTCTTCCTAATTCCAAGCCCAATGTTCTATCCACTGCACCACCTAGCTGCTCAAAAGCAAGAATAAAAAATGTTAGCACCTTAGAGGATAACCCCACAGATTGTTAGGGTTTTCCATACATAGAGTCTATATCTGTTTCTGAAAATTTCACCCATTGATCCCAGTCGTACTTTCTGGGACCTATTTGGCTGTTCTTCATAACAAGTTCCCAAGACCGTAAGTCTTCTCTCTTTTAGACTAAATATGCCAGGTGGTGCAATGATAGAATGCTAGACCTGGAATCCAAAAGACTCTAATTCATATCTGGCTTCAGACACTTACTAGTTGTGTGACCTTGAGCAAGTCATTTAACATCTGTCTGCCATCATGAAAACCTTTATCATCATGCTTTCCTCAAAAGCTTCCTTTTTTGCTTTCCTTTTTTAGGCCATCCCTGTCATTCCTATACAATATTCCAGATGTGTCCTGACCAAGTAAACCAGGAAGGACCATTGCTTCTCCACAAATGCCTCTCTGAGTGCAACTTAAGGTTATACTAGCTTTGGGGTATTCCATATCACATTGCTGACTCATAATGAGTTTGTGGCCCACTAAAATTTCCCTGTTCTTTTCAGACAAACTACAGTTTACCTGCATTTCTCACATATATACTTGTGAAACAGATTGCTTAAAAATCAAAGTCTAAGAAAATATTTATCCTTATAAAATATTGCATTATTAGATTTAATCCCAACCTATTAGCTTATTGATATCTTTTTGAGTCTTTCCTTTGTCATCTAACATTAATCAGCCCTCCTAGTTTTGTGTCCTCTTCAAATTTGACAAGCCTTTATCCAAGTCATTGATCTAAATATGTCTTTAGCTAAGTCACTGACAAAAATGTTAAGCGGCTATAGGGCTAAGTACAAATCCCTTAGAAATTCATTAAAAACTGGATATCAAGCCATCAATGACTACTCCGAACCATTCCACTAATTCCAAATCTACCTATTGGCTAACCCATACATCTCCATTTTATCCACAAAAAATAGCATAAGAGACAATCAAAAGCTTTTCAAAATTCCAAATAAAATTATTTCCACAACATTACCCAGCCTAGTTCCTCTATCAAAATAGAAAAGAAGGCTGTCTGATGTGATACCACCTCATACATTAGACCTCTCTGATCCCACCCCCATTAGCTGCTAGAACCCACCCTCCCCCAAAAACAAGTATCTGGCATTTTATTTATATATACATATGTGTGTATATACTCACATATATTCACACATATACACATATTACCTCCAATGGAACATAAGCTCCTTGAGAGCAGGAGAAGTTTTACTTTTGTGTCCATTCCCAGTGTCTGATGTAGGGGCTGGAATTTAGTAAGCCCTTAATAAATGTTATTGATTGATGAAATCATGTTATTTCTTTGAAATCACAGCATCCTTTTCTAGATGTTTACTAGTCATCTCTTTAATAATATGTTCTTGTCAAGAACTGATGTCGAGCTCACTTACCTCTAGTCTACAAATGATACTCTCTTCTGTTTTTTGAAAACCAGGTTAAAATTTTCCCTATGCAACTTCTATGACATCTTTCCTATATTTTTTTCAAAAATCACTGACAATGGTTCATTAATGAAAGCTCACCATGTAATTCTTCTCAGCCTGGTTAATTTAAACTCATCAAGAATGGGTAGGGACTCATCTGCTATCTTGGTAGTTATCTGAGGTTTCAATTTCCCATTTGGGATGTTTATCCTGTCTTTCCCAGTCCAAAGATCATTCTCCTAGGCAGAGTAAACAGAAGCAAATTAAGAATGAGTAGTTCTGCCTTCTCTCTGTAGCCCTTTATAATCATGCCATCTATCCTAAAGAGCCAGTCTCAGCTCATTCTAACGAGACCATGACATACTTTTGAATTCATCTTCTGTTACCTCCTAGTGTTTCCATCTTCTGAATGTGACTTTTTTAAAATCTAAATCGGTCAGTGATAGACTGGTCTCTTTAGCAACCCTCCCTTTTTCTCTTTGTACCTTGAGCATTTCATTTTTGAGAGTTCCCAATCCCTCCTGAGATAACTCCCATGGAGATCTTAATCCATGGTATATTCTCATCTTTTCTCTCAATCCAAAATCTCCCCAAATCTAGAATCCATGCCAAATGATGCCTGCCCGGCTTTCTTTAATTCTATCACAAATTCTAAAATGAGATGGTCGTTACTCTGCAAGGCTCCCATTATGTTCGTTCAACTCTTTTTTGTTGGTGAGAATCAAGTACCAACTAGGACGTTTTCCCACTCTGGTCCTTCTACCTCCCCATGAAGGCAAGTGAAGATAAGTTGCTCTGGCTTTTGCAGAGACAGAGCTCAGACAGATGGCCAAATAAATGGAGTGCCCCATCACACTATAGTGTCTCTTTGCCAGGCACGTGATTTATTTCCCATGCCCCTATATTTCTTCTTTCTATCCTGGTGGTCTGTAGCATATTCATTATGTTTCTCTCTTTACTGATCTGCATCCAGATGCTCTCCACCATGTTTCCCTGTCTCGATCACTGGACTTCTTCACATGGTATACACTATCTAAACGTATATTTTTCCTCCCCCAGCCATTTTATTTACCTTGTTCTTTTTTAATAAAGTGTATGTTGGCAAAGTCATATTCTAGTCATGGCTCCTATCCCAACCAGAAGTTTATTAATAATTATTAATTAATATTTATTATTTTTATTAATAATTTTTTATTAATAATGTTTATTGATAATTATTCATAGTTAAAATTATTAAATGCTATATAAACATTTTCTCCCCACAAGACTATGGGGATAAGTAGTCAAAGAAAAGTTGCAAAAGAATTACAAACATTTTATAAATGAGCAGTTATGTCACTTGTCTATGATTCTATATCTTATTAGTATCAGAATCAAGACTCAAAGCCAGATATCCTGGCTCTAAGCTCAGTGGGTCCTTCCTCTCCACCATACTGACTGAGAGTTTATGGGAGAAATAGGAATGCTGAGTCAACCTCAAGGTAGATATCAAGCATATTGTCATGCTCTCCCACAAAGAGGTCCCCTGTCATTACTGTCAGTCTAGGTGGACCATGTATTTTACCCTGCAGAACATCACCACAGTTCTTATGCTAAAATGGTATACTGCCTAAACACCACAAGTAAAAGCATTTTCCATCACCCACTGGACCTTAAGTTATTGTGACCATGGTCAAGACACTTAATCTCTCTGTGCCTCAGTTTCCTCATCTGTAAAATGAATGGGCTGGGCTGAATGGTCTTCCAACTTTGATAAACTTAGCTCTTCTCAGAAAATCAAGGATCTAAGACAACTCCAAAAGACTTAGGATGGAAAATGCTGTCCACATCCAGAGAAGAACTGTTGAGTATGAATGCAAATCAAAGCATACTATTTGCTCTCTTTTTTATTTTATTTTGTTTTTCCTTCTTGTGGTTCATCCCATTGATTCTAATTCTTCTTTACAACATGACTAATATGAAAATATGCTTAATATGAATGTAAATGTAGAGCCTATATCAGACTGTATGCTGTCTTGAGGAGGGAGAAGAAGAGGGAGGGGGAAAAATCTTAGAACTCAGAATCTTATGGGAGCGAATGTTGAAAACGATAAATTAATTAATTAATATAAAGTCCCTTCCAAGTCTAACTTTTATGTACATGCATTTAGTTAAATGATTTGCCCAGGGTCACATAGCTAACATCTAATGCCACATTTGCACTCAAATCTTCCTGCCCAGAGCTCTATCCACTCACCACCTAACGGACCTAGATGCTCACTGAATCGTATTGAATTAGAACATTATGAAGTAGGGGCCTTCAAATGGGGAGAAAGTCTCAGTCTGTTCTGAGGTAGAAAGAATACCAGGTTTCTTAAGTATGGACCACAAGTCAAGAGTGAAGAAATCCCCTGTAGTTTACCTTCATCCTTTGTGTCACCAGAGGATATCTTCATACCCACACAGCACGATAAGACGTTTTATCTCATTGGGAGATAACACATGTGTGCATAAACGCATACCCTCTCAACTGTTAACAAGCCTTAATAAATATGTTTCAGATGGTTTCCTTGGTAGACCTAAAGTATCATTGTCTCCATTCCTCTCCCTCCCCAGTCTTCAAGATTTTCCAGAATTTCTATCACCCTCAGCTTCTCTAAATACCCATTTGTAAGCTAGGGAAGATAATATTAGAGAAACTATGTGGCTGTCTACCTTTGGTTTTGATGTCATTGATGAAGGGTACACTTAGCCTCTTCCAGTGTAGATCCACAGCTCATCTGTATCCTATGGTCTTCGAGAGAGACACTGAAAGTCTGCGACTTCTTCAGGGTCACAGAGCCAGAACCTATTAGAGGTGAGCACTGAACTCACGCACCCCTGGTTCTCAGTCTTGCTTTCTATTTACTACTCCCTAAACACACTCTTCTTCTCCAGATAACCTATTTACCTCCTTGAAAATCTCTTTCCTTTAGCAGAGTCTCTGTTTCTAAATCCTTTCTTGCCCATACTTATTGCTAGTATGCTCCAAAGCCACAGGCCTACCAGCAGCTGGTCCTTGTGGCAAACACAGGTGAGGTTCTTGGAAGTGCAGAGAGAAAACATAGGTCTCTCACTTGTTCCAAGAGCAGCAAAGATGCCATTTTCTTTTTTTTCCCCTCCTTCACCTATATGCAAATTGCCTGGGGGTGAATTAATTGGTGACACTCTCAGAATTCTGCCTCAAAGGGGGCCTAGCTCAAATGAGAAAAAGGAGAATGCTTCTCCACAAACTGTTTTCTAAGAAGAGTAGAATTTATAATTCTGCCTGGCTTCTGAGATTAATGAATAGACTCTCATGCATGCATTCCTAATGTTAGGTAATTATAGGAACATAGACTTAGAGTTTAAGGGACTTTAGAAGCCCTAAGTCCAACCTCCCCATTTTACAGATGAGAAAACTAAGGCCCAGTAAGGTTAAATCACACATCTAACGTGTCTGAAATGGGATTCCCTCTATAACCAACCACAAGGTTATAGAGCAGAGCTTTCAACACTGGAGAAGGTTGAAGAGAAATGGGGCCACTAAATACAAGAATCCCTAGAAGCGAAACATTAACTTAAAAAGGCACATATTAATATTTTTTGTATTTTTACTTATTTTGCCAAATATTTCCCAATTTGAATCTGGTTCCTAGTCATACCCTAGAGACCAACCTGTGATTGATACCTCTGGAAACCACTTCCAACCCCAACTGACTTTAGGAAATTCCTTTCCAGCTTCAGCCCAGGCCCACACCTTTAGGAAAAGTCCTTTCCCTTTCCCCCAAGGCTTTCTTATTCTACTTAGCTGCCTCTTCTCATAGTGGGAATTTGGCTAATAAATCACTTTCAAAAAAAGTGTATTGTCTTATTTCCTATCTCTGGGGAAGTGGAATCTGGAAAAAGAGGCTAGTTGGAGACCCTGATTCTTCATCCTAAAGTGATACTAATGGTGTGTTTTCAGACACCATTTCAGCAGCATGGAGATAATGTATTTGGTCAGAGGAGCCTTCCTGGTGTTCCTCAAACCACACACATATCAATTATATGTCTATAGAAGTTGAAGGTTTGCAGGGAGCTTTACACCACTAGATCTGTGGAACAATCCTATGAGGTGGACGTTTAATAGTCCCATTTTACAGATGAGAAAAGTCAGTGCAAGATTAAAGGGCTTGAACCAATCTTTGCCAGCATCAGAACTTGAACCTAGGTCTTCCTGACTCTTAAGTCTGGTATGCTATCCACTACTTCATACTTCCTCTCACAGGCAATACTACCTCTGATCCTCAGTGTCCTGTGTGAAGTGAAAGCATTGGCCTACATAATCTCTAAGGTCCTTTCTAGCTCTTCATCTACAATCTTATGCCTTTGTGCATCTCTGCCTTTAAAGAACTTACTAATGACTAATATAGATATAGGTGATGACTCAGTGGATAGAGTGCTGGGCCTGGAGTCAAGAAGTCTTATCTTCCTGAGTTCAAATCTGGCCTCAGACACTTACTAGCTGTATTACCCAAGGCAAGTCACTTAACCCTTTTTGCTTCACTTTCCCCATCTGTAAAATGAGCTAGAGAAAGAACTGACAGACCTCAGTCTTTGCCAGGAAAACTCCAAATGGGGGTCACAAAGAGTCAGACATTACTAACCAATAACAATATGGTAGAGTGAGTACAGTGCTAGACTTGAAGTCATGAAGACAGAATTCAAAACCAGCGTTGGGCACCTCCTAGCTGTGTGACCCTGGAGAAGTCACATAACCTTTGTCTGCCTCAGGTTCCTCACCTGTAAAATGAGTAAGTTGGACTCAAGTTCTATGGATGCTTTTAGCCCTAGATCTATGATCAGTGCACCTTATCAAAGCATGATTCAGTTATCAGACTAATAGCTCACATTTCTAGAGCATTTCTAGTCTTACAAATCCCTTTACTTAAAACAACACTTCATGATAGAAAGTCTACTATAATCCCCATTTTACACGTGAGGATTATTAGCTACCTAAAAGTAGACCACATATAATATATATGTTCTATGTGAATATTTATAATATGTAATTATATATTATATAATTGTGTAATATAATTAACAATATAATTGTATATTGTATAATATAATTAGCTTCCTAAAAGTATAATAACCAGAGAATCTCAGAACCAGAAAGAGCCTTAGAAACCATGTAATCTAACTTCATCAGTTTACAGATAAGTAAACTGAGACCCAGAGAGGAGGGAATGATGGCCAAGGTTACCCAGTAAGTTAATCATAGGAAAAGAACCCATTTACTCTTCACTCTCTTGCCTCATTCAGGGTATTATTGGATGCTATCAGTTTGCCTCCTTTAATATTGCTCCCTTCTCTAGTGCTTAATAAACATTCCCCTCAGCCACCCTGAGATTGTTTTACAAGTCTAAACCAGTCATGGTAGAGTGACAGGCTGAGACTACAGTAACACTAGCTCCACACTGTATGGTGACACTCAGTTGCATATGATGGCTATCAACCACGACTTTAAATTCAGAGTTAAATCTGATGTGTTCCTTAACCAATTTCCTTGAGACAAAAAGTGGGACAAATCTTCAGGGAAATAGCAAGGGTAAAAAAAAAAAAAAGACATTGTAAATACCAATGTTCTTCCCTTTCTCCAGAAAATGATGTAGTGGAAAGAGCATTGGTTATGGGGTCAGGAGACCTCGGTTTGACTCCTAGAACTGATATTTACTAAAAGTCTATGTGATCTTGAGTAAGCTCTTTGAACCTTTTATGTAAAATCAAAACAATAATAGCCACATTGTCATTTGCCTTTGTTGTCAAAGATGACCAATGACATCATGGAGTGATGTCTTGACTCACCTGTGAATTGAGTTTACGTGGGGCAGAATTATATAAAGTCATCAGCCTCACTCTCTCTTGCAGAGTCAAATGTTATATTCTTCCCCCAAAGCCCTTCTCTGATGACTCGTTGCATGGAGTTAACTGGCTAAAGGCAGGGATTTGGTGAGCTGTGGGAGGCAAGGAAGGCCCCTCATTGGTATTTACAATAACCTTCCCAGCTTTGGATTAAAACTATCCTATTTATTATGAGTATATGATCAAAAAAATGGAGGATGAAGCATACAGAAGGAAAGAATAAAGGGCTATGGTCCTTGGGTCTTGCAAATTAACTGGAAGAAGGGAACTCAATCACAAGAAAACACAGGAATTCAGAATCAGTGGAAACCACAGTATATGAAGCCCAGAAAAGGACTTAAATCACTCATACAAGAGAACAGTATGAAGGTTGCCAGGACAACAGAGAACATCCATTGCTGAGATGGAGCTTGGACAAAGCAGTACAGCAGTTACTGTCTCCCCCATTAGAATATTAGCTCCTGGAGGTAAGGACTGGGTCTCTGGGGGTTTGGGGCAGGGGGGTTGCCATTGTCATTCTGCATTTTTTGCATCCCAAGAACTTAGCATTGTGCTGGCACTTTGTTGTGATTCAGTCATTTAGCTGTGTCCAACTCTACATGATTCCATGGACTTTTGTCCAGGGGATTTCTTGATAAAGATACTGGAGTGTTTTGTCATTTCCTTCTCCAATGTGTCTCATTATACAGAGGAGAAACTGAGGGAACAAAGGGGTTAAGAGACTTGCCCAGGACCACACAGTTAGTATGTGTCTAAACTGGATTTGAACTCAGTAAGTGCTGATTAACTTACTAACTGTGCTGATGCATTCTAATAGCCCTGTAAGAGAGATGGAAAATCCTGTTGTGATGGCAGAAATGCAGGAACTGCAAGTTGTGAACTGTGCTCCTCTTGATAAAATATTTTGATAAAGTCAAGTTTCTTCTTCGTTATTCAGCAATCCCAAGAGGCTACAAAGAAAGCAACAAACTCCAGGGAAGCATAAATTCTGAGAGGCCCAACCAAGCTGAGAAGGTTTCAAGTATGGATCTCACACTAGATTATATCTTTCCTCTAAGCTCTAGCCTAGTCAATCTCAAGTTGGTACCTATCCACTTTGGCTGCTGAGGAATGGATTCTTCAGCCACAGCTGCTCATTCAGACTCTGGATTAGGGCTCACCTTAGTACTGCATTAAGCTTTGCTGGACAGAGTACTTCTACCAATTAGTCACCACATGCAATCACTATATAAATTTGTTGTCATTTTTTTTCCTCCTGAAAGATCAAAATGGGCATCCTCCTGCTCACTCAAATGATTTTGACATTAATGGCATTCAATTGCACAGAAGCCATCATGCCCCTTCAACAAGGCTCTCTCTCTTTGGAAAAAAAATTATCACTAAAGGGCAACATAAAAGACAAGAGTGGAAGTGAAAGAGAAGGCAATTTTATTCATTTTTCCTTGCAGGGGAAGGAGAGAGCAATAGTTGGGAAGGAAGTTTATTAATTCAACAATCATTAATTAAGTGCCTAATAGGCTCAGAGCAATGTGATAAGTTATGAGAAAGATACGAAGGTAATTATTCCTGCCCTCTTAGAATTTACCATTTGACTATTCTAGGAGAAGAGCCAACATGGTGGAATAAAGTATTCAATTGAGCCCTCCTAACATTCCCCTCCAAACTTTAAAATAACACCTCGAATCAAATTTTGGGGTGGCAAAGTCAAAACAAAGTCAGTGAGACGTTCTTCCAACTCAAGACAACTTAGGAGTTCCGAAAAATGGACTTGTGACATGAGGAAGGAGGCTAACTGGGAGGCCACTTGGATGAAACACCAGTGGTGGTGACAGAAGCAACAGCAGCTTCAGGAACTCCCAAGGCAAAGATAGTTAGAAGACCTTGCAACTGGTCACAAAGAGACTACAAGGGATGTCTGTGCTAGCTCTGGATGCAGTACCTGACACTGTTTGGCCACTCCATTGCCTATGGCCACTTCAATGGCAGGGAGGAGCAATTTTAGTCAAAAAGGAGTAGAAGTCCTGAGAAGTAGCATCACTTCAGGTCCTAAGGGATGGGAATCCTGAGGAGCAGTATCCAAGGCAATCCCAAAGGATCAGGGGTCCTTCCTGGGTAAAGACCAGAAAGCAGACCAGGACACAAGTGACCACACCTTTACCCAGATCACAGCACCTTGGAAGTATAGAAAACATCCAAAGATTTAAATGCACAATCAATGAACTGGGCATGCAGCTAAAAAAAATGGACGAATTAAAAATTCCAACTAAACACCAAAATGGAAATCATTAAAAAATCAAAGGAGAGATCAATAAATATTTGCACCTAGTTTATACCAGTCACTGTGTTGAATGCTGGGGACACAAAGACAAAAACAAAAAACTCCCTACCCTCAGGGAACTTATAATCTACTGGGGAGACAGATACCTACATATAAAGGTATATAAAAAATAAATACAAGACAAATAAAGTTTTCTATTCTTTGAGTCAAAATATTCTTAGTTTCTTCAACTAATCCATAAATGGCAAGGTTGAAAGGCCCCCAACCATCTTGGTCACAACCCAGCTGGTCAATGTTCTCCCTAAGTTGTAGTACACAGAACACAACACAATATTCCAGATGTGGTCTAATCCTGACAAAGTACAAAAGACTGTCGCTTCTAATACTCTGTCTTAGACAGGAGTATTAGAACACAAGAGTGTTAGACAGGAAACTCTGTCTTTATGCAGCTCAAGATCACAAGAGTCTGTTGATTTGTTTGGGAAATTTTGCTGCCATAGGCTACATTATATTGAGCTTGTGGTCCACAAAATCCCTAGGTCTTTTTCACATGAACTCTTGTCTTCTTATGTTTGTGAAGTTTATTTTTAACTCAATTTTAGGAGAATTA
This sequence comes from Potorous gilbertii, assembly GCA_028658325.1. Taxonomy (NCBI): domain Eukaryota; kingdom Metazoa; phylum Chordata; class Mammalia; order Diprotodontia; family Potoroidae; genus Potorous; species Potorous gilbertii. The sequence continues at coordinate 211,938,942 of CM053772.1, read as the reverse complement.
TAATAGTAGTTAACATCGATATAGCACCTACTATATGCCAGACATTGTTCTACAGTTATTATTTCATTTGATAAACCAACAAAGGAGATGTGCTACATTGTCCTCTGATGGCAGCAAAGGGGGAGAGGAGGAGAGGTGAGATTGAGAAGGTGTTATATTTAGAGGCTAAGAGATAAAGGAGCACAAGGTAAATTTCTTCAGGCTTCTTAATCAACTAGGATGTGAGATCATCTGCAAAGAGTGGGTATTGAGGATAAAAAACCTGAAGAGAGAGATGCTTTAACATAAACACAGAATGATAGGAATCTAATCAGAAATAAATAAAGACTTCCCAGTAGTAAAGGCCTAGTTAAATTAGACAAACATGAATTTGTAATGACCCAGTCACCATGGTTTTGGGACTTCCTCCAAATGCAAGTGATGGTTTGGGAGTGAGTAGAAATGAAGAAGTTAAATGGTGGACTGATAGGGATTTGAGGTGAGTAGGGTAGGGAAAATGACAGAACAAAGGAGGAAGAAATTCTAGGGATGAAAAGATACCTCACGGAAATGGAAAGGGGATCCCAAGTCACCTCATACAATAAATTGACCACAAATTTCTCAAAGAATGCAGGTGTGGTGGTCCTTTTTAAAAGGTCCTATCTCCCAGATTAATACTGCTTCATTGATTTCCACAGAAGAAAGTGGAAGATTATGACAGCCAGTAGGTGGCTGGACTTTGAAGTAGAAGTAAAAATTGCCATTGGAAGAAGGTGAAAAAAAAAGATCATTTTTAGTTGAGGGAATGAGATTGTAGACTGTTTGTATGTATACAAGCTTTAAGTCCTTTATGCATGTGTTCATGTGTGCACATAATACACCAGCTGATAGACTCCAGTCTTCACCTGTTATATCCCCTGAGTCACTGCCTAGACCCCATCAGCATCAGACTCAAGGTGATCACCTCAATTCACTGTATCCTGGAGACAACTTTTAAAGGTAATCTTTTGATGTGTTCTATATAAATTATGTGAAAGTGGCCAAGAAAGAAAAAAGGGGAATGTGGGAGAAGACACACATGTGAATGAAATGATTGTAGTGAAGGTCTTTAATGTAGGAAGCAAAAAATATGATGTGATGAATCATTAATAAAAGCAATTTACCAACATACACCAACAAGTGCCTGCATTCAGTGAAAATATTATGATTATTTTTCCATTAGCATAGATGTCTAGTTAGACGAGCTTTGAAAAAGCCCAAATTACGTCTGTCTCAAGCTAGCACTTCTAGACAATGAATTTTTAAACATAACATAAAAAATGAAAATACCAAAGCTGGAAAAGACAAACATGGCTAGTTTTCTTTTCACATAGGACTGAGGTAAGGCACCCATGAATTCAGTGATCCTCAATTCCCTGCTTTGTGAAAAGACTCAGTTACAAACTGACCACACTTTCCCTGGTTCTGTACTGGACACTTGTTGGGGCACATTGCAACCAGCACTTAATCCTCAGAAGGTTCCCCTGAGAAAAGCTAACGATGGGGCATGTATTTGACAGCACTTCAGAAAGTAAGAAAGAGTGCCAGGTAAATTTGAACTACAGAAAATTGATATGACTTAATTAACCTTCAACTTGAGCTGAATATTTGGGGTGAGGGGAAAAGGAAAAGGAAGGTCTGATAAATCAGGCATGGTCTCTCTGCTCAATGAGTTTGAACTCTATAAGGGGAGATAAGACATATACTCATATAAATACAAAATAAATTAAAATACAAGTGTAAAAAAGATATACAAAGAGATAATCAAATAAAAAATGAGTGATTACTTGGGTAGGTGAAGGGATCAAGGAATGCTTCATACAGGAAGTTTCATTTGAACTAAGCCTTGACAGATGGATCAGATGTTAGCAGGTGGAGATGAGAGTGGGACATCTCAGGACATAGAAAAAGGAATGAACAAACACAAAGAACTGAGAGACTTGAGAGGCAAGGGATAGGGAAGGGAAAGTTCAAGGGGTGGCAAGGAGAGCCCAAAATACATGTCAGATTAATGTGAAATAAATCTAGGGAAAAAAATAAGTTGGAATCAGATTGTAGACATCTCAGAATGCCAATTAAGGAATTTCAATTTTATTCCATTAATAAGTTGGAGCATGAAAAGTTTTTATACAACAGAATGACTAAATGTGAGTTATGCTTTGATTTAACCAATATTTATCAAATGTCTGTGATGTTCTAAGTTCTGAACTCTGAGCTGAATGAATCAGGCAGCATTCAATTCACCTAAATAACAACTTGAGAAGAGTTTGATTTTCAGTCTGATTATGAAAGGCAATAAGCCACTATGAATAGGGACCTGGCCTTGAGGTGAGGGAGACCTGAGAACACTTGCCTCTGTCTATTTATTTTACACATTTTATGTACTTATAGATGAATATTTGGTATCTCCCTTCCAGTAGAATGTAAGTTTCTTGAGGTCAGGGATCCTATGTCAAGTTACTCAAGGAAAGAAGGAAATCACATAGAATGACAAAAGGAAGCCAAACATATCAAAATATAATGGTCAAAATATTTTTTAAATAAGTTCACGAACTCCAGATTGTGCAGCATCCTCTGACAGGTAATCACATCCAGCCCCTCTGCTTAAACATATCCGGTAAGAGGTAGGGGGAGGAAGACACTTTACAAGACAACCCATCTGGGCACGGTGGTGCACATCTGAAATCTCAGCTACTGCAATGGCTGAAGCTGGTAGATCTCTCGAAATTCTGATTTGCTATGAACCAGATTGATAGGGTGTCCTCAATAAAGCCAGTATCACTATATGGTAAAACCCCTGGGAGCTGAGCAGCCCACAAGTTGCCAAAAGAGGGGAAAATCAGTCTAGATCAGAAACAGAGAAGACCACGCCCATCGGTATTCAGATTGGGCCCATGGGTACTCCCTGAATTTTCAACCTGTGTAACAAAGGGGAGACTCGGAAAATTAAAGACATCACATTCCATTATGACACACCTCTAATTGTTAGAAATTTCCTCCTTAGATCATGCCAAAACTCCGTCCTCTGGACTGACATATAATAAAGATTTACAATCCTTTTTCCACATGATAAACTTTCAAATATTTAAAGCCAATTATACGCCTCTGCCTGTCTGTTGGTGCTCTCCATTTCTTCAGCCGTTACTCATAAAGATGATTTCTAGACTCCTCATTCCAGTTTCTTAACCTTTCACTTTCAATGTGGTACAATAGACCTGAATTCCCAATATGGAGATTGCATTTATCCAGACCATTTTTCTGATAATTTTCCCTTTTCTTGCAATTACTCAAAGATTACCAATGATATCTGAAAATGTTTTCAGTGTCTGGTCATTCAATAAACATTTATTAAGCACCTACTATGTGCCAGGAACTATGCAAAATGCAGAGGATACAAAGAAAGGTCTGCCTCCAAGGAACTTAAAATCTAAAGGGGCGATAACATCCTGGCAACAATGTACAAATATGCTATATACAGGATAAAGAAATAAAGAATAATCAACCAAGGGAAGGTGTTAGAATTAAGAGGGATCGAGAAAGGCTTGCTGGAAAAGGTGGGATTTTAGCTAGGACTTGAAAGGATCAAGTTTGTTTGGGACGCAAGCTAGAAGACTTAGAGCAACTAGGTACTCACTGTTTATCTCATCTCCCTGGAGCTTCAGTTTCTTCTTAACCATGTTTGGTCTACCCATTGCAGTTTAAAGAGCATGCATCTTGATAGAGATAATAGAAACGCAGTAGGTGTTAAGGAGTTCTTTCTTCCTATGATCTGTTAATGTGCCACTTACTCCAAGCAGTACATGTATCTGTTCTTTGTTCTTCATTTCAAATATAACTTTTGAAAAGATGTTTTCACTGTCATTAGTATTTTTCACAAGTCTAAGGTCATTCTCAATTAATCAGTATCATTATTTAAACACCGACTAAGTACATAAGTACTATGTTAAGAGCTGAGGATACAAAAAGAGGCCAAAAAAAAACAGTCCCTTACCCTCAAGGAGCTCACATTCCAATGGAACATAGACAATTCTGCATTTTAACTTTAAGGACAATCTTCCTACAGATACCTGCAACCCTTTTGTATTTGACCTTGATCATGTGCTCCTGTTTCCATCCTTTGTATATAATATTTTTAAAAATCTCAGGTCAACCCACATGTACAAAATACTTACAGCAGCTCTTTTTTGTGGTGTCAAAGAATTGGAAATTGAGGGGGTGCCCATCAATTGGGAAATGGCTGAACAAGTTATGGTATATGAATGTAATGGAATACTATTGTACTATAAGAAATGATGAACAGGAAGACTTTAGAAAAATATGGAAAGACTTATATGAACTGATGCTGAGTGAAAGGATCAGAACCAAGTGAACATTATACAGTTACAGCCACATTAGGTGATGATTGACTTCGATAGACTTCTCAGCAATGTGACAATCTAAGACAACTCCAAAAGACTCATGATGGAAAATGCTATCTACATCCAGAGAAAGAGTTACAGTCTGAATGCAGATTGAAGAACTATTTGTTCTCTCTCTCTCTTTTTGGTTTTGTTTCTTCTTTCTCGTAGTCCATTCCATTGACTCTAATTCTTCTTTGTAACATGACTAATGTGAAGATATGTTTAATGTGAATTATATAGAGAGAGCCTTTATCAGATTGCATGCCGTTTTGGGGAGCGAGGAGATGGGGAGAAAATTTGGAACTCAAAAGCTTGTGGAACTGAATGTTGTAAACAAAAAATTAATTAAATTTTAAAATCTGAAGCACTAGAGAGCTCTCTGTGCAGACACTTTGGTCTCTTTAGATGTTCCCTCCTTTATCCCCCTCAATAGAATCTTTTTTTATTATATCAGAATTTTATTTTTTGGAGTCTTTCTCCTTCTGGAGACTTTAAACCACTTTCCCTTTTAAATTGACTAGCTATAAGATCATATTCTTCGTTGATCTAAGTTTAAGATCAGTTTATCTAAAGTCTAGGGCATGTGTCTGATCATGTCCAGTGTTTTCCTCCTTGACTGTAAGAAACCCTAAGGTGGCATGATTGTTTCCTCTCAAACTTCCAATGATTTTCACACCTGTTGGCCAGAATTGGACCCAGAATCCAAAGAAAGTCCAGAGTGGATAAGATAATCTGTTTTGTTTCATTTTGTTTTTTGGCAGAATGAGGCTTCAATAAGACTTTTAACTTCTATCAATCTCATCTCTAAAATTAGGATATTTAATAATATCTGGATGATAGGGTTGTTGTGGAGATTAAACAAGAGAACATACGCAAAGCATTTTGCCAAGCTTAAAGTACAATATGAATGTTTGCTATTACAAAGAAATAGGGTCTTGCACATAGTAGGTACTTAAAAAATGCTTGCCAAATAATGAAAGAATCATGGATACCCATGGCAAGATACTGCTGCAACCCTTCAGGTAACACAAAGCAAAGCCTGGTCACCTAGACATTAGCAGATGTGAATCTTCATTCCTATCATTTCCCATAAATCCAATAAATACTTGTCAAATTCTTGCTGACAAGACAATCTCCCTAATCTTCCCTCCCAGGCTGGTACCTGATGGCAAATACACTAGTAAACTATAATTTCTTTTTTTTGCCTCCACCATGCAATTTAACTTATTTTTTTATTTCTTCTAAAACCAGACCAAAATACCCAGATGTCATAATGAAGCAGACGGTACAAAAATAATCAGGATCATTAATACTGCACTAATGATGAAAGCTTTTTTATCATATAAGTGAAGTAAATAGCCAAATGGAAGCCATTAGACAGTGTGAGCAATGCTAAATTGTTTGAGAGAGACAGAAAAGACTGAGAGACTCTAAATGGTTTGTGGATATTTTTTTCTCTCTTGCAATAAAAAAGGTCTTGTTACTTGCTCCTGTTGAAAAAGGCTAAAATAATCTTTGTTTCTTAGGAATCTTTGTTGAGTTCAGTTGCTTATCCAGAACCAAAAAATGAGTGGTTACCCAGCCTACCAAACTATGTGACAAAGGAAATTATTGCGTGAATCTGGGGTGGTAAATGAATTAAAGGCAGACGATCCTACTCAGAGATCCTGGGAGGGTCCAGTAGGAAAGCATGACAGATCCTAGATGAATGACCCAATTAACAAACTGTATCCCAGAAGCAGCCATTTTCCAGCACTCTAGGATTGCAATGGATTAAGGATATGATTGATGAGGGGTATGTCCCTTACAAAGGGGCAGATCACTGCCCATCTATGCCTTCATATGTGTCACTCACATCCACATCAAATTCAGTGTAAGAGGTTAACCCAACATCCTCATGTTCTGCTGATATCAAGAAGATAATGAAGGACCACACAGATTGTCCAATCAGAAGGCCAAAATCTCATTGGAACAAGTAAGGGATCCAGGCACATCCACAACAATGGAAACTGCCAGTATGAAATGATCAAAACTTATATTCTAATCTACACTCTCATCATTAGAAATATAGACAGATTTGAATACAAAATATCAATATTGAAATCTATGCAAATTTTCTGACAGCTTCATTCTCAGGCAATAGCAAAACAAGCCATAGGGGAAAGAAAGAGGTCTGGATCTAAGTTTGAATCCCAGATTGGCAACTTTTTTTGCTGTGGGACAGACTCTAGGTCTTAGTTTCCTCATCTGTAAAATAAGGGGGTTACACTAGGTGACCTCTTATATACCTTTTAGGTCCAAGTTACATGGTTTATGCTCCTGATCTCCCAACCATAAATAGTTATTTGTCTTGCAAGATCATATTATCCTTGGTACTCACACTTCATCAATACCCTCTGCCCCAAATTGAAGGGCGCAGCCATACCTCCAGAATGTCCATTGAAGAAGGGGGCTCAGGACAGACATCTCCACATTTCCCACACGGTGGCACTGCTTTTAATCTTTGAATTCCCCACCCTGCTTCCAGAAATCTGGGTTAGTGTTAGGGTTAGAAATCTCACTAATGGAATTGTTTCCCTTCCCCTCCCTCTGTAATTTCAGCTTTCTTTTGTGTATCACTTCCCCATTAGGTTGTAAACACTTTGAGGGCAAGGGCTGTCTTTCTTTTTCATAATTGTATCCCTCACCCTTGGCACAGTGCCTGGACCATAATAGGTACTTACTAAATGTTTATTGATCAACTGATTTATTCTCATATTTTATAAATGTTATCTCCTAGGTAACACAAAGTACTTTTATTTTTCAGGCTCCTCCAGCAAGCCCTTTGCCTGATGTTTTCAGGTTCATTATCTTATCCCATCTCACCTTCCACTTCTCCCTAAAGTTTTACCCAATCCTTTTTGGGGCTTCCATCCTCTCCCTTTCAGTTCAGCATTGACCTTTATGAGTTCAAGAACTCTATTAGGTTCAAGGACTTGAATGGTATAACTGTGCCAGATTTCAAGGGAACAGCTGAGCTTCCTTTAATGAGAAGAAATTCCTGCTTTACTTAATCAATCATAAATCAGGGAAATTGCTGCTTGCTCAGCCTTCCCTATGATTTTTAGTGAAGCAGCTGGCCCCAATTTTTGTTGGAGGAGTGGGAGGGAGGAAGGAGGAGGATGAAGCTTCTCCCCACGTTGAGAAAACAGCTTGATGACTAGTGAGTGAGCAATATTACATCACACCTCTTTGCCATTGTCATCAATCAAGGTGTATTTGAAAACTCAGCTCCAAAGTCTCACTTAGACAGCTTAGTCATAATGTTTGAGAAATTACATCTCTTTCCAATCAAATATATTATTCTATCAAGGCCCCCCAAGTATAAGGAGTACAATTAAAGTTTCTATCAAAATAATCAACTTAACATAAACAATAAAGAACGAAATTGATACTAATGTGTTTCCCAGAGAAAGGGGAAAACATTTTCAAGTGAAAGTGAAGGAAATGGTTGGCTTGGCTCAACTCTGTGTATGTTTATGTGTCTCTTTATATAAATAGATGTGTATTTATATAGCTATATATAAACATGTTGTAAATATATTGTGTTTATATATGTGTATATGCTTATATATTTATATATTATATATATATACATATACTTATACACACCTCTATGTGTATACTTGTGTATTATATACATGCCCATGTCTCCCCCTAAGTCAGCCCAGTGGGCTAAGGACCTTCCTCACTTTTTCTTTGTCTTCCAGGATACCAATGGACTGCATCACTACTGGCTCACGATCAACCTTCCCCTTTGTTCACACATTGATTTGATGCCTCGTTTACACACTACATCCTTCCTATATCTTTATCCGTAATGTTGCAGCTTACTGGTGCCTATTGGGCACATCAGGGAGATCAAGGAGAGAGAAAAGCAGACTGCATCGCCTTTGGAGAATTACAAAGTTCTCCTAGTCTCAAGCTTCTTGCTGAAACAAAGGCCCATCTTTTCATACTAACGCTATTCCTATATAATTGTATGCTTCTGAATTATGGAATGTTACACTAAGGAGAGATGTAATACTACAACCTAGTCTGAAGACAAAAAATATGATGGGTTTCTTGGCCTAAGGTCCATGAACTTGTTTATTTGTGTGTGTGTATGTGTGCAGAAAACCACTTTAAATAAAACCATTAAAACCTCCATTTAAATATAATTGATTTCTTTTTAATCCTATTTTTTTAGAAGAGTAGCCCTTTATTTTATAAATTTTTTACATTCATTTTCACAAAATTTTGGGTTCCAAATTTTCTCCCCATTTGTCCCCTCCCCCACCCCAGTACACTGAGCATTCTAATTTCCCCTATCACCAATCTGCCCTCTCCTCTATCATCCCTCCCTTCTCTTGTCCCCATCTTCTCTTTTGTCCTATAGGGCCAGATAACTTTCGATTCCCCCTTACCTGTATTTCTTATTTCCTAGTAGCAAAAACAGTTGTTCCTAAAACTTTGAGTTCCAACTTCTCCCCATCCCTCCCTCCCCACCCATTCCCTTTGGGAAGGCAGGCTATTCAATACAGGCCCTATCTGTGCAGATTTGCAAATGACTTCAATAA
>CM053772.1:211896630-211929426 GCA_028658325.1 Potorous gilbertii | reverse complement strand
ACAAATGGGGAGAAAATTTTAGAACCCAAAATCTTGTGAAAATGAATGTAAAAAGTTAAATAAATTTATTAAAAAAAAAAAAAAGGTAATAGGTGAAGTTGAAAAGGAAAAGTCAGGGGGAACCAGATTGTACACCATATCAGTAAAGGAGCTTAAACTTTCTATTCAGTAGGCAATGGAGAGCCACTGGAGGCTTTTTAAGAGGAGTTGTGACACAACCAGAACTATGCCTAAGAAAGGTTATGTTGGCAGAGTCACAAAGGATGGATTTGAGAGTTGGAAGAGAGAAGGGGGGAAATGAAGGCAGAAAGACTCATCAGGAAGCTACTGTAATAATCCAGTCAGATAATCATGAGGTCCTCTATCGGACTGTAGCAGGGGGAAATGAGACTACGGAAATGATGAAAGACATGTAGTGAAAGTAGAACAGATGAGACTTGAAAATGATTGGATAAGGATTCAATAAAAATTTAAAATAGGCTCCCTGGGGCCCGGAAGCAATGTCCAGCCACTGCCCACCATGGCCATATTGTATCAAGTTCTAGTCAATGAGGAAAGGGTAGAGCATAGAAGAAAGGATCTGAGATTCAGAAGACCCGAGCTCTTGTCCCAGACCTGCCACTGACTTGCAGGGTGACCTCAAGCAAATCATTCTTTGGCCTTCATTTTCCCATTTGTGATATGAAGGGGTCGCACCAAATGACCGCTTCCTGCTCAAAAATCCTGCGATTAGGAACTGAGCTAGCGTGCCATAGTCACTCGTGTCTGGGGTCAAGTCAATTGAGACCCCGAGGGCTGCCTGGTATGCATGCCGAGTCCTAGCTCTCATTCCACAAAACCCTATCTTCACTGACCCATCTATACAAGAAAGGAGGGAAGCAGAACACATCTGTGTCACCTATTAGTTTTGTTTGTAAAATCCTCCATGCACATTATCTTATTTCATTCAACAGCTATTAATTGATGGGCTTTTATGTACATAGCACTGTGCTGGGTGCTTGGCATCACCATCATCATGATGATAGTTATCATTTATATAGCACTTACCGTGTGCCAGGTACTAGGCTAAGCACTTTACAATTATTTTCTCATGTCTCTGCCTCTGACTGGGGATCTCACTTTCTCCACCTACAGGGCAGAATCAAACTGTGACCATACTGACCAACATCAGAGGAGGATAAACCTGCCAATCCCTCAACAAGTATTTATTGAGCAATTCTACAGGCTCCTGCAAAGTCTCTTAAGATTCTGGGAAGAAATATGCAAAGGTAGAGAGTAATTCCTGTCAAGATGATGAGGACTGTTTATTCTCTCTTCCACATGTAAAACGGTAACAGAAGTGTTATCAAAGAACCCAGAAGGAGTCTGAAGACCTGGGGTCTAGTTTCAGTTCCACCACCTCCTAATGACTTTGGGGAAGTCACTTATCATCTTTGAAATTTAGGGGAGGAAGGGAGGATTGGAGTGGGGAAGGAAGGAAGGATAGGAAATGTGCTTCCTTCTTCCCCGCCTTCCTTTTTCCTATCCTTCCTATCCTATTCCTCCCTTTAGGAGGGGAGGGAGAAAGGAAAGAAGAGAGGAAGGGAGAGAAGGAAGGAAGGAAGGAAGATAATATTTATCCTTCCTAAGTCATATGAGGGAGTCAAAGGATAACTTAGTCTTGCTGTTCTGATAAAACCACATCCAAAATACTGTGTTCACTTCAGAGTGCCACAGTTCAAGAGGAACATGAAAAACTAGAATGTATTAGAGAATGCTAGATGCTACGGTGGATAGGGTGCTGTGAAGCTAAAATGAGATAATATTTTTAAAGCATGACATAGATATATATCTACTAACTATTATGTTTCCCTTTTCTAGGTACCATCTTTTAAGAGGAATATTGAAAAACTAGAATGTATTAGAAGGTGTTAGATGGTGTAGCAGATACAGTGTAGGACTTGAAGTTGGACAGATGTGAGAACAGATCTGTATTCAGACACATTTACCAGCTGTGTGGCCCTGGGAAAATGACTTACCCTCTGACTCTGTTTCTTCATTTGTAAAATACTATGGGTTATTATGAAAAATAAAATAAAGTAATATTTGTAAAGTACTTTATAAATCTTAAAGTACTATATGAATTCTAACCATTGCATATTCAAAAACGGTAAACAAGATGGAGAGCTTACTTAAAACTATGCAAACATGAAGAACTATTAATGGAACTGGTGGTGGTTGTTTTGAACAGAAGACTTATGGCTTTTCTGAAGGGTCCATCGACTTAGAGGGACTTTACATGTCACCTAGTCCAAACACTCCATTTAATAGAAGAGTAAAAAGAAAGTCAGAGAGGTTAAGGAATTTTTTTCCAAGGTCACAAAAGGGACAAAGTCAGAATTTGAATCCAGATTCTCTTATTCCAAATCCAGCAATCAGAGCTTCTCTGTGCCAAGGATAACACCAGGCTGTTCTGCATAAAAAGGGGCTAGATTTTTTTCTGTATATTCCAGAGAGGAAAATTTAGATTCATGGATAGAAGCTACAGAAAAGAAGATTTAGCCTCAAGCTAAGGCGGAAATTTCTAACAGAACTGACTGAAAATGAAATGGACTGCTTTATGTAGTAGTGAGCTTCTCATGCTGGCATGTTCACAATTAGGGATTGTGGAGATGTAGAAAGAATTCACACTTCAGCGTAGGACTGTACGAAAAACTCTAATATCTCTTCCAACTCTGGGACTTTATGACTCCATGATCAAATGGAAGAATTCAATTTCTAAAGTTCAAATGAGAGTGTATGTGAAAGTGACCTATCAACTAAGAGATACCTACATGGAGGGATTGTTTTCATCGTGTGGTACAAGCTAGGTGACTCAAGCACACAAACCAGAAATGTGTGAGAGTGTGTGTGTGTATGTGTGTGTGTGATTACACATCAGATGCAACAAGGCATAAAAAAAAGGTTCCAATGTGCACTGGAAGCAAGAATTTCCTCTCCAGGATTTCCTATCAACGAAATCACAGGGCCAATCCCTATTCCCAATCCTATCAGGGCATTAATATCCTAAAGTTTAGGGATAGGATGGATGTCACATGGTGAAGGAAAAATTGGGGGTCGCGGATTGAGGAGGGAGGGAGCAGAGAGAGGTGGGTGACAGACTAAGCAACAACCAAAGCCCATGCTGGGGGAGAGGTATTGATCCTCCCTGGGTAAATGGAGAAAGTCCTCACCAGAAAGGCATTAAAAAGGAGTAAATTCAGCCTAGTTTCCAGCCCTGGCTTCCTGATATGTTGCCCCTTCCTGCCCTCTAGTGGAAATCTCTCTACATCACTTAGACATTTTAAAGAAAAGCTTTAGATTTGAGAACCAGTTTCTTTCAGAAGCAGATAAAGGTGAAAGGGGGAAGCAAAATCTAGGCTGAAGTTCTGAAAGGTACCCCCACCTATTTTCTTCCATGGACCCTGTGTTTTCCTAGATTTCCCATTATGGACCCTGCCTCAAATTGGGGGATCAATACTCCCCTATAAAATGAGAAATCCACCCATTGGCCCAGATGCCTTCCCTGAAGCAATTTCCATTTAAGTTTTGGCCACAGCAGCTTGAGGACTAGATTTAGATCCATGAGACCGCATTCAAATTCTGACTCTATGTGACTTTAGGCAAGTTGCATAATTTCTAAGCCCAGTTTCTTTGTACGATGAAGACATTGGGCTACACGACTTCTAAGGCCCCCTCTAGGTCTAAACTGAATTTCTCAGGGTATGGGGTTATATATGGTAATGGATCATCATGTACTGGCCTTGAAGGCGGGAAGACCTTCATTCAGACTCGGTCTCTGACACAGTAACTGTATGACTGTGAGCAAGTCTTTGAACCTCCATGTGTGTAGAGAAATTCCCTAAGACTCATTTACTAAGTCACAGGAGGCTAACCATCTGCTTTGGTAGATGGAGGAAGGATTCACAATATAAAAATCTCAGATGCTTCATATGTTCTCCACCCCTTAGGGTATATGTATTTGATGCGGTTATCTCTGAAGTCATCTCCCATTTACACAATATCTATCTTCAAGGTTATCTCTCCCATTGGAATGTTAGTTCCTCAAGGGCAGGGACTGTTCTTATCTTCCGAGTCCAAGTACTTAGCACAGTATCTGCCATAAAAGGAGCTCTTGATAAATGGTTTTTGATTGATCAGTTGACTGATTAATTGTAGCATTGAAAGGCAAACAGACTCTAAGATGACATGTTTGAAAGTAAACTTTTCACACTCTCTCCTTTTGCAATGAAACATTTCTAATACAGAAATGCTTTTAAGATTTTAATTTTTTTAAAAAATATATTTGTATTACAAAAATAACTACACAGTAATGATGATGGTGCAGTAGGAAGAGTTTTAGCCTGGGATTCAAGAAGCCTTGAATGGATAGTGAGCAGCCCGAGTGGAAGATGTGTTATGGAATCCTGCCTTTAACACTTAGGAGTCACATGGTGTTGACCATGGGCAAATAATCCCTCTGAGCTTTGGTCTCCTTACTGCAAGACAGAACAATAATTCCTGTACTATGGACCTTACACCACTGATAGGAGGTTCAGATAAGATAATACAGACATCCCAAGTCTCAGGGCAGCTTTAAGTTGGTAAAGCTTTAAACTGCCCTGAGACTTTTGGGACACTCTTTTTTTCCATGTAACATTCTTCTGCAAATTTTAATAGGCTGGATTGAAATTGATGTATGACCGTGAAACGTGTCGCTTAAACTCCCCTGGACCTCAAATTCCTACCTTTTAAAATGAACAGCTAGACTCAGCGATCCCTAACACCCCTTCCAGCTATAAAATTCAAGAATTCTCTAACAGAACCAATGGGTTCAGTTTGCCATAGGCAAATCCACTGGGTTTCGTATGACATCCTCTACTTCACCTTTCTCTATCATATCAATATGAGCACAATTTCTACCAGGACCTCTAGCCCCAGCCACAGCTTCTAATTCTATGAAATAAGGATAAGCATCTATCAGGCACTTGGCAATACAATGACAAAATGAAATTTCTTGTCTATGTCTTTCTGTAAACAGCAGAAGTTTCTTTAATATGATACTTTGGTAGCACTCAGGATGTTTACTTGTTTTTGCCTTTCTTTCATATTCTTTGTTTTTTGTAGTTGGTATCAATAAATCCTCAATTAGAATGGGACTGGACCTGTGACTTCACCATAGAGAGGACTCCCAGGTGTGGGGACTCCCTCCACCAATGTAGGTCAGCACTTCCTTTGCAATTTAAAAGAGTCTTAGAGTTGTCTAAAGCAGTAATAGAAATAGAAATAGAAACTGAAACTGAAATAGAAAAGAAGTTGCAGGCACCATTCCACACATGAGGATCCCTGTGGGCAGCAAATTAATTTTAAAATGTAACATTATCTATGTTTTATTGTATTTTTATTTGTTAAATAGTTTCCAATTACATTTGAATGTGGTTTGGGCAGTACTTGGGAATGTTGTAGACTGTATGCAGCCCTCTGCCTCATTTTTGACACCTTTAATCTAAAAAGCACTAAGAAAAAAGTGACTTACCCAAGGTCATACAGTCAGTAGGTATTCAAGATAGACCTTCAATCCAGCTTTTCCCTGGCTTCTAGGCCAAACAGTGTTGGCTAGAACATAGCTACTCCCTGACGCTGATGATAAATCAAAGAAAGAAATGGTTTCAGACTTGTTTTCTATCACCAGCACCAAATTGGATCTATTTGGTTTTCTATTGATTTTAGGACCTGCCTCAAAAGTCTCACTAATCAACATAAACCAGTCTGATAAAACACCGTTCTTGTGTCTGATAAAATACTGATAAAGTACCTCCGAGGGCCAAAGTAAATAAGCAATTTGTTGGTGGTCCTTGGTCTGATTTGGCAGTAATGAAACTTTTCAGTCTCTAGACCACCTCAAGTAAGCAAAAAACCTTTCTCCCTTATCTCTGAGGGTATGCATGTATATAAATGTATACTAACAGATCTATAGGACTGGAAGGTTTACAAAGCACTGTATGTAATTTACAAAGTATATAATGAGTTGTAAACCTTATCGCTGCTCTGTCCAAAAATGGAATGGGTTTGCTGTGGGGCAGTAGATTTTCCATCACTCCTACATGTGTATGTAGTATGTATGTATGTCAGGTAGATTTTAGTGTAAGCAAGGTGGATTTTAGTGTATGTAAAGTGAATTTTTGTTATTATTTCTTAGAGTTTGGTTTCCTAGTATCCATAGCCACGATAATCTGCTGTTCCCAGGTACTAGATATGAGTTCTCACAGTAATGGTTCGAAACATCTCCACCACACTTGCACAGCATTATAAATAAGGATATATAATGGAAACATCCACGATTGCACAGCGAGATACAAAACTGAAGTGATGTAAACTTGTGAGGCTGTTGCTGGCAATATGCCTTCTTTGTCTGTTGGCCTGTAAAGTAGATGGTCACTGGTCAAGGGACAGGGGACCTTTGGGTTGACTGCACAAATGCTGTGTGTGCCTCAACTGGCCCCCACTGAGGCCTGGGGGGAACCTTAGAGTTGAGTGCACAAGCTGGAATGCTGTGTGTGCCTTAATCAGTCCCCATCAAAGCTTGGGGGGAATCTGTGTTTACCTCAAGTGACCCGCATTGAGGCTTGAGGGGATTTAGGGAAAGCACAAGCTGTGCCTGTCTCGACTGACCCCACTGATACATAGGGATAGTTGCACTACTCCCTTCTCACCAGCCCCTGTGAGAAGGGTGACTGGGGAATGCTGTAAGAGTTTGTGCTCTCATTGTTAGCAACCTCTTCTGAGAAAACTAGACTAAAATAAAGTAAGATTCTTAACTCCTTCTTTGCGTCTTTCCTGTCTGACCAAATCAAGAGTGAACCTGTGCTAGCCACCTGTGTGCTGTGTTAATGTCTTACAGAGTGATTACTGTTCAGGTATGGGTTAGACTAGATGTGGTCATCAATTCTGAGATTCTGTGACCTTGGTATCAATAGCCAGTATTAATCTGTTAATTATTTAATGAATGAACTTTAATCTCCAAAGAGCAACTGCAAAACCATTCTCCTACAGTCAAAGACTCACTATATATCTATGGTCTGCTTTTAAAAGCAACAAGCTTGCTTTTAAACCTGCCTTTCCCTTTAATCCCTACCCCCCCACCCCCCCTTGGTCAACCTAGGAAGAGAAAGAACAAGGGAAATCTATTCACCCAACCCAAAAGCTATTGGAGACCAGGAACAAGTTCAAGGTAAAGCAGACAGCCAATGGCGCCATGGTTCATGGTAGACCATCAGTTGTGAGAAGTTGTGATCCCTTTCCACTTCCAGGGTGTGCTTTCCTAAGGATTTATGATCTGTTTTTGTTCTTGGTTTGTTTTAAGGAAGGTGATACTGCATACAAGGCAATGCCTGGTAGGGGGAAAGTTAATAGAGATCAGAGCCCAGGGAAAAGACCAACAGAGAGGAGAAAAAAGAAGTGAGGCCAAATCAAAGGTGTTTACAATTCTGGTTATTAAGGGAGTAAGATAGATGTAGATGATACTGATGTCATCAATTCAGAAATTCTGCTTGGAGGTTGGAGGGGTGGGAGGGAGAGAGGAACACAGAGGGTCAGGTGGCAGCTCAGATCCTGCAGCCTTGTTGTGCTAAGGAAGCTCCTTCCAGAGCCCTGCTGAAGCCTCTCACAGAAATCTAGTCATCTTGGGCCTTGGAAAACTGTCCTTGAGCAAGTCCTTTTTTTTTTTTGGCCTGTTTCTTCTGCCAAATAATAATTCAGTTCACATTTATATAGTACTTCATAGTTTACCAAGTGCTTATCTTACTACACAGAGACTTAGGTGGTATAAGTAGGATTTGCCTTATTTTACAGATGAAGAAATTGAGCCTCTGAGGGATGAAATTGCACATTGCTACCAAGGTACATGGTACTATGGAAAGGACCTTATATTTATAGTGAGAAGACCTAAGTGCCCAAGGTCATGATTGAAAGAATCACTTTCCCTCTCTAGTTTTATTTCTTCCATAAAATTAGGAGGTTCGACCAGGATTTTACAAACATTTGAGTTAAAATGCATATTGTTAAAACTGCACAATATGATGGGAGTAACTATGTTAATTTAGAATGAGCAACTCCATTTTGCTTAAAGCCTCCATATTGTAACTAACTAGTTGTTTTATGAGGATTTTTTCTACAAGATTAACAACACTGGTGTATAGTTTGGTAATGACGCATGTGGGTATGTGCATATGTGTGTATGTGTCCCCAAATCTGGTAAACAGTCACTAATGATGTGTTGCCATGTGTGTCCCCAAATCTGGTAAACAACCACTAATGATAATGTGTTGCCATGTGTGTCCCCAAATCTGGTAAACAATCACTAATGCTGTGTTGTTGACGTGTGAGTCCCCCTCACACACACAAACTGACAAATACCTGCTAATAATATACATGTGTCCAAAATCTGGTAAATAAATAAATACTTGCTAATGATGCCATGAAACTAAAGCTTTGATTGTTTCTTTTCATCATAAGTTTAGGAAATCAATAGCCAATCAGAACTCAGATGTAACTTGTAAACGCAATTAGCCAGAACCATAAAAACACACTGGAGGCCCAAGCTCTCAACCTATTTCTGGGCCACAGATTCCTGTATTCCCTACTCTCAGAATTGAGCAATTCCATGTTCATTTAAAAGCAGTGTTAATTGGCCGAGAGTTTCTGGAATACCACCTTGGAAGGAGATGAATATAACCTCTGACCTAGCAGAGAAAGAAACTTACTGTATGAGAGACCTTCAGGAATCAAGTTGGTGGTTTATTCCTGGAGGGGCTGTTTGTGTTTCTGAAGTGTCCATAAAGTTTGAATGCATGCATTGATGAATGTTAAGTCTTATTAGTGTACCATCAGCCCTAATGAACATACATAACAATAAACTGGTTTTATGTGTACATTACACATTATACTGAAAAACTGCTAATGAATGAATGAAAAGGCATTTATTAAGCATTTACACTGTGCCAAACATTGAACTAAATGCTGGGAACACAAAGACAAAAATGAGACAGTCACTATTCATAAGTCTCTGCCTATATTCTAAGAGGCAGAGACAACTCATGTGGGAGAGTGGCAAAAAAGAAAAAAATTGTGGTTTGGGGAGTCACAGGGATGGTGAGTGCAAACTTGCCCAGACCACTGTATCTGGCCAGTCCAAAAAGGCCATTCTTCAAACCTCATCCATCTTCAAGTATCATTATTCCCAAGACTTCGGCTTGTCAATGATCCACAAAAGATCTGACATCTACAAAACTAGTGACATAGTAGTTGATGGTCAAGCAGGGGAAAAAAAAGATATAGAACTACATAATGCAGACAATACTGAACTTGGACACAAAAGATCTGAATTTAAATCTTGCCTCTGACATTTACTAGCTGTGTGGCCAGAGTCAAATCACTCTGGAGGTTCATTAGTCAGGAATGCCAAACTGGAGACCCTTATTGTCTCCCACTTCAAGAGGTCAAGATGAGCTCTAATAGTCCCTTCCAACTGTAAGAGTCTTATGCTTCTATAATAAAGTTTTATTTTCCCATTCCTCCAAGTCAGAGAAACACTAAACTGATAGAGAAATCTTCCAGAGAATTATAAAATACTGCTCATTGTTTCATTACTTCATTCAGCAAGTATTTACTGAACATCTCCTATATACAGTGCTCTAGGTTATAACGATAAGAGACTACATGAAGTCCCACATCTATAGGTATCACCTTACTTAAACGATCCAATAGTCTGCATCCAGCAGCTGAGATACTTTGCATTACCCAGAACTCAAGAGCTTACAATTTTGTCTAAACTGTAAGAGCATAAGGAGTCCCTTCTACAACACATTTGGGAACTGTGACTGTCCAGTTTTGGCTTGAAGACCTCTAGTAAGAGAGAAAGCTTACTGCCTCTCAAGGAGGTCCATTCCTTTTTTGAGTAGCCCTGTTTACTCCACCAAGGAAAAAAAATAAGACCCAAACCATTCAAATTTATGCAGAGCAGTCAGAGAAAGAGACCAGTTTGCAATGTTCTGGAGAAGGGAGGGGAGTGAGAGAAATGTCATAGTTTCTCAGGATTCTTTTGCCACCACTGAAGTGTACAGAATATGTACAGAATGGCTCTTGAGCATTCTTATATGAGAAACATAGTGCTAAGTCTAGAATCAGGAAGTCCCAAATATAAATCTGGCTTCAAACACTTACTAGCTGTATGACCCTGGGCAAGTCACTTAACTTCAGTTTCCTCAACTGCAAAATAAGGATAATGATAGCAACTACCTCCAGGTTTGCTGTAAGGATCAAATGACATAATAAAGTGCTTAGCACAGTGCCCAGCACAGTAAGTGCTATATAAATGAATTATTACTATTACAGAGCATTTACTATAGACCCAAAGGGATGCTGGAATGGGGGTGAATATTTTCCTTTCCAGTATCTCTCAATCCCTTTTCCATTTCAGGAAGTAGAGCCTCAGCTGAGGTTGTAGGATAAACGGACTTCTGACCGTGGTTGGTGATAACTGGAACGATCCAAGGAATAGGAGGGCAATTCAACTAGGTTAAGAGCTAAGAAGAGGTTAGGAGTTCAGCAATGAAAGGAATGCCAAAGAAAGATCTAAGGGTAGTACAGATCTTAGCCTAAGCTTCTGGACATCGTGGCACAGTACGGGTAAGGAAACTAGAACCCAGGAGTCATTGGCTGAGAGAAGTCTACAAGATAAAAATTCAAAAAGTTTGATTAAACAGCTATGGACTGGGTAGCTGGCAAGAATGAAAGGTTTATAGTCAGGACAGATTGCTTGTTGAGAACAGTATCTCTTGCCAGGGAGGGGATTACTAATCACAGCACCTCCAGTAGAAGGAAGACAAGAGCTTCTGGTGGTTCCACAGGCGATGATGCCTCAACTGAGGAGTATAGGTGAGAACTGTAGCTAAGGCACAGAAGGCTGAAGAATCATAGACCCAGAGATAGAAGGGACCACAAGGTTGTCTAATCCAGCTCCCTCACTTGTCAGTTGAGGAAACGGAAGCCCGGAGAGGTTGTGACTGGCCCAAGGTGACAGAGGTAATAAGTAGCAGAACCAGACTTTGAACAATTCCTCTGACCCCAAAGTCTTTCTACTGGACCCTGTCACCACCCTTAGAAACAAGCTAAGAGGCTTAAAGAGCTGTAGCTGCTACTATGCAAGGGAGAGGACTATTAACCCTAAGAGACAGAGCTGTTATAACCACCAACTCCCTGGTGGTATTGTACATCATATTAAGGGATTCTGATAGAGTGCCAGACCTGAAGTCAAAAGACTCACGCTCAAATCCAGCCTTAGACACATCCAACTATATGACTCTGGGCAAGTCACTTAACCTGTTTGCCTCAGCTTTCACCTCTGTAAAGATGGTGATATTAATAGCATTTATCTTTCCACAGTTGTTGTGAGGCTCAAATGAAGTAATTGTGAAGCACTTGGCACAGTCCTGGTACATAAGTGCTATAGAAATGTGTTGTTGTCGTTATAAGCAAGCCTGAAGGAGCAAATTCAGCAGATTAGCATGAGGGCCTCAATAGAAAATATCAATAGCTTTGCTGTATCAGTACCATGAACTGTTCTTCTATGTAGTCACACACATTCCCTACATGTGCATCCCTTTACACAGGTACTCTCTGTGTCAATATTCCACACATAATTCTTAACATAAGTCCATCCCTCCCACTAATTGTATTTTGAGGGCAATAGCTTTGAAGTTTACTGAAAAAAAGCTTATTAGGTTATTACTTTATTTAGATGGCAATTTAATTAAAATGCCTTTGTTATGAACTAAAGAAGTTCTATAGCTGACTATCAAAAGTAAAACATGAATGGGAGCTCATTATATGGTTTAAAAGCTATCTGACCCATCCCTAAAACTAGGAGTAGATAACTAGAAGCCAGAAGGACACCGTCCCACAGGCTATACCAAAATAATTTCTGAGCAATTATTTAAAATGTTTTTTTTTAAGTTTTGGATTTGGTAATGGTCAAAACCACTGCACAAAGTCTATAAAGTACATTTGCATACTACTGACAGCTAGCCTGACATAATGTCAGACAGTGCCAGACTTTTAAGAATCAGGAAATACCTAGATTCAAATCCTTCTGACATTTACCTACTTGTGTAACCCTGGTAAGTTATTTAACCCTCTGAGTCTAAGGTTACTTACTCATCAGTAAAATATACAGTACCTACCTTACAGGACTGTCAGCATACTCAAATAAGGTAATGCATAGAAAGCACTTTGAAAACTTACATACATATACATACATACATAAATACATATACATGTGTACATAGGTGTATCAGTTATTCATGCTTTATCTAAAAAGCATGTCCCCTAGTCCCCTCTAGGACTTGGTATGTTCCCACATATTGATATTAATCACCACTGCCCTTTGTAATGTGCCTCTCCAGAGAACTATGGACCCATTTAATATTGGTATGAACCACTGTATGTATTTTTAGTTTCACACCCTCCCAGGCTTACGGCGGTAGCATAGAAAGGCCACTGGCTTTGGAGCCAGAAGTTCTGAGTTTGAATCCCAGCTTTGCTACACCCTACTTGCATGATGTTGGCTGTTTCTTCATCTTTGTAAGCTCCAGTTCTGTAATCTGGCCAATGAGAGGGTTGGTCAAGATGAGCAGACCCTCATCCAGATCCAAATCCTGGGATTTCCATGATCTTATACCTACTGTTTCTCCTTTTTTCCTTAAACATGACACTTCAGTTCTAGGGGAAATGCATTTAGAGGAAAGGAGATAGTCCTGAGGCATCACTGTGCAAGGGAAGAGCTTAGGATTTGGGGTCAGAAAACCTGGGTTTCAAAGAGATCACACAAATAGGAAAAGGACCCACGTGTAAAAAAATATTTTCAGCAGCTGTTTTGGTGGTGGCAAAGAACTGGAAACTGAGAGGATGCCCATCAAATGGGGAATGGCTGAACAAGTTGTGGTATATGAATGTAATGAAATACTATTGTGCTATAAGAAATGAACAGGACTTCGGAAAAACCTGGAAAGACTTATAAGAACAGATGCTGAGTGAAGTGAGCAGAGCCAGAAGAACATTATACAGAGTATGTGTGAGGACTGTTTGTGATAGACTTAGGGCTTCACAGCAATGCAAGGACCTAAAACATTTCCAAAGGACTCATGATGCAAAATGTCATCTATATCCAGAGAAAGAACTATGAAGTCAGAAGGCAGAATGAAGCAGATTATTTTCTCTTGTGTTATGTTTTGTTTTTCTCAAGGTTTCTCCCATTTGTTTTAATTCTTCCACACAACATGAATAATGTGAAAATGTGCTTAATAGGAATTGGGGAGAAAATTTAGAACTTATTAAAGTGATTGTTGAAAACTGAAAACAAATATATTAATAAATTTGGGGAAAGAAAAAATACTTAATGCCTGAAAAAAAATGATGAGCAGGCGTACTTCAGAAAAACCTGGACTTACATGAATTGATGATGAGTGAAATGAACAAAACCAGAATATTGTGCAGTTACAAACACGTTGTGCAATGACCAACTCTGATAGACTTGGCTCTTCTCAGCAATGCAAGGTTCTAAGACAACTCCAAAAGACTCACGATGGAACATGCCACCCACATCCGGAGAAAGAACTATGGGGTCTGAATGCAGATCAAAGCACACTATTTGCTCTTTTTGTTTTGTATCATTTCTTCTTTCTCAAGGTTCATTCCACTGGTTATAATTCTTCTTTGCAATATGTTTAATGTGACTGTATATGTAGAGCATATATCAGATTGTATGCCATCTTGGGGAGGGGAGAATGGAGGAAGGAGGAGAAAGGAGAAAATTTGGAATTCAAAAGCTTGTGGAACTGAATACTGTAAACCAGAAATAAACTAAAAAAATTTTTTTTAAAAAGACCTGGTAATTCACATCTCTGGGTCTATTTCCTCATCTAAAAAATGGGGGAGATACTAGCCATCTATGTCTCATAAGGCTGTTGGGAGAACACTTTACAAATCCTATGGCACTATGCACACCTAAATGACAGTTGTTATTCCTAGAAAATCACCCGTGGTATGAATCTCTGCATATTTAATTATATTTCCCCTCTGAATTTCATTAATCTGGAGATAATTCATTAAACTGGAAATACATTCCTCTGAGTATGTGTGACTTCACAGTTTCAAGCTACAATAGAAAAACAATAACCATTTTAACCAGGAATTTCTCAAACTAATTTGATCACAGAACACTTCTGGGCTTAAAATTTATCTGCATATTCAAGGAAGGTGGCGCAATCTGTGATTACCGATTATACCTCAAATGAAAGGGAGGTATGGAAATTCTGGAGCAAAAAAGACAAATTTAAGCCTATTTTCATACTGGGGAATTGCTGTCTTAATTTTCTGAGATGGACATGGTTTTTACCTTTCATGCTTTTTAGAAGGAACAAGACGAACACTGGTATTTTCTAATGGAACTCCTGTTCTCCACACAGAAAACACACAAGGGTGGTATGGAACAGGCAAGCTTTGCTTAACCTGCTCCTAATGCAATCCAATCAACATTTTTTAAGTGCCCACTGTACACCAGACATGTGCTAGCACTAAGGATACAATTCATAAGGAAGACAGCCCCTGCCCTCCAAGAGTAACTGTGAAGAGGGGTGGGGAGAGTAGCTAGTAGCAGGGATCCTGAGTTAAAACCAGTAGACGCTGAGCAAAGTGAACTCAAAGTACAGCTTCTGCCCTCTATGAAAAAAGGGACTGGAAGGCGTGTGGTATGCTACCTACCAGTCATGCTATCATACGGGAGAGGAGGCTGAGGCATGTGAGGCCAGTCAAGGCTTGAGTAACACCAGCATGATGGTGAGATTATAGGTGATTAAATTTAACCTGGAAGGGTACCTTGTGGATAGAACAGCAACAGATGAAAACTGTTCCACAGCAAGGTCACATGGTTTTCCTCGGCTTACAGGATCATGGCTTTCTGAGATCATTTACCCCAACCTCTTTTTCTATAATTAAAAAAAGTGGGTCCTAGATGGTCAAAATGACCTTCCAAACAGCTGTAACAGAATTTGAAGACCAGCTCCCTGATTTCTCTGATGTCAAGTACCCTACATCATGCTATGTATGCCTCCAAGCTCTTTGGAGATGTTACCTGCTTTTGGGTATGTGGACAGTGACCTGGGCTGATAACAGGAACAGATGGACAAAGGCAGAAGAGGCAATCATTTATTTTCAAAACAGGAAATTAATAAAGGGCATCTGCTTAGAGATTGGGTGGGGCCAGGGAGAGGCTTGGGTTAAAAAGAGCAGACTCCAAGGGAAGAACCCAGGGGCTGTGTAAGAGTCTGGGGTTGGGAATTAAAAGCAAAGGTGTGACTAGAGTCCTAACTAGCTGTCTAATCTTAGCAAATCATTGCATTTCCCTACGCCTCAAGTCCCTCCCAGATCTAAGACCATTCAATGACTCTGTAAAACTCTCTCAATCGGGAGCGGTTTTTCCTTTCACTAGAATGTCTTCAAGCCAGTCCAGATGACCCCTTTCTTATGAGTATTGTGAAGGGGACTCTTGCTTGGGTAAGAATTTTACTTAGATGGCCCCTGAAACATGAAATCAAGAAAATGAAGTTTTCCAGGTCAACCAAGTAGCAATGGGGCAACCAGGAGGCTCTAAAATGAGGTGCTTATGTTGCCTGAGTTAAAAATCTTCTTCAGATCTAAATACTAAAAGGAAACCAAACCGTAAGGGTCCCACAAAAAAAAAAAAAGATAATGAAACATCCTTCCTTAATCTACAGAGAAGGCAGGTTGAATTTTTCCTCAAATACTGACCAGGTGTGCAAGTCACTTAACAGCTGGTTGCTTCAGTTTCCTCATCTGTAAAACGAGGATAACAACATAACCTCCCAGGATTACTGGGAGGATCAAATGAGACAGTAATTGTAAAGTGCCTGGCACGTAAGAGTTATTATTAGAAGAGAAAGGAGAGAAGGAAGAGACCAACAGATCCAAAAATGAGCAGGATGAAAAAAGTTATTAAAAATAAACAAATAAAAAACCTACGGTTCTGTAAGAGTCAACAGAACAATAATAAAGCCATTTAATTACAAAGTCATCCATATGATGGGAATAGTCTCTTAATTTATTTTAAATTAATTATATAACATCAAAAAGTAAAGGAGAAAGAGGAACAAAAGCCTAACTATTCAATTAGAAAAAAAAATCTAGCTCTGTACAAAGCTATCACAGAAATAGTTCGCAGTGTGAATAAAATACCTAAAATCCTACTGACATTTTACAGACAATGGATGTGGACAGTAAGTCGTACATTACATTTTGACTAAAGTATTCAAAACTGCAAACTAAGCAGCATTAATTAAGGCTCAAACATGCCATGTGGTGATAAAACACCACTGCTTCCCTTGTAGCTAAGACATCAGCCCTCCCTCCCTCGTCCAGAGGGCATCCGTGTAGTCACATGAAATATGTGTAATAACAACCAGCCAAGAGTCATCCCTCACCTTCACTGCTAATGGACATTTAAGGCAATTGAAGTCAGTACTGCAACAATTAATCCCACTACACAAATACTGGATCAAATAGTATCACGACAATTAAAAAAAATGACCAGAACACACCAATGCACACATCACTCAGGTGGTCAAGAAGAGAAGTTCCTGCAAGGAACTGGACAGAGGGGACACAAAGCACACACTGAGACCTGGGCACCAGAGAACACCAAACAATACCCCTGGATGACATTGCTGAGCAACTCCCTGCCTTGGGGGTCTTCATCTTGTAATCCTCCTTTATTCCTTTCAAATGAACATTTGATACTTTTGAAAAGGAGACAGAAACCCATTAAATGAATGAGAAATACTGGTCTCTACCTGGCACTATTAAAGGGCATTATAGGTTTGCTGGAAAACACAGGGCTGTAGGAAAACTATGCTGAGCATTAGGATTCTGTGTTAGTTCTTCTGGTGCTTGATCTTAGAAGACTTATTAAAAGTAAGCCGGTGTCAGCTCTGTCTTCCCTCCTGTGGTTACCACCTGGATTAGGCTTCCGGAGTTTGGCCTGTTTTTTCCTGTGATCCAGTTGTGAAAGGTTCTGTCACAAAGAAAAGGAATTTTTATAAATTACAAAATATATCTCTTTACACATAAATGACGGCTTGAAGCAATTGTGAGGCTGATAGGGAAGCTGTGATGTGGACTTGCCCCATCAGGGCAGATCAGTGAATTCATCTGTAACCTGCAGTTTCAGAGGGTCTCTGTGGGGCACTGAGGGGTTAAGTGATTGGTCCATAGAGTATGTAAAGATCCAGGATTTGAACTAAGGAATTCCGAATTAAAGGGCCGTACCTCTAATCACAACTCTATCTCTCAAGATCTAATACACCAGATATAAGGCAATACACTAAGTACCACCTACTGTTTCAGAAATATGCAGAACAAGACACAAACAATAAAAATCACTTAAATAAATCACAAGAGCAGCAGGGGCCGAAAACCTAAGACTGAATATTGGTTCTGACACTTTCTACCTGTGTGACTTCTCTAGGCCTCACTGCAAAAGGAGGGGGTTGGATTAGATGACCTAACAAGGTCCCATCCTACATAGTAATAGGAAAAAAAATGTAAAATTAGAATTTATAATTCCAAATGTTCCCTCCATCCTTCCTCCCCCCTTCCCTGTCATCTCAGGAAGCAATGTACTTTATTCCCATGATATTATTATATCTCCAGAACATTTAAGAATCCCCCTCTGGGAAGAGCACCCATAACTAGGGGCATATTCTTTTAGCTACTTCAGAGAAAAAAAACTTTACTCCTTGTCATAAATATGCACTGTTAAGCACAACAAAATTTCCTCAGTGTCTGTGTTCAAAATTCTACACATCTCCTGCTGTACCCTACATCAATCACCTCTGTCAGGAGGCAAATGGCAAACTTTGTCATAATTCCTCGCAATCATGAATGCTTCTGGCTTCTGCTGATCACAGTTCTTACAATTTTCAGAACTGGTGATCTTTACATACACTGTTCTCCTGGTTCTGCTAGTTTCATTCTTCATCAGTTCATAGAAATCTTCTAAGGTGGAATTACGTGCAAAAAGTTACCTAGACAGCCCATGTTCTTGACTGAGCTATACCATTACTAACTTTGTACCCAAGGAGATCAAAGAAACAAGAAGAAGTCACAAAAATATTTATAACAGCTCCTTTTGTGGTGTCAAAAACTGGAAACAAAAGGGATGTCTGTCAATTGAAGAACATGGTTTATGTTACGGAATGCTATTATGCTGCCAGAAGAATGTAAAAGGAACATATTTCACAGAAAAGAAGCAAAATCAGAATATTTTCTATTATATCATGAAAATTTAATTATGACATCAATATTATAAAAACAAACCATTTTAAACACTCCCAGGGCAATCTAAACCCTTTGCCAACTGAGATCAAGTAAAGCCTGAAGGCCCTAAATTCACTACATATAATTTCAAAGAAAATAAGGTTCTTCCAGGTAATTAATAAAACTCCAGGCTAGTTTCCATGGCATACAAACATATGTACACACTAAGCAGAGATGACTCCCTACACAGGACACTGAACTCTGGGAAGGAACCATATGACCCTTCTTCAGCGTTTCTTGGAACATGGCACTAATGCAGTGCCTCAGACTGAAGAGTTGCTGCCTAAAATAAAACCTCCCTGCCTAACTCTGGTCCCTTCACAAGGCAAGAAGAGGCAAAAAACTGGGAGAAGACAGCCATTAGAGGGATCGCCAGGGATGACCTTCTAGGAGGGTTAATGGTGGGTCACTGCTAAACCAAAGAACTTGACCCCAGCAGCCCACCTCCAGAGCATGAAGGCAGCCCCAAAATTCAGAAAACAATACTGTAAAGCAGGCATTCCACCCAGGAGCCTTCTCTCATCATTGCTTCCATACAACGAAGAGCGCAAGATGGAGGAAGGCCAGAGGCATGAAGTAAATCCTTACTTGCACTGTTCTACTGAGAGGAGGTGTGAAACACTAGAAGCACTAACTCTTCAGTCAGGAGGCCTAAGTGAAAATTCTGCCTCTTTTACTCATTCCCTTATTATCTCTAGGGTGGCAGGTGGTACAGTGGAAAGAGGACCAAGCCTAAAGACAGGAAGACCCAAGTTCAAATCTGGCTTCAGACTTAACTAGCTGTACTGCCTTGGGCAAGTGCCTTAACCTCTACTTGCTTCAGGTTTCCCAACTATACAACAGGTATAATAATAGCACCTACTTCCTAGGGTTGTTGTAAATATCAGAAAAGAAATCTGTAAAGTGCCTGGCACACAGGAGGCACTTAAAAAAGGCTTGTTGCCTTAGGTTTCAGTGTTCTCATCTCTGAAATGAAGGGGTCTGGGCTGGATTGTCTCTGAAGTCCCTTCCAGCACTGAATGTATACTCCTATTAAACTGTCACACTCAATGACCCTGCCCATCTAAAAACTGGCCTAAACTTTTAAAATTAAACTATACTACCAAGGTATGCTTCCCAAATGTTATGAACAGGCATGGTCACTGACAGAGAGCATGGCTCAAATTATTTTCTTTGTTATGGAAAGGTTCAAGAGAAGAGAAATGAGGTCAATATAAAAAAAAAGGTTAACAAAAAAGCCTTCTTTTAAAAAGCATCCCCGAATCACAGTATCTTAAGAGATGGGACCTTGTTAAGGGCCATGAAGCACAAGCCCTGCCTCTTGAGGAGATGAGATGATCTCTCCAGACCCTTCCTTCCTGCTCTGACTCCATGCCCTCCACGCTAACCTTCTACATTCTTTGTCCAGGATCCTATGCTCTAAGATCTCTTCCTGCTTTCCAGTAAACACTCAGTCTTATGAATATAAGTCAAGGAGTCTGGATCATGGGCATACTTACTCAACAAGGAATTCTAATGGAGTCCAGGCACCGAAGTCTGCATCAGGCATTGATTTCCTATTCATTGGCGTATCCAGGGTTACCCTGCGGAGAAGAAAGATAAGGCTTTCACTGGTACGCTGTGTTTCTGATAAATGTCCCTCCTTCCAGGGCTGCAACACTGAACCTTGATAAAATCCAAATACCAAGCAATTCCACACTGCATGCTCTACCAACCAAACTGGAGTAGTTGGAAACAAGAAACCATCCAGGAATACTAGAACCTTAGAATCCTCAGCTTCCTTCAAAGCATAGCTCAAACATCCCCATCGAGCTACAGGAGACCTTTCCTGAGTCTAAGTTTCTCCTTTTAGGGAACATCCCTCACCCTAGAAATTATCTTGTTTGTCTATGGACACACTAATTTCTCCCAAAAGAATGTCAGGTTCATGAGGGCAAGAACTCTTCTTTTTTGGTCCCCAGAGCTTCACACAGGGCCTTTCAAATAGTAAGTTTGCTTAATAAATGCTGGTTATACGTCAAGTCATAAGGCATTTATTAAGTGCCTGCTATGTACAAGACCAAAAAGAAAAAAAAAAGGGAGTGGTGTTCATTCTTATTCATTTCAAGCAACATAGAACTATGCCATACAACCCTACACCTTCCCCATCCCACCCCCATATTACTGAATGTCAACTGTGGCCAGGACAGCAGGCCTTGCCCAAAGGATAGTTCTCATAACTCGACTAAGGAAGTGGCTGTGATAGAGCAAGACCCTGCCCATCTAAAAACTGGCCTAAACTTTTAAAAAAAGAACAAGTCTCACACTTACATACCCACAATGAAACTGATGACCAATGATGGCCAGTTCAGAGCTTAGAACGCAGAAGGTACAATTTTCTCTCCAGCCCTCAGAAAAGGTTAAAGAGAGTGATGACTGAATAAAGAGGCTGAAGGGGAGAGACTATTTCTCTTGGGCAAACATAACAGTACCTGTCTTCCACTTCAGGCTGCATATCTAGGGTTAGAGGTAGAAAGTCAAGATCATTTAGCCCCACCATTTTATAGATGACAAAAGTGAGGCTCACAGAGCTCAAGAAATCCTGTTAATTTGGTGTGGACAAGGAGACAAAGCAGCACCTGAGAGTCTAAGACACATCCAGATTCTACCTTCTACTGAACAGAAGCTTCAATGGCATGTATTTCTCTCTCATTCACTCTACTACCCTCATGACACAATATTTTCTAAACATGACATGTGGATTCAAGGGAGGGTCATTCCAGTATAATCCTTCAGTGTACATCAGTCTCAAAAGTTAAGTCAAATATTATATGTTCAATCTACAGAAGTTATTTTCAACACTTATATGTTTGTACTTAGACATTTACTCCAAAAGTCCACCTGTTTGCTTGTCCCATGACTCATTAAATACCCTCATCTTTCAAAAAAAAAAAATCACATGGATGTTTTAATGAAATTCAATCAACCAATAACATCTATCAGTCAAATGCAAAAGATCCTCAGAATATCAAATGGGAGGAATGGTCCAACTTGAATCCAAACCATCTTCTCCAGTATGCCTGGTAACCAGAAAGGAAAGGAAACTATTTTTCACTTGGTAGGCCTAGAATTTCTGCACAGTTCTATCAATTTCCCTAGCACTTGGTACAAAATAAAAAGGACATGAAGTAGCCATGTTGAGTAAAACACCTGAAGGTATTTTAAAACTTAACACCCCCTCCCCAATTTCAAATGAGTTGGTGTTGGGGGAATTTTGTTTTGATCATCTCTTGCCCCAACAAAAAAGAGGAAATGGTAATCTATGTTTTGTGTAATTCCTTCATTAACTCAGTGAACATTTGTTAGTATCCAGTCTATGAAACGCACATGCTAGTTGTTACAAGAGAGCAAAAAATACTAAATAAAAATAAGACACAGGCCAGCCTTCAAGGAGCCCAAAAATTAATTGGAGTGGCAAACACAAGTACAAATTGAGTATAATGTATTGTATGAATATGTGTAATATTTCATATGTATAATATGTGTTATATGTATCATATGAATGTGTATAAGCATAATATACGAACATGTATTAGTGACAGAGTACTATGAGACAAAGTGAATGAGAGATAATTTCCCTTATTTCACAAGACATACCATTTGAGTGGTCTATTGAAGAATTGTCATAGGTTCTCCGATTGCCCAAACCAATTCCCCCATTTTACAGTAGAGGAAACTGAGGCCCAAAGAGGGTCTGACTTACCCAAACTGAACACTCTGTAAGCGTTTGAGGTAAGATTCTAACCTAGGGCTTCCAGACTCCAAGACAAACCCTCTATCCACAACATTATTCTGCCTCCACAGTAGACAGGTCAGAGATGGAATACAGAGGAAGGAATTCCAGACACAGGGGATAACATAAGGAAAAGAATGGTAGTTGGAAAGCCCAGGACATGTTTTGAGGAGGGCAATCTGGGTGGCACTGAAAGTGTGTGATGAGATCAAATATGAGATGAGGCTAGAGAGGGAGTTTGGAGTCAGACTGTAAAGGGCTCTGGAAGCAAAGATAAAGAATCAGACTTCACTTGGTAGCTACTAAGGGTTTGGGAGCAGTGGAGTGACATGACAAGAACTGGGCATTATGTATAATGTTCTGAATAATGAAGCCTACTAAGCAGTCAGAGATTCTTCAGTCCAGTGACACAGGTCTTCTGGCTATTCCACAAACAAGGATTTATCATCAACTTATCTCCGGAGTCCAGGCATTTTCTCTGGTTGTCCTCTATGCCTGGAGAATGCTCTCCCTCTTTAACTGTCTAACAACCTCCCTGGCTTCCTCTAAGCCCCAACTAAAACCCCATCTTCTACCAGAAACCTTCCCCAACCCTTCTTCATTCTAGTGCCTTTACTTTTGTTAATTATTTCCTAGTGATTCTTTATATAACTAACTTTATCTACATTTGTCTGTATGTCTCCCCTGTTAGACTGTCCGTTTCTGCCTTTTATCTCTTCGTATCCCTAGCATTCAGCACATAGTAAACATTTAATAAATGTTTACTGATTGATTCACAAGATTAGAGAGGCAACTTCCCAAAGCCACTTGGTATTCAGAAACAGTTCACTGCTAACGATGGAAAACTTGTCCAAATAAAATAACCAAGGGCATTTTATAACCAAATAAAAGATGAATAGTGTCTATATTTTTAAAAAAAAATCTACACCACAGCGTAATGAAAACATTTTAAAATATACTCAGATTCCACTGAAGTCTGGAATGGCTCCGGTACACTGGTCCCTGGTGGAGAGTGAATCCCAGCTATGCTTGAACATTCATCAAGATAATGGCAAAAGTGATGATGGAGTCACTTACGGAAGCACAGCAATGGCGGCAGAACCCAGTGGCATGCCGCTATTTTCCCCAGCCAGGCTCTGACATAGCTGATGGACTGCTCCCTTGGCCATGCCGTAGCCAATCATTCCTGGGGAGATGGAAAAGAGACAGCTTTGCTTATGACTGGCTGCTGAAGAAATGGTGAACCAGTACAGACATGAGATTCCTTTTTAAAACACACACCTCATCTCAAGAGCTTGGAAAAGAACAATGTCTACTCTTCTCTTTGTCTAAACATGAGCTCTATGCAGAAAAGTTGGCATGAGGTACAGAAGGAAGAGGAATCATTGAATGATCATGTACACAGCTGTTTGGCCCATGCAATCCCAGGTTCTTACCAGCAACAGCTCTTTACAATACCGAGTACAAGGGGGCAGCTAGGTGATACAGTGGATAAAGCACCAGCCCTGGAGTCACAAGGACTGGAGTTCAAATCAGACCTCAGACATTTACTAGTTGTGTAATCCTAGGCAACACACTTTACCCCAATTGCCTCCAAAGAGAGAGTGAGAGAGAGAGAGAGTGTGTGTGTGTCACTTAATCTTTCTGTCCTGAGCAGAGAAGACATTGGAGTAGGAGTCAGAAGAACTAGGTTCATATCCTAGTACTACCACTTACAGTCAAGTGACCTTGGCCAGGACACACAATTGAGCTGAGTTCAATTTCTTCATCCATGATATTCTGAGAGTCTTACATGGAACAGTGAAAAAATTGGTACTACCTAACACTCACTATACGCTTAGCACTTTGAAAATATTATCATATTTGAGACTCACACAACCCTATGAGGTGGATGCTATCATCATCCCTATTTTACTGATGAGGAAACTGAGGCAAAAAGAAGTCTTGTCCCGGGTAAGTGTCTGAGGCCAAATTTGAACTCAAGTCTCCCTGACTCCAAGTTCAGTGCTCTATTCACTGCACCAGCTGGAGTATTAGCTCTGAAGTCACAAGACACAGACTCAAATCTTACCTGTGACACTTACTCCCTGTGGGACCTTAGTCAAGTCATTTAACCTCCCCAGGCCTGTTTCCTCTTCTGTAAAATAATAGGGTTGGACAAGAGGGTCTCTGAAGTTTCCTCTATCTCTAGGTCTAGGATCCTAAGTAGTTGTAAAGAAATGAACAAGTACATGAGAAAGTACTAGGAAAACCATAAAGTATTCAACAAGTCGATGGAACATTCTCAAAATTATAACAAATGCCAGGAAGAGAGGGAGCTTTGTGTAAGAGGGGCTTCCAAAAGTTATCAACTATTCAGGAACAGAAATCCTAACTCCTCAGCCTTAAAGGGAGGAGAAAGAAGCAGATATATCTTTTTTTCATCATGTATAACTAAGACTCCACTAGACATGAAGGGAAACATTGGTTTCTTTGTCTTAATATTCTCAAGATGTATCATCTCTGCATTTCAGAGATGAAGAATCCTCGCCAAGAAGTCTTTCAAAAATAATATGACTATGGGGTGTGTGGTTTTTTCTTAGAACACTATTCTGCTCCCCTCTTGGGTTACAACATACAGAAAGCCTCTGACCCAAGCAACAGTATTAGTCCTAAGGTAGGGCACTCTCAGGTGGTCAACACGGACTATCTTTTTGTGTAAGACATGTGGTAGGCACTGTAGGTAATAGAAAAATTTGTGAGCGCTAAGGACTGCCTTCATGGAGTTTATGTCAACAGCAGAAAGAAGACAGGAGCCCAGAGAGAACAGGGTAAGAGTAGCCGCACAGGGTGGTGCCTAATTCTGACTGACCAAAGATGAAATGATTGCTGAAGGAGAAAGTGGTGTGAACCTTGGGGAGAAGTGATCACTCTCTCTTAGAATCTGAGATGGAGAAGAGAGCCAAGTGGAGCCCAGAAAGTAGCTGGCACTTCAGAGATCAGGTTTCAGAGTTTAGAGAAAAGCCAGGTAAAAGACCACAGCCTCTGACTTTGCATATCTGTGGAGTTTTACTTTGCTGCTGTTCATTTGTGATGGTGCCTCATCTGCTCAATCATTCACACTTCCCAAGACTGCCTTAAAGAGCCAAAAAAAAGGTTTGAAATCAAGCTAATGGAGCTGCTGTGACAGGGAAAGCTAGGCTGGTGTATCCTCTATCTCAGGCCGGATGGGGAAAGGAGAGAAAGAAAACATAAAATGCTTACAAATTGCAAAAAGAATAATAAAACTAGATTTGTGAAGGTTTTTGAAGGACCCCATAGCCTAAAATTCTACAGGGGAATGAAATCCAAGAGGAATGAGATGCTCTCAAGAATGAAACTCTGAAGACACAAAGGAAAAGCAATTCTTCCATGAAAACGTCCAAGTCCACTTCTAGCTGAGGGGGAGAGGGAAGGCAGTGTGAAAGCAGTGCTTTAAAGGGGAGGGAGGGACCGCATACGAGCTAGAAACTTAGCCTGCTTTTAAGAGAACAGCAACATAGAACTCCAGCAAGATGAAGATTCTCGTGTATCCTTATCTTTGAGGAAAGATGCTCACCTGGAATACCAGTTAAGATGCTGCTCCCATCCAAGGTTTTATACTTTAAAAAAAAAAAAAAGCCTCAAAGACAATAGTCTCCTGCCCTCCTTACTTTGGGAAAAAAACAAATCTCAAACGAATACCTTGGAGTCAGAGATGCTTCAGATTCTGGTGTTGAATCAGCTCACTCTTTCCAAGGAAGTCTTAAAGATCAAAGGAAAAGGTTTAAAATCAAGATAGACTGGCTGTGATGGGGAAGGTGTGGGCAGTGCGGCCTCACCTCAGGCTGGTGGGAACCAGCAAGGTCAAATAAGGACAGAAGTGGACTTGGAGTCAGGGGACTTGGGTTCTGGGCCCAGCTCCCCTCTCTGATTTTACTTTAATTGATCTAAAAAGCTAGGAGTAATAAGGACTACCTAACAACCCCAGGAATGCCGTGAGGGATGACACGTGATGGTATCTCTACAAGGCGTAGCAGCTACCACTGCTATGATTATTTTTAATGCTGCTATTATTTTTGTTATCAAGAACTACAGCCTCCTTAAGAATACAGCTGCAAGACTCCCTGTACATAAATTTGGATCATCCATTTCCTACACTGATATATATCCTAAATATATCCTATATATATATATCCTATATATCCTATATATATTCCTAAACAATTCATATATAATTCAACAAACATGCATCAGTGGGCTACTTTGTTCAGCTGAGAAAAATAAAAACTGCCCCAAGTTAGCCTACATTCTTACCATCTAATAGGAAACCCAACATATAAATAAATAATAAAAGATAATTTGAGAAGGGACACAAGGTCCTAACAACCAGAGAAAACAGAAAAAGCTTTCAACAGAAGGTACCACCTAATCCTGAGGAAAGCTAAGGATTCTAAGTGGAGGAGAGGTTAGAACATAATCTATACCTGGAGGACAGACAGTACAAAGGCATGGAGGTGGAAGATGGAACAGCACATAGACTCCTTTTGCATGCGGAAAGGGAAGTAATGTGAACTAAATCTAAAATGGTACTGGTTCTAGATTGCAGAGGGCCTTAAAGGTCAAGATCAGGACTCTGCATTTTACTCTTGAAGACATAGAAAGCCTTGAAGGTTCCTGATAAAGGACATGCCATAATCAGATTTGTGCTTTGATGATATCTGCTTGATGGCAGTGTGAAGATGGGAGAGGGGAGAGAAGGGAATTCTTTCCCCATTTTTGTAATAGCCCCTATTACAAAAACACAGCCAAGAAGTGATGATGACTTGAACTCACTATGGTGACAATTTGAATGGCCAGAAGGCAAAGACAATATCTCAGTTCTACCATCTGGATAGCCAAGTGACCTTGGGCAGGACACCCAACTTCTCTGAGCTCAAATTCTTCATCCATAAAACTTTGAGAGACTTGTGCACTACACAATGAAAATAATAACAGCAGCTAACATTTATAGCACTTACTACTATATGCTGAGAATTTTGACAATATTATGTAGAGGGAAGACAGGATGTGGGGAAATGAAAGAGAGACAAGTGTTGAGGCTGATGTTTAGGTTGTGGATCTAGGTGACTGAAAAAATGGTCTCTGGGGGCCAAGAGGAAGAAGACAGAATGAGATCTGGTGAGTGTGATGATCTTCTGACAGGACATCCAGATGGAGCTGTCCAACAGATAGCTAGCAATGTGGACCTGGAACGTAAGAGAGAAAGCAGGGCCAGACACAAAGATCTGCGTTTATCTGAACAGAAATGATACCCAAGCCTGCAGGAGTTGAAGAAGTCACCAAGAGAGAAGACAGAGAAAGAGAAGACTGTCTAGCACAGAGCCCTGGGGGTCACTCAGTTAAGGAGTGAAAAGAAAATAGATCCAGCAAAGGATTCTGAGAAACAGACAAGCACGGAAGAGAACGAGGAGTTCATCAGAATCATGAAAGCCCACAGACGAGAGAAAACTAGGAGGGAGTGGTCACCAATGTCAAGAGCTTCAGAGTTCCACAAGGATAAGAACTGAGAGAAGTCCAAAGATCACTGGTAACCTTGTTTCAACTCAACCTTCCAGTTGAGCAATGGGGTCAAAAGTGAAACTGCAAGAGATTGAGAAATAAGTGGGCAGTAAGAAAAAAGAAATGAGAATCTAGAGGAAATAAGTATAGTTGTCTACAAACATAATTGTTGTCTGCAAGAATAATTCAAATTCAGTACCTGTAGAAATAATACTCATGAGTGGAGAAAAAGAAAAAAAAATCTATCCATACATCTTCTAGGGTGCCATAAAGCAAAAATTCAGGGATACTTTCTTAAAGAGCCAGAATTTAACCAGAGCTGGGTTTGACCACTCACCGAATTAGCTCATCAATACTTTTGCCCTAGAAAGGAGCACATTTAGGTTTGGATAGACAAGTGGTCTGGGTCCAGAAATTAATAGGACAAGAGGTTTAATGATTTGGGGAGATACTATGAAGCCATTTCTAAAATACCAGGCAGTTATCTGCAATAAGACTCATCTTTTTATTTTATTTTTTACCCAATTTTTCCCCAATTTTTTTAACATTTTTATTTAAAGTTTTGACTTTCAAATTCTATCCCTCCCTCCACCCCTCCCTCCCCTGAGATGGTAAGCAATCAGATATAGGTTATACCCATGCAATCATGTAAAACATTTCCACATTAGTCATTGTGTACAAGAAGACTCGACTAAAAGGAAAAAAATGAAAGTGAAAAATAACATGTTTTAGTCTGTATTCAATCAATATCAGCTCTTTCTCTGGAGGCAGATAGTACTTTATCATTAATCCTTATCAGGCCTATCTTTTTAACACCCAAAGTCTCCCAGTGATATTACAAGTTTCTGGATAATAAACACCATGGTCTCAGAGGAATCACAACTGCCAGGGTCCCAAAGAGCAAAACAGAAAGACAGTGAGTGCAAATAAGGTACAGACTATTCCCAATAATCCCAGACATGATGTAAAAAAGCAGTACTGTAAACAAAAGTGGGCTGGGGGGTCTTTTACAATGGGAAGAAAGAAGCAGAAAGAAAAAACAAACATTTCTGTTAATTTTTTTAAAATCAAATTTAAATTTTATAAAAGGAGAAGAAAGTGGGCTGGTCTAGTATCAAGACTGTTACTTGTTGGCACATGTTACTCTTATCAGGTAAATTGAAGAGTGAAGTAAACATGGCTCCTGTTCCTAAAATCTGAATGCACAGAAAACTATGAGACTGTACTTAAACAATCTTAACACAAATAAGGCCAGTAAAGGCCTGTTTAGACTACAACCCACTTTTGGAGTAACAAGAGTTCATGAAAAACAGCAGCCCAGAGAGGAAAACCTATGACTGCTCCAACAAAGAGGCATAATTGCAAAATGGGGCCAAGTCCTCAGCAAGGTATTTATTTGTTCTAGACAAACAACTACCATGTTTCACAATTTCACTGGCATCTCTGCTTAATCAGCTGCACGTGTTTCCAAGAGGCCAGCGGGAATCCTTGATGACTTAGAATCTTCAGAGGGACTGAAACCTTCCAGCTCACAACATGAAAGAGAATTAAATTCAAGGCCCTGAACCTCCCCAAAGAGCATCAAGGGAATTCTCTCCAAAAGTTCACTTTTTATTTTCATTTTAAACAAGAAGTGATCCGAGTACTTTCTGGAGGGAGAAAACAACCAAGTAACTGGTACATAACAGGTAACAGCTTCATCCTGTGGATCCAATTT
Source organism: Potorous gilbertii (assembly GCA_028658325.1). Taxonomy (NCBI): domain Eukaryota; kingdom Metazoa; phylum Chordata; class Mammalia; order Diprotodontia; family Potoroidae; genus Potorous; species Potorous gilbertii. Next base: position 211,899,913 of record CM053772.1, on the reverse strand, counting down.
AAGCAGTACGGTGGGAAGGCTGGGGTGGGAGTAGGGGGAGGGGGAATGTTTCCTCTCTGACAAATGAGCTACAGAACTTTTCTTTCTAATTTTCAGTCACTGCATCTTTAAATATTCATAGGTCATCATTACCATTAATAATTTTTTTTAACACTAGTAGAATGTAAAGCAAAATACTTAGTACAGATGAAAGAAAAGTTTTACCCTGTTGTGTTGGGGAAATGCATCACCTAAATCTCTCAGTTCAGTCACGATGCTCTCAGACACACGGCCTGTGACTGAGCCCATACTAAAATTGCCTCCAGCTTGGAAGGACTTCCCCCAAGTTATCCCCCACCAAAGGAGCCCTGGAGAACTATAGGTCCCCTCTTCACTACACACCATCTAGTAAAAGAATCTTTGCAAGAAACAGAGAAGGCGTTTGGAGATTTTTTTTCCTTTCTTTTTTCTTAAGTAACTTTACTGTTTCTCTAAATTGTTGACTAAATCCTGCTGGCCTGAAGGGATGGTTAATCCTGACTCCTCTAGATTTAAATTGCTTGCAGGCTTCCCTGGCCTGGACCTGCCTAAGGTGTACAGGGGAAATGAGACGTGAACTGGCACAGCCCTGTTCACAATATCTAGGGCAGACTGAAGGTCATCTAACAAGGGCAGGTCAAGTGCAGAAGCTGTAACGATGAGCAACACAATTTTTGCCTCCTCTTCAAAAGTTTCAACTCGGAGAAAGTTGATGTGTCAATGACGATAAAACCATTTCAGAGGGGGGCAGGGTAGAAAACATTTGTCTCAATTCCTACAAAGGTTCCCTTTTTATTCATCCCCATACTTGTTTTCTAATTGCCTCCACTACATACATGCTAAATAAAAAAGCAGAGTTCACTTACTTTACTTGTTTGACATCTAAATGAGAGGCAGCATAGACCAGTGGTTAGAAGGGTAACCTCAAAGTCAGAATACCTGGGTTCAAGGCACCAGCTTGTGATCCTGGACAACTCACTTAACCCTAATGTCCTGGGCAACTTTCTAACTTAATTTGTTTAATTTTCCCCAATTATGTGTAAAAACAATTTTTTAATTCTTTTTAATTTTTGAGTTCCAAATTCTCTCCCTCCTTCCCTTCCCCCTTCATCGAGAATGCAAGCAAACAGGCAATTTTAACTTTCTAAGACTATATGCTACACAGGTACCAACCTGAGGCGAGGGAGGAGGGGAGGAGAAGCCTGGAGGGGGCCTATCTCATCTGAGAATTTCTATGCCAATGCAATCACCAATCCAGTCCTTTAGCCCTCAATCTCTAACATACATCTGATTACTATACTGGCTAAAGACTGGGCCCCAGTACTTGAGAGATTCTAAGCTATTCTGCAATATTTAATTGGCAATTTTTTACACAGGTCGACGGGTAAGAATGACTATGTAGTAAAAGTTTTACAGTTGAGAGCTAAATTAAACTCCTAAAATGACACTAAAAACTCTCTTCCTCTTCCTGAGTATGCCTATAAGAATAAAGGAAATAAAAGCCTAGTGAACAATTTTCTGGAAGAAATTATAATAAGCAAAGGGAGGAAGAAAGAGGATTCCACATAACTGCGCCCCAGTGAGATCACTCCCCTCCCAACTGTGAGGGAAGTACACAGGAGGCATTTCATAAATTAAAAAAGGGATTAACAAACTTTATTTATTTTGCTTGACTATGCTTATTATTTCTTTCAAGGTAGGGCTTCTAAGAGGGAAGAGGAAAAGGACAAGAGGGAGGTAGGAAGGAAACAGAAGGTAAATGCATAGAGGAAGGAAAGAGCAAGAGAGAGAGAGAAAGTAGGGAGAGGGAAAGAGGGAGAAGAGAGGAAAAAAGAAGAGAGAAGGAAAGGAGAGAATAAAAGAAGGGAAGGGAAATTAACAAAACTTTTTTAAATACACTAAAAAAAGGGAAGGGAAATTAACAAAACATTTTTTAAATACACTAAAAAAAAAAAAAAAAAGGTCCAGCAGGGCAATATAATTACTTCTGTGTAAACCATTATATACTTTAAAAAACTGTTAACAGAAGTTCTATTCCACAAACAATTCCCTCCTGTTCTTGTGTAATAAAAAGTTCATTTTGTTGATTATTATTAATTACAAAAAATATTTTTAGAAGAAAATACTTCACTAACTGGTAACTGATCCAAATTTCTCCTGTGAACTAGGAAATCGGCCAAGATCTAGGAGGGCAGGTCTAATGCTCTCATTGACAAGTCAGTGGGATTGGGCTCAATCCCACCTGATACTGCCTAGGTAAACCTGGCAAGTCACTCCAACTCCCTTGGTCCCGTTTTCCTCTTCTGTGAAATACAGAGTTGAACCAGATGATGTGTGAGGTGACTTCCAGTTCTTTATCTGTGATCCCTGAATTACTATATGATGTATGTTATACCCGAAACAAAAGGGGAGGCTAATAAAGATTAGGATTTCTCAGTCTGTGAAACCAAGAAGGGATATGATCAGCCAGAAACACACCAACGCCCCTCCCTGCAGGAAGAGTCTGGAGTGGTTTAATCAGAAATTATGGCATGGCCATGGGAGAGGGTAGGGAGGGGGGAGCAAAGATAAAGGTAGTTTGGGGTTATGGGTCATCTCAGGTTAGCACAGGTGTGGTGAAGCACTGAGGCTCTGGATGACTAGAGGGGCAGGGGATAAACCCCATCAAAAACTGAAAACCAGCTGCATAAATGGAGGTGAGACACCCCAGAGGGAGGTGATTGGTGCGCCAAACTCCAGAACATGAAAATTAGGAGATACGCTCTTGAAACCGGAAAGATGTCATTATAAAATAAGAGGAAATTTTTTCCTCTATTCGAGGGGGATTAATAGAAGCATCTCATTATGCCACTATTCCCATTCCTACGTGGAAGAAACTTAAGGAAAAAAAAGAAGATTCAAAAAGAGCTTAGAAAAATTTATGGAGGTCCATAAAGATCTTTCAAGGGAAATAAGGAGTGATCAAAGCCTAACACAATCTTAAGGTCAAGACCACAAAGGATAAAACAACCCCCCAAATTCCCAAAATCCTAACCACATCCAATTTTACCAACGTTCTCCCCCAGTCGCTATCACTACTTAGCTGTCTGGTCGACTCACCTGGCGTTCCATCTAAAGCAGCCTTAGCCCCGGCCAAGGTCAGAAGGCCTCCATCCTTGAGGTGTTTGGTTGCAAGGTGACTAGAAATGGTTGAGGTCCACATGCTCTGTTTCCACATCAAGTCACAGTTTTTATAGAGAGCTGCGGGTGGGGGGGGGGGGGGGGG
>CM053772.1:211881603-211896530 GCA_028658325.1 Potorous gilbertii | reverse complement strand
TTGGAGAAACTGTGAATATTTATCCTGAAGAAAAGAAGGCTTAAAGGCCCATGCTGACTGCCTTCAGTTGAAGGGTTATCCAATGTAAAAGAAATAAAACACATCCTGTTTGTTCCAGAAGGCAGAATTAAAAGAAGGAACAAGGAGGAGGAAGAGAAAAAGGGAAAAGGAAGAAAACAGAAGGAAAAAGAGGAGAAGGAGAAAGGAACAAGAGCTATCACCTATGTAGGGTCCTGATGTTTTCAAGGCTCTGCATACATACTCTCACTGGATACCCATCACACCTCAGTAAGGGAGGGGCTGTTGACATCCCTATTTCACAGATAAGAACACTGAGGCTGAGAGTGTAACCTTACAGACTGAACCAGGGTCACAAAGTACTTGGCTTAGGAAGACATTTAGACTTGATGTAATCATCAGTGCTATTCCAAAGTGAATTGAGCTCCCCGTCATTAGAGGTCTTCAAGGCAGGCAAACACATCTTAGGTGAGTTGAAGGGGATTTTTGTTCTGGCACAGGTTGGTCTAAATGGTTTCTGAGGTCCCTTCCAACTCTGAGCTTCCTTGTTGTATAAAACAGCATCCTTCAGAGCTCTGGTGTTATTATGTGAATAGACACGCCATGAGAAAATTGTTAGTAACATTTGTCCCTCTATTAAATATTAAATCACGTAAGCAAACCTACTGAAAATATGCAGTGATTTTTATATGAAAATGTATTTCATTTCCTGCTGTAAAATTTCCCTACATATTGTTGTTGTTGTTGAGTTGTGTCAGACTCCTCATGGCCCTGTGCACCATAATGTCTGTCTATAGGGTTTTCTTGGTAAAGACACTGAAATGGTTTGCTATTTTCTTCCCCAGCTCACTTCACAGATGAGGAAACTTAAGTGCCCAAGGTCACATACAGCTAGTAACCGTCTGAGTGTGGATCTGAACTGAGGAAGATGAGTCTTCCTGACTCCAAGGCCAGCACTGTACTCGCTGTGTTACCTAGCAGCCTGCAAAGGGCAATGTAAACAAATTGGACACACACACACACACACACACACCCCACCCCCTACCTCCTTACTTTATGCCTCTTATCTACTTGTATTCTAGTCTGAATCATGGATACTCATGTGACCTTGGACAAGTCATTCTATCTCTTGGTGCCCCAGGCAACTCGCTAAAGCCCCTAAGCGACAGATGAATCACCAATCTGCATAGGTAAAGGGAATTTCCATACCAGGAGTTGCCTACAGTAATGAAGCAGCCAGGTAGCACAGTGGATGAAGTGCCCTTGATGAGCTCAAACCTGGCCTCAGACACTTACCAGCTTTTACCTAAGTAAGTAGCAAGTTACTTAACCTCTGTTTGCCTACAGTTTCCTCAACTATAAAATGGGGCTAATCACAGCATTTACCTCAAAGGGGCATCATGAAGATTAAGTAACATTTCTAAAAGGGCTTAGCACAGTTCCTGTTTCAGAGCAGCTCCTATATAAATGTTTATTCTCCCTGTTCCCTAAAGAATCTACCCCCCACCCCTGCCAAATAGAATCCTAATAATCGAAGCTGTACCAAAACAACAAGATTTGCCTCATTAGGTAGGGAGTTTTCCATCACTGCAGGTCTTCCAAGTAGAAACTAGAGGACAACTTTTCAGGAATGCTGAGGAGAATTCCTGTTTGGGGGTCAGATCCCTATAACCTAATGCTTCTGCTCCATTCCTATCATGGCCTCCTCATTTAGCAAACACATTTCCTCCTGTCTCCCTGGGCTTTGTGGAATGTGAAGAAGGCCAAGGTTTCATGCAACCTGTTCTTCGTAGAGAAATTGTTTGCAAATGATTCCATGTCTAAGTGGTGCACAGCAAGTGCCCACCTGGTCTTACTTGGCCAAAACGGCAAAAGATTCTGCCACTGACCAATGGAATCCAACAGTCCTCTAACACCATTTGATGGCCTCTGTCCCTATGCTCTTCTTACTCAGGTAGTAGCAACAGTATCACCTTTACATTTGAACTCCAGCCAAGACAGGAATCAAGAGACTATCTATGAATTTATATCAAATTGTTTTTTCTCCCCCATCAAATGAAAAGCTTCAATCCTTTATCCTTCTTGTAATAATACAGCTTCTTACGAGAAATGTTATTTTTCAAAATTAAATGTGAAATTTTTAGCCATTAGATTATTATACTTTGCTGAATGGGCTTAAATACAAAGATTGTTATACTTTATGGAAGAATATTGTATTTATAAGACCCAATGTATCTAATAAAGCTTAAACCTATTATAAGAATCTGTAAGAATATCCCCAAATAGTCATTAAATTGGACTTTTACACAGTCATAACTTTTTATGGCTAGGCTTTTAATGCCAGCTTTAAATTCTTCTATAAAAGGGAAGTCAAGATTGTAATTCCACACTTAATTCTAATACTTGGGCCTTGAGTCATTTCAAATATCAAGGCATTTGTTATTAAATGGATCAAAAAAATGTAAAATTTGATTGGTCAAACTAATGCACTACTAGACAAATTGAGAATTCATATAACCACTTCTGGCAAACAATCGAAATTATAAATGAAAAGTAACTAAGCTGTTCATACCCTTTGAGTATTTATAACAGAAAGGTCCTAGATACAGCCTCTTCTGAAGAAACAAAAAACCAAAAACAGAATAGTCACACCTACTGTGTGGTTTTAATACAAAGAGCTATTACTAAACTATAAAGAAATGATAAATAAAAGGAATTCAGTAAGGTTTGTATGCAACACAATGCACCACAGGAAAAGCACAGGTTCTAGACTGGGGGAACCTAAGTTCGAGGATCACTTCTGACACTTGGTATCTGTATGACCTTGGGCAAGGCCCACAAGAACTTCCCGGGGCCTCAGTTTAGCCATCTGTAAAGCAAGGTGTTTGATCTAGGAAGCCTCTGAAGTATTCTTCAGTTCTAAATTCATGATCCTATGACTTTACATGACACAGAGTAAAGAAAACAGAATGAAGGAGAAGCAGTTCCAGCAAGATCACAAGGTAAAGGACATGGAAGGAGACACGGAACCACTGAACAGGAATCAACAGTCTTTGTCCTAGAGAGTTGGGAAGGAAACACACCTTCCTCCCCTGAGCACTGGAGAGGGGACTATGAATATGGCATAAGGGATACCTTCTAACCTGAAAGAACAGGGACCAGTTTTGCTCCACAGATATAAGGAAGCTCAGAAGAATGCTGTCAACAGAAAGGTCAGATAGTACACTATGACTGTTATTTTTAATATATACCACTGCCATATAAATGAATTCCTTTTGTGGTCTCCTCAACCTCTGCAGCCTGCAGGTGCTGATGTTGCTATCAGCATTGGTAACCAGTGTGGGGTTGAGCAACATGAAGTGCGATGTGACCAGGAGCCCTGTGTTCCACCAAAAACTACCTCAGCTCCAGACGCCCCATCATCAGGAGCCTGAGGGCTTCCATCCCCTCCACTGGAACCAAAGATAAGAATCTGACCAGAACTGGAATTGAAGGAAGAACAGTCTGTCTCTGCCTCCATATACTCCCTTAACTTCTCTCATCTTCCCAGTAGTAAAAAGTTAAAACAGTTTCCTGTATATGTTCTCATTTAATTCAATTTAATAAACATTTATTAAGCACCTGCAGGGTTCTGATGTCACAGATAATGAAGAGTTCCTGCTCTCTAAGGAGGGAAGAGAAACATAAATAGATAACCACATTAATGATAAATTTAATCATCTTAAGCCTCGGACAATTCCTGTAAGGTAACAGTCTATACTAGGAGAAAGTGGGGAGCAAAACAATAATAGAATAGAAGGTTCAAATCCCAACTTGATCAACTAATAATAGAACCTTTGGGAAGTTATCCTTTTTTCAGGCTATAACTAAGGGAAATGACTTGGAAGACCTCTAAAGCCCCTTTTAGGTCTAAAATCCTATGATTCTATTACCTTCACTTGACAGACTAGGAATGGGAAGCTAGGTGGCACAGTGGATAGAATGCCTAGCTTGGAGTCAGGAAGACTCATCTTCCTGAGTTCAAATCCAGCCTCATGCACTTACTCGCTGTGTGACTCTGGACAAGTCACTTAATCCTGTTTGCTTCAGTGTCCATCAGAAGGAAATGGTAAACCACTGTATCTCTGCCATGGGGTCACAGATGCAACTGAATCACAAATAGAAAGGGAGAAAGAGGCTAAACCTGAGTGACCACAATGATACCAGCCACCACTCACTAAACTGGTGGTTTAAGAATTAATCTAGCCTGATCACCCAACCATGAAATCCAAGGTGGTAGGTGGCATAATCTATGGCCAGCAGAAGTAGCAAAGAGCAAGGAACAAGTTTACACTGGCAAGGCATGGGATATCTTTTCTGAAGCACCTTCTATAGGGACCCAGTGAGGGCTCTGCTCAGACTGATTTTTTCCATTTTCAGAGTAAGCATTTTCACCTTAGATATCTGCAATCTGCTACAAATCCAGGCTTCATTGTTTGGCCCTCTCTCCAAACTTAAGAAAATGGTAAAAGAGAAGACTGAATTTAAAAGTGCCTGTGGCTGTTACCTCCCCTGCTGAGCCAATGAGTATTTACCAGAAGACTTCTGTGTTGATCTACAAACAACCATCAGGGAATAAATTCACCCCAGATGGGAGGGGTGGTGACTGTACTATGATGATGATGATGACAATGGTATATTTTATATATCACTTCAAGTTTGCAAACCTTCATAACCTCATCTGAGCCCCACAACATCCTGAGCCTGGGCTACCAACAGGGGCAAGGAGCAGAGGAAGGAGAAAGCCCAGGACTTTGTGTCAGAAGACCTGGCCTAGGCTGCAGCACCAGCTCCACCACCTACTGTGTGCCCGTGGACAACAGGTTTAACTCCTTCAAAGCACTGGCCTTCAGTTATCCACAGAGTGGAAAGATACTCCTTTTTTAAACCATAAAATGCTTTGTAAATGAGTTGTTATTACTGCAAATGTATAAGCTAAGAACCCTTGAGCATGGCAATGACCCATGGTAACCTCACAGGACTGATGGGGACGCAGCCTCCTGCCTCTTAGCAACAGTGGTGAACTTTTCTTTGAAGGAAAGGGTATGTATTTTGACATATTATTGATGTATTGATTTTTTTTTGTTTATTTAATATAAAGAAATAGTCTACTTGGGAGATAGGATGGGGGAGTTATTGGGAAAGAAAAGGATGGAAAAAGTGAGGAAGGGAGAGAGGAAGAAAGGGAAGAAAGGGAGAGAAGAAAAAAAGAAGGCAGGGAGGGAAAGAGGCAGGAAGGAAGACTTACTAAAGGCATACTGTGTGCCAAGATGTACTGAGCACTGGGGATAAAACACAAACCCCACAGTCTGCCTTATTACTTTCTAATGGAGAAGACAACCCATACAGACGAATAGAGGCCAGAGAGAGGTATTTTGGTCTGACAGAGATAATGATGTTTTATAAGAACATACAAAAACAGACAAAGAGAGATTGTAATTATGATGAAAGGTGTCTGCAAAACAGAGCCAGCTGAACACAGAGCCCATTTTGCTAAATCATTAGTACGATCCACCCACCTCCAATGGGAGTCTGTTTCTTGATAATTACCTGAATTACACACTGATGTTCAAGGAACAACAGACAGACCCAGGCCCAGGAGGAATTAATATCCTGGGCACAACAGAATGACAGTGGTTTTCAAAACACAAATAGACACGTTGTGGGGAGCAGGGGACGAGAAGAGCAGCCTTTCCCTGTAGTTGCTCTGAGCACTGCCTTCCTTCTGAGATCATCCCCAATGTATGCTGGATGTGCGTGCTAACTGATAGAACAGGAAGACGGATGTCAAACCTTGCTTGCATCTCCTCATGTCCTATCATGCAGAAGTACATGTGACCAAATCAGCAAGTCTTTGTGAAAAGAAATAAACCCATTTACAGTCATAGGGAAATGCGTGACTCCTGACCTACAGAATACCTCCTCATATCTAGTGTGCTCTGGGCTTCTTAAACTTTATCCACTGGAGACCCCTTTTCATTTAGGCAGTTAGTGGATCTAACATGGCCTGAAGGGGTTATACAAAGTGTACATGCTTGTCTTCAGAAACAAGGATGCAATGAAGTCGTTCCATACAGGCAAGCACTGCCAGAAACACCTCTGACTTGTTACATATTTAATTTTTATTAATTTTTGATCACTGTGAATTCAGAAACCTTTGACTGTTGCTAAATTTTTCAAGGTCATGACACAGTTTAAGAAGTGGTCTACAGCAGAGATGTCAAACATGTGCCCCGCCCCCCATCCTTCCAGAGCTCGGCCTTAATCAGATTAAAATGTAACTGGGAGATATTTAACAAAATAAAGATACAACAGGGCACAAATAATGTCAATCGGTGGTTTTCTAAGTCATTAAGTGGCCCAGAGGGCACGTAACATACTGTCTAGCAGCCCCCATTTTTATCTGGTTCGGATACCATTGGGTTACACAGAGCAGGCACATAATACATGTTTGGTGAATGGAACGGAATTACTCAAAGACCATCTGCTTGCTAATGAAAGGAAGCGCTGGCCTCTCAGTCAGCATCAGCAGCATTTAAAATGGGCTTTTTTTTCTTCTGAACTCGGTATTTCGTTATTTTCCTATCATCCTCTGGGCTGCACCTGTAGTTATGGTAGTGACCCCCACAGGCTCAGGAATCCTTGTGCACCTACTACCCAAACACTGGCTCCCTGGTGGGGGGTGGGAGGAGACACCTCAGCTACCTTTGTCTCTCTCCCAGTGCCTAGCACATGGAAGGACAATGTGTTGAACAAATGGAGGAATGAATCATGCAGAAAGAAAAAGGCTTACATTTAGCTTTGGCACTGCCTCCTGCCCATCCTCCAGCCACACAAAGAATTGCATCCACCTTCTTATCGCCCAAAAGCTTCCCCACATCAGCAGTCACCTTCAACAGAGGGAAACAAAGTTTTGCGGATTTTTTAATTTGTTTTGTTTTCTAAGATTTTACTTTATTTTTAATTCATAGAATAAAATAAGCATTTCCATACCATAGTACAATAAAAAAAAATGATCCTACAGGAAACAGCAAATCTACTGTGCACAACTGACTACTGCCTTTCAAATATACAACAAAAATTAACATGTAAACTTTTTTCTCCCCCCCTCCCCCAACCCAGGACAACCACTAAAAGGACCAAACCTGAATAGGCTTCTATTGGCCCAAGTTCTTGAGCTCCTTTTAACTTATTTTAATCAATTTCTAATGAACAGACTATAAAGTGAGATGCCTTATGCCTGAATTCTGAATAACCTTATGATGAAACTCTGTGGATCTCAGAGAACCAATTAATTAATGGCAGCCACAAACTAGGTGATCGTCAGACAATCAAAAAGTCAACAAGCATGATTTACTCAGTCTGCCTCTGTTTCCTCCTCTATAAAATGGGGTTAACAACAGTACCCACCTCTCAGGCTTGTGGTGAGGATAAAATGGTATACTATTTGTAAAGCTCTTTGCAAATCTGTAAAACTTTTAAATTTGTAAAACACCATATAAATGCTGGCTGCTATAATTATCATATTAGAGTAGAAAGAAGACCCTGGAAGTCAACTAGTGTACGCTTTTCATTTTACAAACGAGAAACCTAACCCTAAAGAGAGTGAAAGATGGATGCAAGGACATAATGCTGGTAGTGAGTGGCAAGCCTGGGATGGGAACCCAGGTTGTCTGAATCCAAACCCAGCGCTCTACCCACCCCACTCTTGGCTTTGAAGACGTATTTGAAGCATTCCACTTTTTCATCACATCCCAGAACAAAATGCCCATGTTGTTCCGGATGTCTCAGAATGCCAGGAACATCTTTGATTGCTACTGTGCGCTTCTTCTTAAATCAAGATGATATTTCCCCATCCCACGCTCCTCCTGCCAACCTCTTGGCCTAAATCACTCCTCTGCAGATAAGGTTTTAAAGGTTCATTTCCTCCTCGTTTTGTTTTTTTTTTAACCCATTCCATGCCTTTGAAGAGAGACCCATTTCCCTTGGCTCCTACTTTCCCATTTTATCACCGCCTACTTAGGACATGGCTCCAATCTCCCCCATACTCATCCTTAAGCACCATATTCCCCTTGCTGATTATCTCTACCCCTGATGTAGAGAACCATTCTCCTCTCCCCAGGCATTTGTGCACATTATGCTTACAATGGTACAGAACCAGCTGTTACCCACCGGGTCTTGTATATTTCAGAAAATGCACATGGAGTAGTGGCGCACCACTCAAATTCTTGAAGGACTGTTATTTTCCATCGCCTATAGTTTTTCTGGGATCGGAAGCTTTCGCTTCATTGTCTGCTAATTGCTATCTATTAGGTGTATTTCCCTCCTCAGATGTATGATTTTATACCTTTGGGGAGGGGAAGAGAGGAAATCTTACTCCTTTCCTCATCTCCTTTTCTATTCATACATTTCTCTAATGAGGAATGGCAGTGGTTTTCATTATAACATTTAAAGTTGTATTTCAGGGAGGATTCCTCACTCATTTCCTACACCCCACCCTCATCTCTATCTGCTAAATCCTAACTAACTATCCTTCAATAATCTATTTCATAAACTTTCCCTCATACCTACTCTCTCCCCACCCTATCCCAGTAACTGCTCCCTCTTGTGAACCCTCAAGAAACTTATACCACTTCTATTATCTACTGATCCTGTTTTATTTCAGTAGCACTCAGTTCAGAGGGAGGAAACCTCCCTGGAAGAGTTATACATCAGGGTTCTCCTCTGTAAAATGAGACTGATAATACTTACTACCTACAGCCACAGTGTTATTTTGAGGATCATATTAGACAATACATTTAAAAGCACAGTTCTGCGAATTATTCTACAGATACTAGTTAAGTTAGTCATAAGCACAGGGCTTATGGTATCTAATAAGTTTCACATACTATGGTACCTAATAAAAGTGGAATAAATTTGAATTCTGAATTCATAACATTCCATCTTTTCCTGGAACATTTTTATGATCACCTGGTCAGCTTGCTCGGTGAAGGAGTCAGTCATTTTAACCACCACACTGGCGCTGGCTTCTTCATTTTCTACCACATCAATACTGGCAACCCACTAGCGTGAACAAGACAAGAGATTTAGTAAAGACATACAACTTTGTCATTCTTTATAAGACAATGTGGCAGGTCAGGGTGATTTATGAACCACCCCAAGGTTTTTTCAATACCCTGTGATTAACCTCTCTTCTCCAAGGAAACCTAACCTTCTCATGTGTCCTGATTTCAAAGATGAAGAAATGAAGATTAAGAAGGCAGAAACTTGCTGAGAGTCACAGGGTGAATTAGTAAAGGCACAGTTTGGGATAGTGAAATATTATTGCACTGGACCCAGAGTCAGATGATCAGGCAAGACACTTAAACCTTTGTTTGCCTCAACTATAAAATGGGGTTAACAACAGCTCCTACTTCACAGGGTTGTGGAGAGATCAAATGAGATACTCTTTGTAAAGAGTAGGCCCCAGTGGGACCACTGAGTAGAGGCAAGCATTTCAGAGAAATAAGTGAGCAGGAGATTTTAAAATGTGCATTTTCACTACTGTTTATTTCAATTCTTCCACATCCCCACTTTCAGGGCTTCTCACACTCCTTCCAGGTGAAAGAAGGTGGGCGGGGAGTGTGAGGAGTTTTTAAGTTGGTTTGCTAGGGTGGGGAGCCTGCAGCCTCCAGGTCACATGTGGCTTCCTAGGTCCTTGAATGCAGCGTTTTACCCAACAAATCCTTTTATTAAGATAATTTGTTTTGTGAAGTTTGGATTCAATCAAAGGATGGCACCTGAGGACCGCATGTGGCCCGGAGGTTGCAGGTTCCCCAACTCTGAGTTAGACAGCTGGTAGTTTGGTTTTTTTTTTTTTTGTTTTATTCATGATGCTGGTAGAGATTCATTTGTTTGTTTTTCCAGAGGGACAAGCTAAAGAAAAAGAGAAGCTCTTTGCTCAATTAATCGACACTCGTGATTGTGAAAAGGTTTCCATAGTAACGTAAAAGAGACTAGGCCTATGATTTCATTTTGATATCTATAAAAACTTTAATGAGGTGGATGCCAGTTTCTTATGTGATTTCTTAAAATATGATGTCTAGGTTCTGGTTTTGATCATGGCTTTCAGGTAGCCGAATAATTCTTAAATTACCTCCCCCTGATGTATTTTCCAGGGTCACACATCTAGTATTAAGTGAGTTTGAGCCCAAATCTGCACTCAGGTCTTCCTGACTACTGGAGGGGGAAGAGGGAAGTTCACAGACTGGAAAACAGCAAACATCCTGATTTTTAAAAAAGGAAAGAGCAGTGTCTCAAAATTATAGACAGAGCAAAAGCAATGATGGTAGGATCATTGGTTAGAAGACAGGTCATCTAGATCAAGATCTAAACCAAGGCCCATGGAGGTCAACTTCTTCCAAGGTCACACATCCTCCTCTAACTCCACTATGAGAGATAGCATGGCAGAGCAGGCTAGGGAGTCAGTCTCAGATTCAGGAACATCTGGGTTGAAATCCTACATCAGATATATCCTGGCTGTGTTAATGGGGTACAAGCTCTGAGAGCCCCCATGAACTCTTCTAGACTTTCCCCATTAGATCTGGCATTCGCCTGAGGTCATAAACCTTCCATTATCCATAGGCCAGAATCTCTGTTATCCTTAACCTAGCCTATATCTTCAGGTAGCCTTCAGCTATTTCCCATCCTAAATCCCATTCTCTTGGTTCCTGGAGTCCACCCTCTAGTTCCCCCAATCTACAGACCCCTTCCATCAAGACCCTTCCTGGACCCCTCCTCCAGTCACCCCAGATACTTGGCCAACCCTAGATTCCTCCCACAATCTTTCTGTATATAAAATCCATCTTGCCTCCATGCCATGAAAATGTTCAGATTCTAGCTCAGATTCAATCTAGCTCAGATTCAATTTGGCCCTCTTGTCAATACAAGAGTCACAAATGCTCAGATTCCTTAAGAGTCTGCCCAAAATGGCAGATCTTAAATAAACTTTGTTTTTCTTTGGTCGAAAGCCTTGAGTCAAATTCCTGTAAGTCGGTATTTTGGGGTGTTTGGGGTCCTGAGCACCTCTTAACCTCAATAGAGTGACCATGGGCAAGCGTTGACTTCCCAGTCCAAGGCAACTCTAAGATTATTAAGCAAATCCTCAAGTTGGACAAATTAGCAGGGTCCTATGAGAATACTCCAAGAATGCTAAAGGTTCACCTGGGAAAGCTCAGGTCAATAAAAATGTGGAATATGCTACACACTAGGTAAATAAAGGCAATCAAAGAAGGAATAGATGTGTGAGCTCACGGAGGGCAGGAACTGTCTAGTACCTCTTTTTGTATCCCCAGTACTTACACGCAGTGCCTGGGACATAAAAGACACTTAATAAATACTTACTGACTGATTAACTAACTGTATTGAAACATATCTACTAATTTTATTTTGCTTCTGTTTTCTCCGCTAAATAAAATGCTGTTTGGACTGTAAACAATAAAAATGGTTAACGGAGTTGAAACCCAAGAGAAATCGGGAGATAAGGGCCCACAAGGTGATGATGAGGTATTAGTCACCAGGCTCAGATGAACGGAAAGAGTTGAATGACCTGTTGGGATGCGACTACTGAGTCAGTGATCTCTGAGAGTTCATGGGCTGCAGAACAGTAAATGTGGTCCTGATTTAAAAAAAAAAAAAGACTTTAATTCCTTGTACAATTCCAGTACGAGTTATTAAAGGATAAGGACTGAGTATCTAGAAAAGCAAGCAGAGATCACAAAGAGTCAGCAAAGTTTCATCGAGGACAGGTCATGCCAACCTCGTTTATTTTTTCTGACAAAATAAAGAGGCTGGTTATGAGAAGGAGGCGGCTAGCACTTACATAGCACCCGTGTGCCGGGCACCGTGCTAAGCATTTTTACAGTTATCATCTCCTTTGATTTTTTACCACAACTCTGGTAGACAGGAGCTTCTATGATCCCCATTTTACAACTGAGGAAACTGAGGCAAGCAGGGGTAAGTGAGTAATTTACCTCAATTTTAGACAGGCATTTAACAAATCTCTTGTGATACTTTATATAACATCGTACAGACAAACAACTCTGACAGATTTAAGTTTCTCTTTTATCATCAAACCTGCTCCCTATACCCTAACACAGATGCCTTTCAGGACAGTGGAAAGGACTTGTGGCTGAGAATCAGAGACCCTGGTTCGAGTCCCTATTGTGCCACTAACTTTTTCATCTCAGGCAAATCACTTCATATTTCCAAACCTCAATTTCCTCAAATGTAAAGGGAAGGAGAGGAAAGAAAAAAGGTAATACTGGATCATCTCTAAAATCTATTTCAGATTTTAAATTCTATAAGATCTATTTTAAAAAATTTTAAGGAGCTATAATCAAATGGTGAGTTAAATCTTAAGAAGATAGAACCCAGGACAGAGGGACAACAAATCAGAAAATCTGAGCTAGAAATGAATCTAAAGGGTCTCCCATCAAACCCTCATTTCAGAGATGAAAAACTGAGACCCAGAAAAATGGAGACACTTATTTAAGGTTACAGATGCTGGAGCCGGAATCTAGGTGTGGGAAAGAGGAAGCCCATGATCCCTTCCAAGGAAGGGATTCTCCCTATAACCTTGTACCTGATTAGGCCTCTAGAGTCAAGGTCATTTACCCGTATCTAAGGACTAGCGGGACTGATAATACAAACAGTGCTGGACCTGGTGTCAGGACACCTGGGCTCAAATCCTAGTCTCAACACTTATTAGCTGTGGAACCATGGACAAGAAAGGGTTCTGAGCTCCAGTTTCCTCAGCTGTAAAACGCGGGGAAATAATACTTACACTTCCAAACTCATAGGGATGTTCTGTGGCAATGCTTTACCAATCTTAAAGCTCTATAAAAATATGTGGTTAGCATTATTGTTTTCCAGACAATGCCCAGGCCTGGAGTCAAAGCTGTTTGCCCTTTCCCCAACCCCAGAACCCACCTGAAAGCTTCCTGCTCCTTTACATTTTCCCCTCTTGACAGGTCAACAGACCCCTTCCCCCTTCATCTGCACTCCCGCCATATAGAACTCAAACTCCCTCTTCTACTCTGACTCTCAGGCCTTCCGGATCCCTGCCCTGCCCCTTTACATTCAAGACCTTTATATGCACCTGGCATTATTTCCCCCAAATAGAGCGCCAGTTCCTTGTTCTACCAGTATCCTCAAGCCCTTAGCACAGTACTGGGCACATAGAGTAAATGTCTGACTTTCCCTCCATTCTTTCTTCATCTACCCCATATTCATTGATCCCTTGTTGTCCAAGCTAAGTTTCCTTCAAGCATGCCTGAGATGCCCAGTTCTTAAACAGATCTTGCATCTCACTCAAATGGGAATTCCTCACATGCCTATCCTGTTTGAGGCTAAGAATGTTCTCCATGGAACAAAGATCCCTCTTTCAACGTGTAAACACTGGTTCTTCCGGCAATTTTTCCTTAATGTGTTCACTTACTGTCAAAATCCTCAGAAAAAAAATGCTGTGCCCAGGGCAGGTGGGGGCCCAGCACCAAGCCCCATGTGGACAGGTACAGTCAGCCACACAAGGACCCTGGCCCCAGCCTGACTCATCTACCTTCTCCCTTCCCCCTAGGAAGTTAGCACTATCCTTGCCAGCCTGTCACAAAGGAAGGGAGGGAGGAAGGGGGGGAAGAAGGGAGGGAGGAAGGACGGGAGGGAGGGAGGAAAAAAAGAGGAGTGAGACAGTCAGATTTGGACACATTCAATTTGTAAAAGTCCTAAGGATAACCGGGTCCCAGGACTAGGAACAGGCGCTAACGAGGAGCGTCCCTACATTAAACGAGCAAGGGAGAAGGGGGAGCCCTAGAAATCACCAAGTCCTGGGCTAAAGGGGAGATGAAGGCTCGTGCGACCCCCTTTTTCCGGACAGGAGGGGTTGAGCGCCTTGCCCCATCTGCAGCGAAGCCTAGCGGGACCCCCGACTCCCCAAATGCACCGTCCTCCGCCCCAGCCTTAATCTACAAGCCCTGCAAACCACCACCTCCTGCGGGGCTTGCTCCCCGGCTTCCCCACCGTCCCGTGCGTTCCTTTTCCCCCAGGGAAGAAGGTCGGTGGGGGCCACGCTCGCGGCCCCGTCTCCCCGGGGTCTCCCAGGGTCCTTCCCCGGTGGCCCAGCTTGCCCTCCCTCCCTCTGACCCGGCCAGCCCCCTCGCAGGCGGTGACTCTCTTTAAGCTTCGGGGGCCAAATACCGGGCCCCTTACGAGGGGAGGGGTGCGCGGGCCTATCCGAACGTGCGCCGGAGAGGAGGGGCCCGTGTGTTTCGGGGCATCCAAGAGCGCAGGGCAGGGGACCCACGTGGGTTTTGGGGTGCCCTAGAGGCGGAGCATGCGCACGGACACAGCCGTGCACAAGCGTGTCTGGGCACGGAAGTACGCGCGAGGGGGGGCCGTGCCCACAGGCGAGGAGCCCCGCCGCGCCCGCCGCGGAGCCCACCGCCCCCGTCCATCCCCTCCTCGGCGCCACGCGCACGGAAGCCCCCGGCTTACCCAGTTCTTGGCCCGGAAAGCCTGCACGCATTTGGTGCCCAGCGCGCCTCTGCCTCCGTACACCAGCACCATGCGCGCATCGCCCGCAGTCGCCGCCATGGTGCCCGTCCGCCCTGCCCCCGAGCCCCGGCCCGCCCCGAGCTCCGGCCCCGCCCCGAGCTCCGGCCCCGCCCCGAGATCCGGCCCCGCCCCGAGCTCCGGCCTGCCCCCCGCCCCGAGCCCCGGCCCCGCCCCGAGCCCCGGCCCCGCCCCGAGCTCCGGCCCCGCCCCGAGCTCCGGCCCGCCCCGAGCTCCGGCCCCGCCCCGAGCTCCGGCCCCGCCCCGAGCTCCGGCCTGCCCCC